>OZ009950.1:27875054-28215054 GCA_963932025.1 Erebia epiphron
TCACTTTTGCTCCACTAAATGCGACTTTATACACTAGAAGTGTTGCTTTTCTAAAGAAGTGTCAATTTCTATGATAATAAAATGATAACTATGTAAAAATATTAGTAAAGTGTGTAAATTTTAATATACATAAACGTAATAACCCCAAGAAGATATAAAAATAGAAATATATTTTGGGTTTTTTGAGTGTCTTCCAAAGAAGCCAGACATCTACAGAAGGCTACAGCCAGTGGTCTGGTATCATTTATATCTCCTTATGAAATATACTGAGAGAAATTTTACATTCAACCTAACTTGTTTGCCGTAATTAAATAAAAAACCGGTCAAGTGCGAGTCAGACTCGCGCACAAATGATTCCGTAATACCACACAACATAAATTATTTTAGTGAATAATAAGAAAGATGTCATAACAACACGTAATCAGCTGTTAAATAACTGGCTTACGTATGGCGATAAACTAGTAGCGCTTGACAAACAATTCGACACCTTAATTAACGATTTTCGGATTTTTTCCTATACTTGTGCTGCTAGAACTTGCTTCTTGCTAAATTTCATGATTCTAGGTCAGCGGAAAGAACCCCCTATATGTTTTGATTTATTGGCGAGTGTCAAAATATGCGTCACAAACGGCCGTATCTTTTGATTGCGTTGACTTACAAGCTTGAGTTTTTTACAGCGCCAAGGGACCGTAGACCTAAGTATATGATATTTCCTCCACCCGTTCCCGAGAAATAGGTGATTAAAAGACCTGAAGACCTGAAGAGAGACGGACAACCAAGTGATCCTATAAGGGTTCCTTTTTTCTTTTCAAGGTAAGGAATCCTAAAAACATGAAAATCTTATAATCAAGCCTGTTGATCTCTTTTGTTACAAAGTCTGCTCAAATATTCTGTAACAATCTAAATACTCGCCGTACGCGGGCCTTAACGGCTTATGTTGATTGCAAATTGTCTAGGTTGCTGAATACAAATTTCTGAACTACTTTTGTTAAGAGATTATATTATTCTCAAAGTTGAACAGATTCGGGTTTTCGAGAAATTCGGGTCATTTATAAGTCTCCTCTGAAAGAAGGCTATCCCCATCACTGTCCTCTAAGTAATCATCCATACTTAATATTAATAATGCGAAAGTGTGTCTGTCTGCTACGCTTTCACGGTCCATCTTGATTCAACCGATTTTGATGAAATTTGGTACAGGGTAGGTAGTGCAGGTAGTGGTTCTCATATTATCTTTGAAAATTTACTCTTCTTAACTCAGCGTCGGTTGACCAAGGTTAAGAAGGGGTCGTAGGTCGTAGGTAGGTTATAGGTAGGATGTAGCAAAGCCAAATTTATTGCATCTTATGATTATGTCCCACCAGGACCCATTTTTTATAGAGTTACCAAGGAGAGTTTCCAAATAAAGAGTTTAAACAAGAAACATAACTCTGTTCTACAAAAGCTTATAGCTATTGAATTTTATTTTCAACAGATATAACCTTGCAACTCGGATCGGCAAAGTCTAAAACTGTAGGATAAGAGCTTGAAACTTAAATTGGAATCGCGGACGAGTTCTAGTTCTAGAAATATAAGTGCAACATGAACGTGTTTGTTGTTATTCCTGTATTCTATTACGGAATTGAATATAAGTTAGGGTTAAATTGTTGCAGACATGTCTCGGGGGTTGATGTTAACTTGGTTTGACAATTTGAGCCTTAACAGTGAACATGAATGGATTTTTATTTTTAAGCTAGTGCCGCTTTAATGTTAAAGTAAAGGTAGACTTTGTGGGACGCGACCGCAACGACACAGTGACGACACGCGACACTGCGATTTTAGGTTATGGGAGTCTTTACAGGCGCTCATCGCAAATGCCCTTCATATTTCTATGCAACGCAATGCACAAGTGTCACAGCTCCAAAAAGTCATGGTTCGCGGACCTGCATCGCGTTCACGTAGCTTAAAAGAAATGCCATACATACGCCAACCATACGCCACGTTCATATCCAATCCAAGTAACCAACGATGCATCATTGGTTGGTTTTGAGGCGTATGCATGACTTCATTTTTACGTTCATTCTTGACATTCTACAATCAACAATGTTTATACAGCACAGGATATGCCTATATTATCTTACTGGTGGTCCGCCCCGGCTTCGCACGGGTAGCACTTGATCAAAATAGTCCATACCCAATAATGGTCAGTCGGCACTGAGACGAACAACTCCACCATACGTTCTCAAATTTTGTTCAGCAAACCACTGTGAACGCTTGGCACTTGAGTCTCCAATAGGTACGACGTATTTTCGCTGGCACCCTCGCCTGGGAACTATGTTTAGAACTAACAACTAAGTTGAGACCTTGATCTTTTAGGCTTTTAGCAGTCTGTCTACAGCAATTAGATATTAAAATGTTACCAAAAAATTTTGGTAAGTTTTCTTGCATTTATTATGTTTGTCTTGACAAATATGACATAAAAGACAGTCTGAATTAATAGACGAATAGAAGTTTAACCTAAAAAGTTGAATTAGGTGAATTTTTCCGACTTAATTCACATTATTGCAATTTTCGAAGGGATCTCTAATTTATTTTAAAATAAAATGTAGCCTATGTTACTCCCTGATAAAGTAGCTTTCTATAGGTGAAAGGATTTTTAAAATCGGTTGAGTAGTTTTTGAGTTTATCCATTACAAACAAATAAACAAACAAACAGACAAAGAAACAAATCTTTCCTCCTTATAATATTAGTTTAGATGACATCTTCAGCAAACATTTCAGACGCCTGCAACACGATATATATCTCTCGCATTTTTAAAACGTTTCGTCAATGGAAAGGCAAATTTTCATGATTGGAATTAAGATTTTAATTTTGAAAATATTAAATTGTAATTGGGTATATTTTTTCACAATTTAAATACATAAAATATCTTTCAGGATGTATTTTAGACTATGAATTGTATTCATGTCGGCATATAAGAATGCTACGTCTAAGTTAAAACCCTTTTAGCACTGTAAACCCCGACCAACGCGACGCGCTTGCCACTACAATAACAGTGCTTATGCTGGCTTAGCGTTTCCCGCACTGGAATTGCCTGTTAATAGTCAATCCACTCACAAACTAGTTTACGGATGCAAAATCGTTTATTTGGTCTCCGTTTTTTTTTTCTTGAATTTTTTGGCGAATGTTATTGAATACACTCAGCTCTCACTACCACGATGTCCTCATTCAATTCCCCCATGGCCTCATAATTCATATGCAGGCTATTGTATCTACTTCACTCTTAGGTTCGATTACACCTAAAAAGCCACTTTGGGTTGCAAAAGTTCAGGTTCATTCTAGTTTTTGCCAATATTTTGACTTTATAACCTCATTTTAGTCTTAATTTTCTAAGAACTGACTTGTGCCCCTCACTTAGCTTTATGGTTAGCAAGTTTAAGGATAATGAATAGTAGATTGTATTATAAGGGAGCAAAAAAATATTTTTACGGCGAGGGCGCTTTTTTGAATCCAGAGCGAAGTGAGGGATTCTAGAGTAGAATTCCGAGCGTAGCGAGGGAGTCTTTAGTAGAATCCTGAACGTAGCGACGTAGCGAGGGATTCAAAGTACGTCGCCCGAGCCCAAAAATATTTTGCGCCCGAATGATACACTCTACTTTTCATCACCCTCTATCAGAAAATAAAACAACAAATCCATTAGACATCCTCTTCAGATACGCTAATAATTTCGAATATGTGTCCAGTTTTACGTCGTTATTATAGCTGACTGTTGATTTTAGCATTGAGTAGGTACTCCAAAGAGTGGAAGGTTGTTTAGTTTTGGCTAAGTACTGGAACTAGGTCAAAACACAGATTCTGAAGAATTGTTGGCGCTTCTTGCATTTCTCCATTCAATAAAATTACCATGGCTTTCATATTATATTTCTCCCGGGATATTGCAAGTAATAGATTACATTTCTTGCGTCAGTTCTAATACTTGCAGGAGTTAATTCTATACTTTCACTGTCATTTGAAGAACTCATTTTTAAAATAAAACCATGAATTTTTAACAATCCGTGAAAATTTACGAAAACGCGGCCTGTAGTACGCGCATTTTTTTTTATTAAAAAAAAAGGAAACCAAATTAAAGCCGGCGGCGCGACTATGGGCCGTCGTACCATTCAGTCTCTATTCAAACAATATTTGCGTTCGATTTCTTTAGCGCTGAACACTAAGATGTTCCAAATTCAAAAAGTGCGCGGAAAAGATAATTGCGGCGCACTTTTTGAAATAAAGAGGATTAAAAGCTCATTTCTGCCCGCTAAAAGTTTCTTATAGAAAACACCACCTTTGGGCGCACTTAAAGGCGAACCAAGTCGTCCTTTTCGAATAGATGGGATGAAAAACTTTTTTGTAGTGCAGCTGACCCTCAAAATTACGAGGAGATAGCTATAAACAATAACAAGCCATGAGGAAAGTGTATGTGGTATTAAGAAATGGGCAACATGAATGCTCGTTTAGTTACATTCCACAAGGCACTACAAGTTGACGACGAACAATCTCCAAGGATTTGCCGTCTGCAGCCTAAAAGCAATTACCCCGGACTGTAGCTCTCCAAAGCGTGTCAAATTACCATTGAACGCTAAATCCATTGCTCCCCAGTTTTGTGGGTTCAATTCTATTCAAATTATATGGCTTGAAACTAAATCTTACTCTGTATGTAGGTTTGGATTTTAATAAAAATAAAAATGTTTATGTTACCACTAGAGTACGGAAATCTTTAATGTTGGCATTATTCCGAACCGGTAGTAAGGTCAAAATAAGACGTTTCATGTCAGAAATAAATGTTCTACATAAAATAAGACTTTGAGTTTGAGTTTATTAATGAAACTGAACTGACAATTCAAAATCTTGTGATGTCCCTTTCTGCAGCGATTGTTATGTAAGGGATGGCAATTAATGATTTCATTTTTAATTTTATTAGCCGCAGTTTGAGTTTCAGCTTAATTTAGCCAAGATAATCTTACAAAATGCGAGTTTGTTAAAAAGTAACTAGAGGTGTTCATGCATTCAAACTAGCCACGTTTTAAATATTAACAAGTTAGTTAAGTACTAAAACTTTTACAAATTTTCAACAAAACTCGCTACATCATTCACGTATTCTATTTTAAATAAAAGTAAAAATGCTACCTATTCATCGCCGTATAAAGTTCTAAACTTCAAAGTTAGCTCTTGTAGTAAACAAAGTTCTTTTACAGCAACAGTAAAGTCAAGAGTATTTATTTTATAAAATACTTAAAACGCCTTAAAATACGCGCCTGAGTCAAAGTTTTAAGGGTACTCCGAAGAGAAATATAAAGTAAAATAATAAGATTCTTTGTAAAAAATACCTATTAAGTTAAGTATCTATGTTTATAGAGCAAATCAATATTGGATGCTACTTTATCATAAAAATATTGGATGCTATAAAGAGATTCTGGAACTGAAATATGATATATCCACTGTAGGTAACCTTAGTGGTTTAGGTTAATACATTACAGATCTTATCTCTCAGGAAAACTCCTAACATACTGTTAAAAAAAACAACTTAATCAAATTGCATGTTTTTTTCATGTTTGATATCAATTAAGAATATCTAAATTCACAAGGTCTCTACTTAGTCGAGTTATCCCATAACAGACTTTGAAATTGTAAATTTATATGTGTACATGATTAAAACTCAAAATGTTATTTTAAATTCAAATTAAGGAATCCTTCGTCAACCCAAAATGACCTGAAATGAAAATTCCTATTCTAGCCCGCCTTCTGAAGTAGTTGAGGAGGTATAAAGAAGGAAGGTACCAACAAACAGATACGCTTTCAGATTTACAATATAACTACGGATTAAACAATCACTATTGTAACATCTGAAAGTGCATATAGGTAGATATTCTGGAAATACAGGAGCGGACAAAGCTAGATAGACGTCCAAGCTCCCTTGTTAATATTCTAGCTGACACGGCTACCCCCATTGTCTTGAGAATCTTGTACATCAGAAACTTAGCTACAAAGGGATTTTGAATATCTACTCGAAATTCAGCCAGCATTTATCATACTTGATGCGAATAAAAAACTTGTACAAGAAATACGTAATACAACGAATAGCGCTACAATTTTTTCGTGAATAATAAAACTGAAGAATAAAGAAAACATTTATTGAGCTTCCATTTTTGCTACTCTTTTCTATTTTATCGGAATAAGGAATTCAAAAATATGAACGGAACGTTGTTATACAGCGCTACTACCGTACTGATTAAATAAAAGTTAATATTACATTGTTCCAACAAACTATTTATTACATCTAGCCACGAATGTGTAATTACACTTCGAGCTCTTCTCTTAAAATAAAGCCGTAATCTGCTTTCACTCATATTTCACATATATAACTTATAAACGACAATGTATTTATTGTGGTTTTCTACCTGCCCTAGCCTATTTTAGCGCCAGGTTCCGGCTTAAAATCTCGGCATGAACCTTCCATACATTTACAGACTAAATCAAAAATGCGAATCATTTAAGGGAAACATCGTGAGGAAACCTGCATGCTTGAGAGTATTCCATATTATTCTCAAATGTGCGTGCAGTCAGCGTATTTGGCCAGCGAATTAGACTATGGCTTAAACCTTTCTAAATCTGCGAGAAGACTCGTACTCTGCAGTGCTTCACCAATAGGTTCGTTTGATGATGATGATGATGATATATTTGCACAAAAACCTACCACACCAGACAACAAAACGAGGCAGGATCTAATATTTAATTCACTAAATTGGAGTTGCTCGCGGTCTGTTTCCCCGATTGCTGTACTAATGGCTTAGTGATTAGCAAACGCTGTTACTATTAACGTGATGGCCACTTTGCACCAGCTCTGGTTCAAATGCAACAGTTAAAGTTACCTCATGAATATTTCAATGCGGTTGCTCCCGCTCCCGTACAACTATTTTCACAAAGGATTGATTTGCAAAGTGAAATCAATGGCGCATTCAATACTCGAACGGAAATTCCTATCGGATTCATTAGAGCCGACCGGTTTGCGTAATTATTGTGAATTTAACGCGGAGAAAATTACATCAGTTCCTGCTGAAAAGGTTTTTTTACTGTCTCATTAACATTACATTAACTCTACAGTGTATTTTTATAGTTACTTAAATTTTTTGTTCTGTTTTCGATGCTTAATAATAATTTATGTCGAACTTTTTAAAGCCACGATCTGACTAAATGTATTAGTGGATGAGGAAATTGGCGCCAAGCGTAGACCCGACTACCCGAGCTGCGTCATCCAAGCTGGCGAGTTCCGGTACGGACGGCAACGCGAAGACCCCTAGAGGCGGACGAGACCCAGGAAGATCATCGCCCAGTTGTCGAGCAAGAAGAAGAAGAAAATGGTGTGCAGCATTGCGATTGCGATGTCACCACCAGAGCAGCTGCAGGAGTTGGTTACATCACTCACCGCAGCGGCGCTGCATGGAGTAACAGGTCAAGCCCCGTCTGCATCATTCATTCTGTCTCCTACCTTTGAAGAGCACCATGTAGATCTTAGAAAGGGTATTGGTGCAGGGGGAGCCAGAAGAAGAATCGACCGGAGCTGGAAATCGCCATGGTCATCCTAAGAAAAGTACTTAGTTTAGTACTGTTCTCCTCGTCGGGTCGCCTTCGGGAACAGAGAGAGTGTAACATTAAGGATATTGTAGTGGCGTATGGTGACAATGGGTGGTACCACTAGTTGTCTGACTCGCGCTATCGGGTCGTGTCCATCATACCATAAGTATCGGACGAGGATACTGTTTTGTCGATCCCTGGAGAATCCCAATCCCGGCGGATTCCTTGGTATAGGAACAGACGGCTACCACAGATGGCTCTCCTGTACTAAGCTAATTCCTAGGCTCCAAGCGCTAGCGCACGGCTTCCACAGACGGCCCTTCAGTTTCACTTGGCTGCCAGTGTCGTACACGAACCTAGTCAGGATTACGAAGTGATGTGTACGAAAATAAACTCTAGCCTTCTTGCTACACGCCATATTATTCCGGCCCCGTCCCAGCTGCGTTACACATGGAATTATATCACTAATAATTACTAGTCCTAAACGTTCCATCTTGTAATAACGTGACCATTTCTAAAACAAAAGCCTTCAGTTCTATCGTACTCTTAGCTTTTGTACTTATGAGTCTAATTAAGCTTAAATTGCGACCGGAATGGAGCACTTCGCTTAAAATTAGGTTTGAATGTCCAATTTTCCTAAATAAAGGAGAGGGTTGCAGTTATACTTTCTATTATATTCGCAAGCCTATAGAATTTCGCTTGTACCTAATAGATTTTTTGAAATGTTCTTGTTCATAAAATGTATCTTATCCATACCCACTATAATATTATTATAAATACAAAAGTGTGTCTGTCGGCCCGTCTCTCTGTCTGTCTGCAACATTTTCACCGATGAAATTTGGAACAGGAATAGCTTGCATCCCGGGAATGGACATAGGCTACTTTTAATCCCGGATCTGAAGAATCCTTATGTCTCCCCGAGGGGGGCAATCAGGGGAGACACGAGTCCGGGATCCGAAAATGAAAGAGTGCCCGCGGGAAACAAAAAAAAACTCAATTCGAGCGGATAAAATATCAAGGGCACCATCTGAAAAGTATTTGATTTTAGTTTTCAAATGATAATTTTAGCTATTCGGACTGTATCATGAAGGACAATTATTGAAACACAAGCATTGGATTCATTAAAACAATTAATTACAAAGTAGGTACACATTTATCTAAAACTTGGAATACAAACTTTTTAATAAAACAGTAAACACATCCCCAAACTAATTTTCAATTTAAAGCACGTCGCAAGGTAAACAAAACTTTTAGATTTAAAAAGAAAGCAAAACCCTAAGTTGAGAGTTAATTTATTTCAAAGTTGTTTGCCAGTAATTTGTTGTGGGCGCGTTCTTAAGAGAAAAGCGGGCGTGCACAGTTTCGACAAAGTTCTTTTCTTCAAATTTGAGTGTTCCCTGTTTGTGAATTTGTGTTAGGAGGTAAAGTGTTTTCAAAGTTCTTTGTCAAAGGTTGAATAGATTATAATGACTTTCTCAACAAGGCCTTGTTTGATAAGCAGTTCATTTTTAGTCTCAATGCCTGAACTGTTTATGGCTGGAATCGATTTATAAGCTTGTTCCAAGCTTTTTCAGACTGATAGTGCCATTAATTTCTGGCATCGCGTTGTCTAGTCAGAAGATAGGTACTAAAATTCTACATCAATGGTCAGAAGAGATTTAAATAATATTTAAATCCATAAAATTTAACTAGATGGAGTTACTTGGACCAGATAATACCCAATTATTTCTGATTACGTACTTGAGTTTTCGGCTAAGTGTGTGAATTTTGTGTTTGTTTTTTTTATGAATTTTTCTATCCACCGTCATAAACTGATAGGACCTGGATAGGGTTGTTCGAGCGTCCACGATTAACTGGTTTATACTCTCAGAAAGGCACTTGGCTCCTTTCGAGTCGTTGAATACTGGTCGTCGAGAGAACCAACTTGAAAATAAACTTTACAAATAAGCAGCTAAGTGAGAGCTTAAATACGGTAAATCTATTGTTCTAATGAATTGAGTCAAACATAATATGCAGTTTCACTTATATGGTGGTGACAATATTTGATAAGTACAGAAATGCGTTTCATTATCCACTACAAGTTAGCCCTTGACTGCGATCCAAGATGTAAGTGAAGATGCAGTCTAAGATGGCAGGGGGCTAGCCTTTTAGGCTGGCACTGATTTTCCCCTATTCAGTTTCTACACGGTATCGTACTAAAACCAGTTACCATCCTACCCACAAAGACGGCAGGATGGTAACTAACCCCGGTTGAAGCCTGTCACCAGTCCAAACTAGATAAAATTTAGAAATTAATTAATCCTGCCGGGGATTGAACCTAGGATCTCTTGTTATAAAACAACAGCAGTTACCACTCGTAGTCGTTAAACTACTACTACTACTAAGTTAAGTCTTCACTTCTGTAATAGCTGTACAAATTTATAAAAGCTTACACTAATAATGAATACAAAAATATTAAGATTTAAGGTTAAAGTAAAGCAAAGCCAGAAGACATAAGTATAACAAAATATTCAAAACACAGCCACGTCCTCAACCAATTACGCAATCTACTACCACAAAACCACATAATTTGTAGCCGATACATCACTATAGCACACCTGAACAGTAATAACGAAGAATAACAGCATCATATGCGATTTTATGGCCTCTTCATCGGAAAAATTTATGTACTCTGCATATTTTTAGAGGTCCGTAAAGTACTTAGCAAAGAAACCCTCGTGGAATCACTTCGGCGTCTGTTTCTTGGCTGCCTGTCGTGTCTATACGGTGCAGGAGTTTTATTATCTTTATTTCGTGTACCTATATCATCATATGATCCTTATTATCGTAATGCAAGACTCTAATCCGGTTCTAGTAAGAGTACCAAGGCCAGAAACTTTTGAACATAAGCCGCGGTCTTACACCGCCTGGATCCAGCGGTTCCCTGCGACTGGTCTGATGTCATCCGTCCACTGAATAGGGGGTCTGCTAACGCTGCGCTTTCCAGTGCAAGGTCGCCGTTCCAGCACTTTGATAGAACAACTTACTTTATGCTAAAACTACCTGATGCCCGCGAATGCGTCATAGACTTAGTTAGTCAGATTAAGTTCTAGCCCCACTAGACCTTTAGTCGCAAGCATTATCTAATAAAAACCTAAAACAGTTTTTCTAACAAAAATAAACATCGTGTGTTATCATTTGGATTTCACGGAACACGGATTGTGCAAAACAAATTCACACTAGTTCGCTACTTTATTCATTGTTCGTTTGTATGTTTGATTAATTGCTGGTCGGGCTTGTTTTGTGGATAAAAACAATTTGAGTGTGGTTGCTAAATGCACAATGTGAAACGAATTTTGTTATTATGATGAGTTCCCACAGAAAAGTGGTTACCTACGTATAAATGTTTAGTAAATGATTTTTAATTGACTAGACTTTGTTCACCTTGTTGCAAAGTTTTCTCTCATATTTTTCGTCAACCATATAATATGTAGGTCTCATTTTCAAAAGTTCTCATTATAAAGGCAATTTTCACTTCCTTAACATTCCACTGCAGCCAATTGACGTCCCAGTGCTGGGCACAGGCCTCCACTCTCATAGGAGAGAGGGAATTGGAACTTAGACCCACCACGCTGCTCCAATGCGTGTTGGCGGGCTTTAACGACTATTATCATGTTAGTGATATTAACCGGGACCGACGGCTTAACGTGCTCTCCGAGGCACGGGGCGACTCACCGCCAGCATGCCAACTCCGGGCTGGCACTGAAAATTTCTTAACTGAAAAACCCAATACCTAACAATTTTTATGCCCGACCGGGAAACGAACCCAGGACCTCGTGCGAATATGCTAACCGCTAGACCAACGAGGTAGTTAACATTCAATAAATCTAAATTAACAGTCAGTGTTAGCGGTCATTTCCGTAACAGTTCCGTACTTGCCTTCTCAACACAACAACTGTAGGTACTTTTGTTCCGCATCGGTTATTAGGTACCGAAATAATCATGCAGCAAAGGCCACGTAATAAAATAAACGAATATTAATTATTTTTATTGCATGAACAGGCAGGAAAGTTCGATAAATTAAATAAGTAAAATATTTTCATTGTTACCTTTGATCTTGCTTCCGTTTCGATACTGGCATTACCGTAATTTTTAAAGCAAATTATAATTAAGTAATTAGTATAAAATCAATGAATATTTAAGGTAAACACGGTTCATAACGTTCGAGTTCCAGAATTAACGAACGTGAGCGTTATAGTAAATTGTTACCAACTGGAATCCAGCCCGTTGGTGCTTATGACTTTCTTTTATCGCTCATTTCCGGAGCGCTGAGGACAGCGTAATGATAAAGGCGGCTTTTTCGCGTAATATCTCCACCCTATGTACATGTCGGGATTATTTATCAGCTTGTTGCGTGTTTGCGTACAGTTCTCTCGAAGAAACAAATTCTCATAGTTGTTTTAGGCTGTAGATAGTTGTTTTGGGTAGACTTTATTCTTAAATTGTATAGACCGAGTTAACTACATTCCCATAATGTGAATGACATTGACGGATGACAGAAGCGAGTGGAAGAAGAAGACATGTCGTGGTGACCCCACGTGGCATGGGATAATGCCAGGAAGAAGTTCTCTTAAATATAATATTCATTTCGTATAGTAATATTGCCCAAAATCGTAAAAATCTGATAAAGTTGAATAAAAAAAAACAATAGAAAAGGAAACCGAGACGTGGAATTTAATTTACTCTTAGAAATAGGATTAATGCAAATGGCAAAACGGAACTGTGTCTTAAACTATCAAACAGCTAATAGTGTTAGTTTCAAACTCGGGTCTATTTGCCAACGTCGGCGAATTATTAAGTTTGTTTGTTATGTAGTATGTACCTATGAGACCCTTTGCTTAGGTAAAGCAAGTAATAAGGAACTACATGACCATCTTCTGAGGGCATACTACCAGCATTTAAAGCCACATTGTTTTAATATTGTTGACGTTCGTGTTTTAGAATTATAATCCTTATTTTAAGAACGTCAGGGTACGTGACATAAGGCTGTCATTTTGAAATAATTATGCTGTAAGCGATGGTAGCAACCCCTCAGAATAATATTGAAACTATAATATTCTTATAGCTTGTGCCCACGACTATGTTCTTGGGGGTTTGTAACGATGAATTCAAGTGGACGTCAATAGTGCGGACCGCCCAAGTGGAACAGGTGGCATACTACCATCGATTAAAGCAGTATTATTTTAATAATGTTGACGCTTTTGTTGCAGAATTATCATGCTTATTTTGGGGATGTCAAGGTACATGATATAAATCTGACATTTAAAAATAATACTGCTTTAAGCTACGGTACCTAAAAAGTCCCCTGTCAAGAGCCTTTTTATACGACTGCCTGAAAAAAGGAGTATATTGTTTTCAGGGTTCATGTATGTATGTATGTAAGTATGTATGTATGTACCTATGTATGTGAGATTGTATATTCCACAATAACTTCTATTCGCCTGAACCGATTTTGATAAATCAGGTATCGTTAGAATCCCTAGCTTACTCCGGGTGACATAGGCTAGTAAAATTTAAAAAAAATTGATAGGGTGACCATGGTTCCGCATTAAAGACTAAAGTTGAAAAAAAATATTCGAAAATAAGACTAACTATATAATCATCATCTAGAAAATGATGAGTAGATTCCAAAAATATATAACACTATAGTTCAATATCCAGTGATTCACAAAAAATATCATTAAAAAAAATGTGAATGAGATTCCAAAGGTAATTAATGACTGGTATCGTTACGTGGTAGCGGTGGCCGTACTTCCATTCGAGGGGGATTTTTTATTACACGACTGCCCAAAAAAGGAGTGTTATGTTTTCAGGGTTCGTGTGTCTACGGTAGTAGTACGGCAGTCACATGTTTTAATCATTTTAATTATATTCACTTGTTAGAATTAATCATGAAGAATGAACTGTGTTACAAGGGAACTAGGAAGTAAGCCATAAGACCACGCAAGGAAGGACTTGCAACATAACTGTTTAATAGTGGTAGTAAGTAAAAAGACCATAGAACCGTTGAATGCTGATGTCATTGTAACGAAACTCTGCTACTTTGCAGTGTTTGGTTTGGACAAATTAACAGGCCGCTAGTGAGATACGGCACTCAGACAGACATCAATAGCGGCGCGGCGGCCATAACTCAACACAACTTGACTGAAACTGCCCAATTTACAGCAGAGGTGATTGAAAAGCCCCATTGTTGTTACTGGTGGATTGTCGGAGGAATATTGTTAGTGATTTGGTAACTAGCTGCAGTTTAAGCATTTCAACGATCAGTCAAGAACCCATTTGAAAAAAACAGCTCCCAACATTGCAGTTTAACAGAAGAAGTTCAACAATGAGCAAGAAGACCATAGATGTAGAGCCGTTTAATACTGTTGTCATTGTAACGAAACTCTACTAATTTGCAGTGTTTGGTTTTGACAAATTAATAGGCTGCTAGTGAGATACGGTACTCAGGTAGCCATCGGTGACTATAATTCAATACCGCTTAGGTGAAACTGCTTAATTTACAGCAGAGGTGATTGAATATTTGAAAAGCCCCATTGTTGGTACTGTTGGATTGTCGGATGAATATTGTTAGTGACTTGGTAACTAGTTGCAGTTTAAGCATTTTAACGGTCAGTCAAGAACCCATTTAGTAAACATAGCCGTTTAACATGAGTGGTGAGCAAGAAGAACATAGTTAGAGAGCCGTTGAATACTGGTGACATTTTAACGAAACTCTGCTACTTTGCAGTGTTTGGTTTGGACAAAATAACAGGCCGCTAGTGAAATACGGCACTCAGATAGCCATCAATAGCGCCACGGCGACTATAACTCAATAACGCTTAAGTGAAACTGCTTACAAAACTTACTTAAATTTACATATCAAAAAATTTCGAATTTTTCGATATGTATATTTAAGTAAGTTTAGAAACTATCCTCGTGTGTGGAGCACTGTAATAAAATTATAAAATGAAACTGCTTTATTTACAGCAGACGTGATTGAATATTTGAAAAGCCCCATTGTTGGTACTGGTTGATTATCGGAGGAGTATTGTTAGTGACTTGGTAACTAGTTGCAATTTAAGCATTTCAACGATCAGTCAAAACCTATTAAGAAAAAAACAGCTCCCAACATAGCCGTGTGACAACAGGAGTGGTGAGAAAGACGATAGTTAAAGAGCCGTTGAATATAGTCGTCATGATACTCTTCTACTTTCCAGTGTTTGGTTTTGACAAATTATAACAGGCCGCTAGTGAGATACGGCACTCAGACAGCCATTAACAGCGGTGCGGGCCGCGGCGGCCCTAACTTAATACCGCTCAAGTGGAACTGGCCAATTTACAGCAGCTCCCAACATAGCTGTTTAAAAGGAGTGGTGAGCAAGAAGACCATAGTGAATATTGTCATCGTTGTATTAATACTCTTCTATTCTGCAGGCCGTTAGTGAGATACGGCACTCAGACAGCCATCAATAGCGGCGCGGCGGCCATAACTCAATACCGCTCAAGTGGAACTGGCCAATTTACAGCTACATTTAACAGACGCGATTGAATCCACGGAAAGTTATCGCCATCGTTGACGCCTGGATTATTTTATGGCACAGTTCGTAAGGGTTCGAATTTTGAAAATTATCGAGTTAATTTCGTTCTCTATTATCTTTGCCTATAGAATATTATGATAAGAACTTACTTATTTTTCATTCCATTATTATTATCATTTATTTTTAGTTCTTGAATGTAAATACTTCACTAAAAGCTTCTGTGAGGATACAGATTCAACGCGCAAAGGCCTGATGAGAGAATGAATTAATTAATTATAATCACATACGGCTAAGCATAAAATATGCAACTTTCATTTGATTAGGTCTACTAAATTACAACCTCTTATTCAAAATCACTACATATTTATTATTACGAAAGTATGGAATAGTTGTTGAGTTTCAGTACAAGGCTGCATTTCAAACAATTACATTACAAATTTAAAAAAAAACCACACATTGATATAATAGGCGCCGCGTAAGTTGAACTATATAGGCGTAGAAACACATTTCGGGTGCCAAACGAAGTACGGCCTCGCTCCCCGCGCATTCTCCGCTTGGCTCTGTAGTACAATGTACCACAGACAACCGCCATTTTGGGTCAAGTTACGGGACGCGATTCATAACAGGTTACCGAAATCAGTTGCTTACATCCCTTCATCAACTGAAAAAGAACTGATGATCTTCACACGACTGACCAGAATTTCTTGAATCATTACTCTCGAACATGTCATCTTTCAATCAAAAAAACCTAAATGAAAATCAGTTTGGGAGCTACGATGCCACAGAAACATTCCTATTTATTTATACGAATAATTTCACAGTAACGTTCGTAAAAGTAGTAAAAGTAGCAGGGAGAGTGTGGACAAGATTGGCTAGAGACCGAGCCAGATGGAAAGTCTTGGAGGAGGCTTTTACCGCTTAAGCGGTCCTTACATAGAATAGTTAGTCTTATTAATTGTAGCATATTATTAAGCACGGAGGCAACAGTAGTGGTGGTACAGATGTTTCATGTGGTATGCTAAAACTGTACGACTGTTGATAAGCAAATGTAAACAAATGTAGACAGTTCTAAACAACTGAAATAACTGAAAACAAATATGTAAACAAACGTTGAACAAACATAGACATTTGTAAACTGACAGAAGCATAGATGTGTAAGGAATAATAAATTGATTACCTATTATTTATATGGACTGTCATAAGGGCGTCTGTAGTCCATTTACCATACCTACTAATATTGTACAATATAATCTATACCTACCTGTGTACTGATGAACTCGATAACTACTGTTTGCTAAAACTAAATATCTACTATGTGCATGTTAGTTCTAGGTACTTACCTACTTAAGAAATACTTATTAAGGATTAAATTGTTATTTAATTATAATGTAAAATAAACTGTAGTGTAGGCGCTGCGCAACTATGTAATTGTGTGTAAGGAATAATAAAAGCTATTTTATTTTATTTTATTTTTATTTATTTATCGTTCGCAACGAACATCACGTTGAATTTTTTAATTAACTGGGATCAAATAACAATTTAAAATTCAAATAAGTTTTAAACCGTCCGTAACCGAACCGTCACTACTTCCCACTTGCCCGTGGGAAGTAGTGACGGTTCAACTTGTTAAACAAACATGAAAGATTTGACATCACAAATTAGGTACTTCATGCGTATTATTAAGTTTGGTTTCAATAAAGAGATTAGGGGTCCTTATAAGTTCTATCAATTAATTTTGGTTGATGACGGTAGAGAGGTTGGTTTCATTAATTATTTCTGAATGGGTCTCACGGAAACATGGCGTCGCAATCCGCGTTACGGAGCTAATAGTACATTAGACGAGCTGCCCCGCTAAACTTTAAATATTAAAACCACGGGCCGCAGCCTTTAAAAGGCTTTTTATTTTCGGTTAACGAGTCTTTGCACAGCCCCGATTATATTATTTACCAGATAATACTTGACTTCGCCCACGTTGTATAAGGTTTTTGGTTCCCGCGGGTATCTTTCATTTTTCGGGATAAAATATTGAAGCATAGGTGATTATCCAGGTTATAAGCTATCTCCATTCCAAATTTCTTCTGTCAAGTGATAAAATTTTTAATGTCATTTGGAACATCATAAGTTGGATATTTTTAGGGTTCCGTACCTGAAAAGCAAAAAACGGAAAACCCTTTTTCTCAGGAACGCATGGAGGTATCAAGCTGAGATTCATATCAAATACTCAAGTCTACTGTCCCTTGGAGCTAAGAAAAAATCAAACTTTAAAGCCACCACAATCAAAAGATACAGCCGTTTATGCTGCAAATTTTCTTGCACTCTCAAGGGAATCAAAACCTACAGGGTACTTCCCGTGAACTCAGAATCTTGTAATTTTGTACGAAGCAACGTCTTATAGCACAGATAAAGGAAAAATTGCAAAAAGCATAAATTTTTAGTTACATCATATAGTAAAAATATTTTTATTAATTTTAAACTTACTACCCCTTTCCGCATGAACGCGTAGAGGTATTAAATTGAAATTAAAATAGATAAGTGGAATAATAATACTATAACTTTTACTTAAATACCTGCAGGTTTGTACGGAACCCACGGTGCGCGAGTCCGAGTTCTAATTACTAGTTAGCCGCGACATCCTATTGATTATAATGAGTGTGAATTTAGGGTATATTCATCTAGGAACTCTTTAATATTCCAGGATAAAATGTCTTTTTATAAGTCAAGTGTCATATGCCATTTTTCGTCACCCGACTCCTGAAGCGACATACCTCTGTACCACACAGTACGACAGACATAGGTACATGTTTAGAATTTATAGTAGGTATTAGTATAGATACCTATCAGTTACTTAATTATAATGTGTATCCTGTTGAGGTTTAAGCGTGCTGGGCCCATAACCGATTTGTTGTAAATAGTATATTTGAGTGACACACATAAGACAAGTAAAATGATATTCAAATAAAAAAAAACATAGAGTTCCTTCATACAGCCAGTACGATTAAACCTAACCGATTTGTTGTAAATAGTTTATTTGAGTGACACAAATATATGACAAGTAAAATCATATTCAAAAAAACCGGCCAAGTGCGAGTCGGACTCGCGCACCTAGGGTTCCGTACTCAAGAAGTAGGTATAATCACCTTTGTTAATGAACCGCAAAACTAACTTTGTTTGTAGAGGTTTACTGTTAATATCAAAAAATTACGTTTGTTGTATGGGAGCCCCCCTTTAATATTTACTTTATTGATATTTAATTATTTATTTTGAAAGGTAATATACAAGTTAATATTCTGTGAAAATTTGAACCGTCTACCTGTTACCGTTTTTAATATTGAGCAAAAAAATACGAAAAAAACACGTTTATTGTATGGGGACCCCCCTTAATATATATATTTTTTTTAATTTTTAGTATTTGTTGTTATAGCGGCAACGGAAATACATCATTTGTAAAAATTTCAGCTTTCTAGCTATCACGGTCTATGAGATACAGCCTGGAGACAGACAGACAGACAGACAGACAGACAGACAGACAGACAGACAGACAGACAGACAGACAGACAGACAGACAGCGGAGTCTTAGTAATAGGGTCCCGTTTTTACCCTTTGGGTACGGAACCCTAATAAAAAGAAAACATAGAGTTCCTTCATACAGCCAGCACGATTAAACCTCAACAATAGGTGCAATTTTACTAGGAGGTTTACCAACAGAGTTTGATCCCCTAGTGATGGCCCTAGAGAACTCAAATATAGAAGTAACGTCTGAGCTAGTTAAGCGGAAGTTGCTGAATGAAAGCGCCAAACGTGAGTCGAAAGAGTCAGTTCTTGCTACGAATAATTTAAAAACCACTAAGAATATTATTTGTTTTACATGCAAGGAGCCTGGACACAAGAGTCCTAATTGTCCACATAGAAAGAAAGGAAAACAGGGAAGAAAGAGTAAAGGTCAGATTAAAGATAAAGAGTCGCAGAGTAAAAGTCAAGATGACGGTAAGGAATCTACGCTTATTTCAGCTCTTGGTGTTGGAGGTAACTTAAGTCCTACGGAGTGGTACGTGGATTCGGGTGCATCCACCCATATGACCTGTTCTAAAGAATGGCTTACCAATTTTAACCCTACGTCTACGAGCAAGGATATAGCTTTAGCCAACAACAAAGCGGTAAATTCGGCTGGTATTGGAGAAGTTTTACTTGTCAAGGACGATAAGTTGAAATTGAATGGTATAAAGGACGTTCTTTATGTTCCCGAGTTGTCCACTAATTTAATTTCTGTAAATAAGGCTGTTGATAAGGGTATTACTTTTGTTTTTGATAAGAATGGTTGTTCAATGTACAGACACGATGATGTAAAGGTAGTTGGAAAAACAGTAGGTCACGCTACATGCAACGTTGGTGGTTTGTACAGGCTAGACCATATATACCTATTTATCCTGAAAGCGCGATGGTTACTGAAGTTAGTGTCACTTCGAACTTGCGGCATCGCAGACTAAGTCACCTGTGCCGCGCTGGTCTGGAACATCTGCGTCGTGGTCAAGCTGAAGGTATTGAATATTCTTCTTTAGATAAAAACCCTTGTGTACCTTGCATTGAAGGCAAGCAGAGTAGAAAAACCTTCAAAACTATTGAGTATAAGAAAGGCACCAAAATGTTGGAACTTATACATTCTGATGTTTGCGGTCCTTTTGATGTTATGTCTTTAGAATCAAGTAGATATTTACTTATATTTGTTGACGATTTTTCTAGGATGATTTTTTCTTATTTTATACGCTCTAAGGCGGATGTTAAGAAAAAGTTTTTAGAATTTGAAGCTCTTGTTGAGAGAGAGACCTCTCTTAAAATACGAAACTTGCGTACCGACAACGGCGGTGAGTATGTCAATGTCGAATTCGAAGCGTATCTAGCTTCTAGAGGAATTAGGCATCAGACTACTGTTCCGTATTTTCCCGAGTCGAATGGTGTTGCCGAAAGGACAAATAGGTCCTTGGTAGAGAAGGCTAGGTGTATGCTGCAGGACAGTGGCCTACCTAAAACATTCTGGTAAGATGCGGTACGTACAGCTACTTATTTGAAAAATAGGTGTCCACACAGAGCTCTAGAAAATCGTACCCCCTACGAGCTATGGTACAACAGTAAACCAGATATTGCTCATTTACGTGTTTTTGGTTGTCGTGCATACGTACATGTACCAAATTGCAATCGCCAAAAGCTAGACCCAAAAGCAAAACAGTACATATTCGTTGGTTATTGCGATGACAATAAATCGTATAGGTTTCGAGATCCTAGTAATATTAGGAAAGCTATAAAAGGTCGGGACGTAGTTGTTTTAGAGAATTGTTTTTCGAATCCTAAAACAATTGAGGATTCACCTCGTGAAAATATTGTTCTCTCTTCTGATACCAGTAATTTACAGGTGCAAGGCAATTCGGCTGTGGAGTCAACCTTGTGTAACGATCCTGTGGCAAGTACCAGCAATGCTACTGACGCCGTACCCGAGTCACTACCCCTCCCCATTGCCGATCCTCTTCCCGCAAGTCCTATTGTTTTGGCAGAGGAAGAAGAGGTGCATGTGGAATCCGGTAGAAGGTACAATTTGAGGGAAAGATAGCCTATAAATTATCGCTGTAGTGTCTGTTGTTCTACGATGCAAAGTGGTGAGTTAACAGATGAACCTTACTCTTATTCTGATGCTCTTATACGTCCTGATAAATCTAAGTGCATAGCTGCAATGAAGGACGAATACAACTCTTTGATCACCAACGGTACTTGGACCTTAGTAGAGAATACAGGTCAGAAAATAATACCGTGTATGTGGGTTTTCAAGTTGAAACGTGATGCCGAAGGTAGAGTTAGTAGGTACAAGGCACGATTAGTTGCAAAAGGTTTTCATCAAAGAAGAACTACGAAGAATTCTTTTCGCCGGTTGTTCGTTATTCGTCACTGAGAGTGTTAATTGCTATAGCAGTAGAGAAAAATTTAAAAATGCATCACTTAGACATAGACACGGCTTTTTTGCATGGGAAATTAAACGAGAAGGTATTTATGGTACAACCTGAAGGCTTTATAGCTGTAGGTGAGGAGTCTAAAGTGTGTCAGTTGAACAAGTCGCTTTACGGTCTAAAGCAAGCCGCGAAAGCCTGGAATAAACGACTTGATCAGGTACTTCTAGACTTAGGCTATAAAAGATTACAGTCTGAGCCTTGTATTTATTTAAAACGAAGTACTGTTAATATTTCTATTTTAGCAGTCTACGTTGATGATTTTATTCTGTTTTATGACAAAGAAATTGAGTTATCTTACTTGAAGAACGGTTTGACTATTTATTTTGGTGTCAAGGATCTAGGTGAACTAAATTATTGCCTTGGTCTACGTGTTGCTAGAGAAAAGGAGACAAACAATGTGAAGGTAGATCAAAAGCGTTACATATTGGAGACGTTGAGTCGTTTTAATATGTCGGAGTGCAAAACTGACTCTACTCCTATGGATGTAAGTATTGACCTGCGTTCTCAGTCAGAACCAGTTGTCAATGTTCCCTACCAAAACTTAATCGGTTGTCTAAAGTTTTTAGCAATAAACACTAGGCCTGATATTTTGTTTACCGTTAGTTTTCGGAGTCAATTTAATGAAAACCCTATGCAGGCGCATTGGAATGCTGCTAAGCGCGTCCTGCAGTATCTTAAAGGTACGTTAGATTACAGTCTTAGTTTTAGAAAGACTGGAGAACCTTTATGTGGTTTTGTCGATGCCGACTGGGCCAATGGTAATGATAGACGGTCATATACTGGGTATATTTTTAAATTAGCTAATGCACCCGTATCGTGGGAATGTAAAAAACAGCCCACAGTTGCCTTGTCTTCTACAGAGGCAGAGTACATGGCTTTAACTAGTGCTTCCAAGGAAGGTGTGTATTTGCAGCGTTTGATTGGTGAGCTTACCAGGTGAGTCATCTGTTGTTACCACAGAGGTAGTACCTTATACTACCTCTATGGTTGTTACTCTTTGTAACGATAACCAAAGTGCGCAGAAGTTGGCACAGAACCCGGTTCATCATAATCGGACAAAACACATCGATGTCCGGTACCATTTCATTCGAGAACTAGTCGAAAGTAACAAGATTAAATTATCGTATTTGCCTACTGATAGGATGTTAGCGGATATTTTGACCAAAGGGTTGGGCCGTTGCAAACATCAACGTTGCGTGTCTGATATAGGCTTAATGATATCATAAGTTGTGCTTATTTTTTTTTAATACTCTTTTGTTTAATACTTTTAGACTAGTGATATGCTCTCGTGTGTTTTGTATGTTATGATTTTTGTTAAAGTACAGTCAGGTCGATTGATATGTGTCCGTGTTTGTACAGTCATGCAACTTAGTTTGTAGCCTTCTCGATTAAGGGGAGGATGTTGAGGTTTAATCGTGCTGGCTGTATGAAGGAACTCTACGTTTTTTTTTATTTGAATATCATTTTACTTGTCTTATGTGTGTCACTCAAATAAACTATTTACAACATATCCTAATACCTAACTACTAATAATCAAAATATTTTAGCCATACGATGAACAATTTAAAATATAGCTTTTACTTTTCCTTTCCGAACAATATTTTGGCTCGCTTTCAACTTTGTTGCAAATTATTCATACACCCCGAATGTAGGTCGCTCTTATTAGTGACTGACCGGGCTACATCTAGCGAGGCTGAGTAAAAAAGCTGCAAATGAATATACACCGGCTTAAACAAAGGTCTAGTTGTGAGTTGTGTTTGTGGAATATACTAGGATGAAAACAATAATAACCTCATTGACAAGTAATAAAATTAAAAATTTTAAAAAAACCCACGACGAACTGCAGAGCTCCATTATACCTTTGACCTTTATAACTTTGAAACAACAATTAGAACGTAGCAAACGTATATATGACATAATATCTAAAACACAAAACTGCATCTTTGACAGCTCAGTAGTTTTTTTGACCAGTGTGGTGGACTATGGCCAAACCCTTTTCAAATGGACAAATCAAAAGAGTCCAAATGCGACGGGTATACGATGAGAATTTAAGGAGTTCCCATGATCGCCTCCTGACTCCATCATCACACCCTGGGCAGCATCTAGGTACAAGCTTAATATATCTAAAACAAAAAGCCCGCATCTAAATCAGCACAGTAGTTTTTGAGAAAAATGGTAACATATTGAAAAAATAAAATCATAGACTACAGCTCAGCTTTGTTGTCTATGGTCCTAAAATATATCTAAGAACCTTCTCACAAGCTATACACATCTAATGAAAAAACCCGCATTTCAATCGGCCCAGTACTTTTTGTAAAAAATGGTAACATATCGAAATATTAAAATCATAGAGACAGCTCAGCTTGGTTGTCTATGGTCCTAAAATATATCTAAGAACCTTCTCTCAAGCTATATAATATATCTAACTAGTATTTCGCCCTATGCGCGAGCTGCTAAAGCAGCTCACGGGTTGTGGTTAGACTTACAAGTAGTACAGATTTTACTGTACTAAACTAAATTCATTTATTATGGTGATTACAAAATAAATAAAAATGGCGCTGATTTTTTAAAACTTTGGTAACAGTTTCCTGTTTCGTAACCCCAGGGAGTCCTAAATATCGATTTTGAACGAATTTGGTCAATTAACAAAGAATTTCAAAATGGCGCTGATTTTCTAAAATTTTGGTAACAGTTTCCTGTTTTGTGACCCCAGGGAGCCCTAAATATCGATTTTGAACGAAATCGGTCAATTAACACAGAATTTCAAAATGGCGCTGATTTTTTAAAATTTTGGTACCAGTTTCCTGTTTTGTGACCCCAGGGAGTCCTAAATATCGATTTTGAACGAATTTGGTCAATTAACAAAGAATTTCAAAATGGCGCTGATTTTCTAAAATTTTGGTAACAGTTTCCTGTTTTGTGACCCCAGGGAGCCCTAAATATCGATTTTGAACGAAATCGGTCAATTAACACAGAATTTCAAAATGGCGCTGATTTTTTAAAATTTTGGTACCAGTTTCCTGTTTTGTGACCCCAGGGAGCCCTAAATATCGATTTTGAACGAAATCGGTCAATTAACAAAGAATTTCAAAAAGGCGCTGATTTTTTTAAAATTTTGGTACCAGTTTCCTGTTTTGTAATCCCACGAAGCCCTAAATATCGATTTTGAACAAAATCGGTTAATTAACAAAGAATTCCAAAATGGCGCTGTTTTTTTAAAGTTTGGTAACAATTTCCTGTTTTGTAACCCCAGGGAGTCCTAAATATCGATTTTGAACGAAATCGATCAATTAACAAAGAATTTCAAAATGGCGCTGATTTTTTTAAATTTTGGTACCAGTTTCCTGCTTTGTGACCCCAGGGAGCCCTAAATATCGATTTTGAACGAAATCGGTCAATTAACAAAGAATTTCAAAATGGCGCTGATTTTCTAAAATTTTGGTAACAGTTTCCTGTTTTGTGACCCCAGGGAGCCCTAAATATCGATTTTGAACGAAATCGGTCAATTAACACAGAATTTCAAAATGGCGCTGATTTTTTTAAATTTTGGTACCAGTTTCCTGTTTTGTGACCCCAGGGAGCCCTAAATATAGATTTTGAACGAAATCGGTCAATTAACAAAGAATTTCAAAATGGCGCTGATTATTTAAAATTTTGGTACCAGTTTCCTGTTTTTTAATCGCACGAAGTCCTAAATGCAATAAACCGCATCAATCGGCCCAGTACTTTTTGTGAAAAATGGTAACAGTGGTTGAAAAATTAAGATCATACAGCTCAGCTTTGTTGTCTATGGTCCTAAAATATATTTAAGAACCTTCTCACAAGCTATACACATCTAATGCAAAAAACCGCATATCAATCGGCCCAGTACTTTTTGTGAAAAATGGTAACATATTGAAAAAATAAAATCTTAGACTACAGCACAGCTTTGTTGTCTATGGTCCTAAAATATATCTAAGAACCTTCTCACAAGCTAAACATATCTAATGCAAAAAACCGCATCTCAATCGGCCCAGTACTTTTTGTGAAAATTTTTAACACATAGAAAAATTAAGATCATAGACTACAGCTCTGCTTTGTTGTCTATGGTCCTAAAATATATCTAAGAACCTTCTCACAAGCTATACACATCTAACGCAAAAAACCGCATCTCAATCGGCCCAGTAGTTTTTGTGAAAAATGGTAACATGTTGAAATATTAAAATCATAGACTACAGCTCAGCTTGGTTGTCTATGGTCCTAAAATATATCTAAAAACCTTCTCACAAACTATACGTATCTAATGCAAAAAACCGCATCTCAATCGGCCCAGTACTTTTTGAGAAAAATGGTGACAAAAAAGTGCACAAACAAACAAACAAACAAACAAACAAACAAACACACAACCTCTTAGGGCAAACACATATACCGTCTCCGCTTCGTCGAGGGTAAAAATTAGAAATAACAGATTGAAACGTCAATCACTTACTATAAATATTTTGTAGTTTGTACTAGATGATTCCCGCGACTTCGTCCGCATGGACCAAGTTTTTTCGATTCCCACGGGAACTCTTCAATTTTCCGGGATAAAAAGATGGACCGGGAAAGCGTAGCAGACAGACCGACAGACAGACACACTTTCGCATTTATAATATTAAGTATGGATGATCTATAAATGGAAAGTATATTTATTTGTCCTTCAACCACATCGCAACAAAGTAACAGATCAACTTGATTTTTGCAGGAAAGTGATCTTAATCCACGCGGACGAAATGGCCGATCATCACAAATAATAGTGAATAAATTTTTCAATTCAATCCATACTATGATCAAAGCTTTGTATCCTGAAACTTTTTTTCCGTCTTATTTAAGAGCTTCAGCAAGTTTGTGAAATCTTTAAAGCATCAGCTAATTTTAGGGCGGTTTCAGATTACCGTTTTTTCGGCGCGTAATCGCGATGACGCACGCTGACTACTACATTACCTATTTTGTGCTACTACTACTGAATAACCCACGGGTTCGAGCAACACGCGTTTAGCGTTTATGCGCGTACGGTTTTTAACCGACTCCCAAAAAAGGAGGAGGTTCTCAATTCGGCGCGTTTTTTTTAAATGTATGTCGGTGCATATCTCCGTGGTTTCTGAACCGATTTGAATTTTTTTTCTATCAGTCGTAGGAAGCTCTCGAGGTGGTCCCATAAAAATCTGACTCCAAATCCTCAACCCTGTCATTATAAAGTTAAAAATAAAAATTCTTTCCAAAAAACCGACTTCCAACGCCACTGTAAAGTACAAGTCGGTTAAAAATAATTTTGATTTCTACCCACTAACTATGTTGAAGTCGGGCAAGTCTGATGCGTCAACTTTGCTTAACCTTGTTATACCCGCCCGACTTCAACATAGTGGGTGGGTACTTTACAGTGGCGTTGGAAGTCGGTTTTTTGGAAAGAATTTTTATTTGAAGCCCAAAATGTGGCGAAATGTCGCAAAATGTGCCGATACGAGCTTATACCACAGAATAGGTAATAGTTGCTTAATACGCGCAAAATAATACGCTGATCTGAACCTTAGTGACATAGATGGTAAAATGGATTTAATGGCGTGACTAGGTCGCACGCATAAAATAAAAATGCAAGAATTAACTTCACCCTCAACTTCATCTTACCCTAGTCCTCCTTACGTCCGGCCCCACAGAAGGGTCCCTTTTGAATACCGCACTATTTTTTTCCCAAGCCTGAGGCTAGTTGTAATTGTAGTCAGTAGAAACAGTAGGTATAATATTTTGCCCTTTTTCTCATTGACTGTGGCGCTAGTCATTAAGTACTATAGACCAAACAATAAACAGTTTTTATTAAGTAATAATATGTTAGGTAATGTCATTTCAATTAAATTTTATAGTAGCATGGTATTGTGCTTGTGCTGTGCTGTGCGGTACGATTCTTGTAGCCCTTTTCTGTTGATTATGAATCATCCCTTATACTTAGTAGATTTAAAAAACAAAACCACCTTATTAACACAAAACTGTCATACACAGATAAAATTATATTCGGTTTTATGATTCCACATTAAAATTATATCTTTTGTCCGCGAGAGTCATTGTGAATTATCAAACAAATATTATTATATAGGACACATAAAGTATTTCAATGTAGGGGACATAAAACCGCCATATAACGGTGTTATTGTCTTTTTATTACTGTTCAGGTGTGTTTCAGTAACATATTGTTAGCTAATTGCATTATAGCTTCGTATAACTATATCTGCTATTGCCTATTTTAGGTAGGTATATATTATGCTATTACCTGTGAGTTTTTTTAGTTTCCAAGTAAATATCTATACTAATGTTATAAATGCGAAAGCTTGGATGGATATATGGATGGATGAATGGATGTTTGTTAATTAATCACGCCAGAATGGTTGAACGAATTTGGATGAGCATAGAAATAGAATAACACATAGGCTACTTTTTATCCCTGAAAATTAAAAAGTTTAAAAACCTCAATCCACGCGGATGAAGTCGCGGGAATCAGCTAGTCAATCAAATCACTTTTTCTATGAATTAAATAATAAAATAATAATAATAATAAATATTATAAATGCGAATGTTTGGATGGATGTATGGATGTATGGATGGATGTTTGTTACTCAATCACGCCCAAACGGCTGAACGGATCTGGATTAAATTTGGCACAGATATAGATTATAGTCTGGAATAACACATAGGCTAATTTTTATCGCGAAAAACTAAGGAATTCAGGACGCAAGGTCAGCTGGCAGGGCTAAGGCCCTGTGATTTTTTTGATACTTAGCAATTGAAACAAAACTTTATTTACATTCGTCCTCCGTCTTTTCAAAGTTATGTCCAAATTCACAAAGCTGAGTCGAGGTTATAAATCAAATGCTTGACTCGTCTCCAATATACTAACATGCCATAAGATTTATTTTCCATACCTAGAATACCTTTGAAGATGTCCAAAATGAAACTCCATCGAGTTTCAGTTTAAAATACGTCTTAAATAAAGGTAACACTCGACGTCGTAGAGAATACAACAAAACATTAACCACGTAGTACACGCTAGTATATCCCTCGCTATTTCTAGGTCAAGGATCTAACTAAAGTGGGGACATATTTTCTCGACAGAGGTGTTGATACAAAGTTTGTGGTAACAAACATTTCCTACACGCGGCACAGCATCCAATACAAGCGATTTATTGTTATTGATCCGAGTATCACCCTTAGAAACTTATTTGGTAAACAAAGGAGCTCTGGGCACACAAAGATATAGAGCGTGTTGCCTTAACTTACTTACGTTATTTTAGGAGTATATTTTTCACTACAAGTTCCATTTATGTATTTTAACTTAAAAATCCTCTCGCAGGAACCTATCTGCGAACCACCTGAATAAGGTGGCCATACTAATGGGCGTGATAATCCTTAGCGAAATGAAACTATCTCTAGAGGCCAGCCCACTCCGTCTGGCCGTTAAGTCTTTAAGCCTTTAAAAAAAAATAAAGCCTCATTTATGTAGGTAGAATACTTTAGCCACACATTTTATCAATTTAGATTTAGACGGAAATTTTTTGTCAGGATTTTTTTATGATAATACTATCAGAGTGTGCAGCTGTTATCCTCTTATTGAATTACTTACTGGAAATTGTCAAACCTTTGTTACTAAACCTACACGCGAAATCATTACTTTCTTACGTTTAATGTTTCAGTCAGTCACTCTCTACTTTTTGAGATATTACAATATTTCACATGGATAGCATTGATGGCAACAGTTTCTAATGAATACAACATCCATACTTCCATACTAATATTATAAATGCGAAAGTGTGTCTGTCAGTCTGTCTGCTACGCTTTCACGGCCCATCTGTTCAACCGATTTTGATGGAATTTGGTACACGGGTATGTTGTATCCCGGGGAAGGACATAGGCTACTTTTTATCCCGGAAAATTCAAGAGTTCCCGCGGGAATCGAAAAAACTTGGTCCACGCGAACGAAGTCGAGGGAATCATCTTAGCACAAAATAAATAAAATACGTGGCAAATTGCAATGTTTGATCAAGTAAATTAAAAAAATGTATCTAAATAATTATTCCACTGTTCATAGACCCTCCTACCTCATATTCTTTTTTCATGGTGACACTCGAGAAGTGTCGACAGAGTGCACTCAACGCTGACGTTGTTAGTTAGTTACTTGTTAGTGCGGCGAAGGAAGACATGGCTGAGGCAGTTCATAGCGTACTAACAAGAAAGAAAATTCTAAATTAAAAGGATCGTGTACTTTATTATGGAAACGAACAAACCTGGTGTAAGTTTTCTTAAAAATAACATGACACCTGCCACAACAGACACGTAAAGTACCAGGACCCGGTATCTATATAATAATAATATAATATTAAAAATAAAATAAAAACTAAACATGCATAAAAAGTAGTTCCAATTTTGCCCACGGGGCCCGATATGTTGGTGGGACTGTAAATCTGCTAATGAGGTGTCTGATCACGACGTTTTTACCGTACGTATAGGTACACTGAGCGTTTTTACTTCATAAATTACTTAGAGCCTCTTTTTAGTGAGTACACCAAGAAAAATAAGCTATGGATGAAATAATTATAGTCTTTATTAAAATCGATTTTAACGATATTGAATGTTTTTTTTTTAATTTTATCTTATAATGCTGAAATACTATAGATAAATAATACTGTAACTTGAAAGGTAATGAAAATAAATTTTGGAATGTAATCAATTAACAATATACCAGACCTTGTTGGCAGGCTGAAGTGTCGTTCACTCTGGTAGTAGTGTTTCGATATTTCTATCTCTTAATTCATGACGTACTTATTGCTTAACTTATCCCCATGAACATACATATTTAAAACCAAATCTTGAGGATCTGGTTTATGAGTGAAACTCTGAAAAAAATCTGTTTCGTACAATAAAAAATCAAAACGTGTCGAATTGAGAAATTCGACTTCCCTTTTAGAAGACATTTAGCAATTCGCTAGGGAAGTAAACTTATTTCTAAACTCGGTCACCTGTATATCCAATGAACCGAAAGCAGACAAGAACAAAGCAGGTATTTTTAAATACTCTCTCGCCATCACTTCGATTCGATTGAAAGGAACCACAGAAATAATAGTGAGACAGTGAAGCTAAAAGGGTTTTTTTTATCACTAAAAGTTTCAGAACATTTCGTTCAAAGGACCTCTTTTTATACATTTTGCTTTGAGGATTTGAATAACCATATTTGACAGGTCTTTTTACAATGGCCCCATCCTATAGAATGTTTTGAATGTTGCGATAGTGCTTTCTGGTATAAAACCACACAATATTTACAAACTAATCCTTACTTTAAGTTTTTTGGCCTATTTATTTCATATTTTAGAAAGTAGGTTGCATTGCTATGAACAAAATTCCAACTCTATTCTTAACATTCAGCTGCTTTAAAATTCAACTTCTGATCATAATATGGACGGATTTAGAAGTCCCCCACTGTTTCTGGAGCTACTTCTAGAAATCGCCTGCAATTATGGCTACAACATAAATTTTTAGTAATATTGGAATGGACAAATATTTATTTACGTTAGTAAACATAAGTAGGTTACTTTTAGTTTTCAGTACTTTTTTGTATTGTATTTTACGCGTAAAATCCCTGCTAGTCTTTCTACATCCGCTAAGTTGATATTTTCGTATCTCACAATAGATATTAACGTCGACACACCAGGCTCCATACAGCCCGCGCTTTGAATCTTTTATCGCGGTAAGCCGACTCACATCGGGAGTCAGACAGCTTCCTGACTGGCACACACATTCGCAAATCGTCATGGAACCACAGAATATGTAATTGCTGGAACGGTATAGAGCGCGCTTTATAAAATAATGAACGCCTTCTTACCCACCCCCCTATTCTCTAACTCAGTGACTATAACAAATTTAAAGCCACGTATATTTTATATCCATTGAAGGTTTGCTATGAAATAAATTTAACATTTTCAAACCAAAGCTGATAGCTACTGAGTTAGAGAATATTGCTGCAGGCATTTGAATTAGAGATCATCATTATTTTCACCTATGATTGGCCGACTAATGGATACGAATCTCTTCTCAGAACGAGAAGGTTTTGGCTATAAACCACCACGCTGTATAAGTGCATGATTGACTGACTTCTCACACCTTTAAGAACATTATGAAGAACTCTCGGGCGTGTAGCTGGTTTCCTCACGATGGTTTCTTTCACCGTTATAGCAAGTGATATTTAATTCAATAAAACACACATTCAAACACTTTAGTTATTCGTGCTGAAGATCGAACCTACAACCACTGGAGGTCGAATGTCTAAACCACGAGGTTATACCGCATAAGATAGATAAATAGATAAGATATTCGCACCAAACCCAAACTCTAGAGTTTGGATTCTTTCTTTTTAATAATTAACGTTTCTTTTTTCTAAATGTTTTCTTCAAAACAGTTTTTGAGGAAAATATTTTAAGAAAAGAACGACCCAAATATTGCATGCAAATTGCAAACCAATTATCACGTCCAAAAACATTTACGTATGACGAAGTTGAAGTGCAAACAACACTTAGCGCTTCTTATTTGTTTTCCTCGCTAACTGGATGGGAACGAGAAAAAAGTTTACACTGTCCCGTTTATTATAATTGAAGCAAACATTAATTACAAGAATATCTCAGTGGACGTGCATTGCTGAATGGCGGAAACCTCTGAAAAAAAGTGTAAAATATACTATTTCATCACACCTATTCGAAAAACGAATATTGGCTTCAAAGGATAGCGGGAGCAAAATGTAATTTTTAGGCCCATGGGACTTTTCATTTCTCTGTTCTGATTGGTCCGCGTTCGTGCTTCTGATTGGTGCTTAATCGTATAGGTAATGTCCATACATAGAAGGTTGATACTCCTAGCTTTTTCTCATACGTAATGATGAAAAATAGTGTGTATCATTCGGGGCCAAATTTTTTGTTCTCGGGCGGCGTATATTGAATTCCTCGTTACGCTCAGGGTTCTACTTTAGAATCCTTCACTTCGCTCGGAATTCAAAATAGCGCCCTGGGGGAACAAACATTTTCTTTGGCCCCATATAACACAAATAACTATTTTGTCTCATCGACTTGGGACTAACATTAATAGTCCTGAATTATAGTGAGATCGTCATTGAAATAGAATGAGTAAATTCTACATCAATGGAGATCGCAGTCAAGGGCTAACTTGTAGTGGATAAAAAAGAAAAAAAATAACTCTCTTATGCTACGGTGACTCAGACGTCAGAATTGTAACTTTACTTTATGAATACAGTTTTAAAAGGTTTTTAGCTGTTACAAATTTCGTAAAATAAAAGGTTTCCTTAGCAGGAAAATAATAAAATGTCATAAAAGTTGAATTTAATAAAGCAAGTACGTACCTACACTTAAAGTGCTTTACGAATTTTATAATTGTGCTCCGAAGAGCTCTTTTGCACGGCTTCAGGTCAAGAAAGGTCATTCTTATTTAATATTTTCTGTGAGTTAAAATATAGGTATCAAGAGAAAATTTAAATTAATGGCTGCTTGAGTGACAACCAACGAAACTTGAAAATATTCGATTCATAATTATTCAGAGATTTTTATATGATAAAAATATTAAAGATTTGCTATATTTTTTAACCAAGTACATTTTTTGTGACAGATGATTCTTGTTTTTCAGAAAAACTATGTAGATATAATATAATAGTAGACTAAAACGAGCCATTGCATACGAAAATATAATCGTAAAAGTAGAATGGCTTTTAGTCCCAAGGTAAACACTCTACTTTTCACTTCGATTGCAAGAATCCATACTAATATTATAAATGCGAAAGTGTGTCTGTCTGTCTGTCCGTCTGTCTGTCTGTCTGTCTGTCTGTCTGCTACGCTTTCACGCCCTAACTACTCAACCGATTTTGATGAAATTTGGTATAGAGATAGTTTACATCCCGGGGAAGGACATAGGCTACTTTTTATCCCGGAAAATTGGAGAGTTCCCGCGGAAATCAAAAACTTCAATCCACGCGGACGAAGTCGCGGGAATCATCTAGTATAAAATAAATATCTAGTATAAAGATTTTTTAATTAATTATGCTAGCTGATGCCCGCGACTTCGTCCGCGTAGAATAAGTTTTTTAATTCCCACGGGAAATCCTTAATTTTCACCTCACTTACAACAAAAAAAGAATTAGCGAAATTGGTCCAGCCGTTCACGCGTGATGCCGTGACCAAGGGAAATAGGGATTCATTTTTATATATTATATATTGATTAGTAGAAAAAAGTTTATTTGCGTAATGGTAATGAGTATCGGGAGGCACTTACATTTTTATTGTAACAATAAAAGAGCCTACTGAGCGCCGACGAGCCTTAACGTGTCTTATAGCCACACGAGTATATATCCGACCAGAGGGGAAGCTTCCTAACAAAGTCGAAAATGTATACCTATTCTGCTAGGGTTGTCACCTGATGCATGTCAACAATTTAAGAAAAAAATAAAAATATTATATTATAGTTATATAATGTATAATTACAGTTATATCCTGAAATTGAAGAATAAATACTTAAATTAGACAAATATTATAAAGAAACTAAATAATTTCTTTTTTAATGAACATCAGTATTTTTAACATAACTTCACAATAATGTTAATAGATGGCACCGTCATTTACAGTTTTGCGTCGACTGTTATTACAACATTTTATTTAACTTGCAATGTATTTATGGATGTATAAATCTATGTATGTATGGAGGGAGTCCTAAATATCGATTTTGAACGAAATCGGTTAATTAACAAAGAATTTCAAATTGGCGCTGATTTTTTTATACTTTGGTACCAGTTTCCTGTTTTGTAATCCCAGGGAGTCCTAAATATCGATTTTGAACGAAATCGGTTAATTAACAAAGAATTTCAAAATGGCGCTGATTTTTTAAACTTTGGTACCAGTTTCCTGTTTTGTAACCCGTGGGAGTCCTAAATATTGATTTTGAACGAAATCGGTTAATTAACAAAGAATTTCAAAATGGCGCTGATTTTTTATAAAGTTGGTACCAGTTTCCTGTTTTATAATACAGGTACAATAAGGTACTTACTTCTCTTTATCTCTCGGGTATGAAAAATAGGAAACATCCTTATTGTCTTTGGAACTTTTCAAGCAAACTGTGCAAATATTCGGCATTTTTGTTGAAACAACACTATTTACATAAATAAATCTAATAGTTTTATTTTTAATTCAAAATTAGATTATACGCTCGATCGTCAGCCCTTACGTTCGTACCCGGACTGAGGCGTCGCGTACCCAGACGGCGTGTCGGTGAATGTGTCGGTGAGAGCTCACGCACACATCGTTGCGCTATGTATGGGTGAAGTCGCCGCGAGCCGTTTGTATGAAGCTTCCCCTCTGTACGTACTCTGTGTTATAGCCGCGACTGTAATTTAGAATAATACAGAAATAAACTGTATTTTTATCTTCACCAATTCGAGAAGGCATAAAGAGATCTGGCTCGTAGATTTTTATGGGCGTCTTAAAATTGCTATTCGCAAACAAATAATACTGATTGAGTGAAGTGAATTGTCCGTGACCACGTCAGTCTGGTACTAGGTAGATACAATGTACTCGTACATTGTACATAGCACGTAATGTGTCGGGTTTGTCAACTAGAGTATTGCCAATTTTGAAGACCTCTCTGGCGTAGTGTTGAGCGCTGTTGTCGTCTTAACGCGGGAGGTCCCGGGTTCGATCCCCGGCAGAATCAATTTGGGAATTTTTAATTTCTGAATTTTCTCCGGTTTGCCCTGGTGGAGAATTCGGCCGTGGTTAACACCTTACCGGCAAAGACGTGCCGCGATAGATATTTATATATTGTGATAAATCTTCTCTAATGATAAAAAATATTCATGCATTTATATTATAACTAGATGATGCCCACGACTTCGTCCCCGTGGATTATTAAGATTTTTGATTCCCGCGGGAACTCTTTAATTTTCCGGGATAAAAAGTAGCCTATATCCTTCCCCGGGATGCAACCTAAACCTGTACCATATTTCATTAAAATCGGTTGAACGGATGAGCCGTGAAAGCGTAGCAGACAGACAGACAGATATATAATATTAGTATGGATAGTGCATAGTTATAGAACAGTTATTTTGATTAGGTATAACGAAAATAGTTGTTACGGGCAGGAAATAGAAAGGGTGAGCGGAAGGTCTGATTTATGGAAATGTGCACCCACAAAGGTTACATTTAAAACGAATTATACCTATCTTTGCCAGTCCCAATTCCCCAGTGATGACTACGAGTAGGTATAACGAAAATATGTATTCACAATTTTAATTGGAAAACCACAAGTATAATCTTGTTTGTACAACATAGTTCATTATGAGTTGAGCAGTAGATATATAGTCCGTCAAACTTATCTGCCTCCCGATTGTGTAAGGAAATCATAATCGTTTAACAAACGTATAAGTTGGAATATTTAAGGACTTCATAAATGCCTGTACGCTTACTGTGTTTTTACGTTGCAAATTCGATTAATCGTATTCAGCGTTCGACCACATTGGCGTTAAAGTAAAATGAATCTTAACAGCATTGAATTAAAGTCACAAATTCAGTACAACTGATTTTAATTTGGAATCGTATCGTATTCATAAACGGATATGAACGCATAAACGAAATTGAGCTCTAACTCGATGCTTCTAAGGTTCATTTTACTTAGACACTAATATCATCGAATTCTTATACGATCAATCGAACACAAACTCAGAGTAAGCAATTTACGTCAAAAAGCATGTATGAACTCCATAAACAGTTCAAGTACCTAATACATTTTAAGTTGGCAAATGATTACAATTTGCTTAGACAATTAGGCCTCTGACCCGGTGTCAGCGTCGCTAGTGTATAGGAAAAATAAGAAGTTAAACAGGCATAAAAATTAGTTCCAATTATGGCCACCGGGTCAGATAAGATTGGTGGACTACCTATCCATTTATGTATGGTTGTATGGTTCTCGGCATTTTCTTAAAACCTTCCTAAAACTCATTAGATTTCGATTAATCTGTAGTTTCTTCATCTCTCTCTCTTCTTCGGCTTTTTATAGCGTTCCACGTATCATTGGCAGCGTGACATCATGAAGATTCTAATATGGCTGATATTATATGTCAAACAAAATGTCACTTAGAAAAATTAAATCGATGTTTGTTCGTATCCTGTTATCATTTGATTGTTAGTAAAATATGTTTGGAAATATCTTAATCGAAGTTCTAAATCACTGTTATTTAAAAAATGTAAATAAATTTAAAACGATTTCAATAACAGTTTCAAACCGACTTTAATGTTTAAAATAAAGTCTAGCTTATAGTATTATAATATCGCTTGGATAAGTTTTAATAAAAATCATCCCGAATACAACTCCATTTTAAATCGTTGTTTTTAGTCAACAGCTCAATTCCAATTATAAAAAAAATCTTTAGTTTTAGCAAAAAAAGATTCAAATACGAGTAGGTGCACTGCAGTCGTACCTCTGTGGTTTAACGTAGTGATTTCGTTAGCAATGCAATATTTTCACATGACGTATCCCGGGGGATATTAGCGGTGGAATAATGTATTTGACACGTGCGGAAATAATAGTTTTATCAAGCGCTACGTGATTTGCGCTATTGATATGTTGAATGTTGCTGTTTTTTTAATGTAGATGATGTTCTAATGGTATGGACAACAGGAATTTTGTAACGTAAGTAGTTCTTTCTGAATATTGTGAAAGCAAACTTTTATCGTACACTAGCTGATGCCCGCAACTTCGTCCGCGTGGTTAACGTTTTTTTTATTCCCGCGGGAACTCCTTAATTTTCCGGGATAAAAAGTAACCTATGTCACTCTTCAGGTACTCAACTATATCTGTGCCAAAAATCGTGTCGAACCGTTGCCCCGTTGCGGCGTGATTGAAGGACAAACCAACAAACCAATACACTTTTGCATTTATAATAATATTATAAATTACTAGCTGATGCCCGCGACTTCGTCCGCGTGGTTTAAGTTTTTTGTTATTCCCGCGGGAACTCCTTAATTTTCCGGGAGAAAAAGTAGCCTATGTCACTCTCCAGGCCCTCAACTATACCCATGCCAAAAATCACGTCAATCCGTTGCTCCGTTGCGGCGTGATTGAAGGACAAACCAACAAACCAACAAACCAACAAACCAACAATCAAAGTGACTTTCGCATTTATAATATTAGTATGATGAGTTGATTTGAGTACTTATTTCTCTGTTCTTGCGTCTAGGAACTGTTTAGAACATTAACTTTTTTATAAAAATAAATTAAAATAAACTTAACGTTTAGGTATTTGAAGAAAACAAAAACGCGGCAAATTCCTAGACTAATATTTTTTTGTCGGAAAAGCAAAGGCATCAAGCTCATACGGCCTCGTCGGTTTTCCTAATTTTATTTAATAAATAATAATCATAACTGCATAATAAATGCGTATTCCTTTTTCAAAAAGATGTTTAATGCTTTATATACAAACTCAATGGTGTAAACACAGATGTAGTTCAGTATAAATTTCGGTAAGTATTCCAAATTTAAATCACATTCTCCCCCTAGAGGTGAATGAAATTCAGTACAATTTTCTTTCCCTGTTTTTAACAGATTAAAAATGACTATTGTTATGTTCGCTTTTTGTGGCATAGAATGTCACTTTTTTGAGCAAGTGGTACGAAATAGTAGATTATTAACCAAGGGGATAAAGCAGTGTCTTCTGTCGCGGGTGACGATTTAAATCGCGAGCTTAACGAAGGACTCGAGGAGTCAGTATCTTCTTTGATATACCATGAAATTTTCCGGGATGAAAAGTAGCCTATGTATCAATCCAGGATAAAATCTATCTCCTTTCCGAATTTCAGTCATATCAGGTCAGTAAGTGCAGCGTAAAGTAGTATTTTTCACGCGTGAATATCAATTTTTCAGTTTTCCCGCAAAAACCATGGATTTTTCCGGGATGAAAAGTAGCTTTTTTATTAACCCAGGATATCATCTATGTCCATTCCAAATTTCAGCTAAATCGGTCTTGTACTTCCGGCGTGAAGATTTTTTTCCGCGTGAATTTCGGTTTTTAACTAATCCCACGGGAACCATGGATTTTCCCGGGATGAAAAGTAGCTTATGTGTTAACCCAAGATGCAATTTATCTCCATTCTAAATTTGAGCCAAATCGGTTCAGTAGTTGCGGCGTGAAGGAGTATTGAAGCTTGGTAAAATACGAACTTTGGAGCCCCGTTTCACCCCTTTAGGGGGGGAATTTTGAAAAATCCTTTCTTAGTGCACCCCTAGACCTCATAAGGAACCTGTGTGCCAAATTTGAAGTCTCTAGACCCAGCGGTTTGGGCTGTGCGTTGATATGTCAGTCAGTCAGTCAGTCAGTCAGTGTCTTCTTTTATATATTTAGATGATAACATTCAGTGATCTGCATAGGGCATCCAACGAAATACTCAACATCAAAACACATCTGATGCTGTTTCTCTGCCGTCCTCAGTTCTGTTACAAATATGGCTAGTTACATAGAACAGAATATAATCTGTGTTGAGATTCTGTGCACGCTATTCTCTTTAATTAGCAGCAGAGAAATGCCTAAAGACAAAAACCTAGTATATTTTAATTAAGTACTCCGGAATGAGTAGTTTAATATTACTACTACTTCAACATTACTTTTAACCAACACCTTTTCACGTCTCATTCTTTTTTTCGTTTCATTCTTTTTTCAGAAGTTCTACTTTTCATAGTAACTTGTATGCATTTCACATACTGCACAAATATCGTAGAATGCGACGTCTATTTTTTCTTTGCACCTCTTGAAAAGCGTGAAGTGTGCTCTCAGTGTTCTCAGTTTCATCGTTAGTCGTTAGTGAAAAGGAGCATGAGTACGCAAAATAAATTCGTTTCCTTAGAAATGTGGAGTCCTTATTTTATAGATGACGCCCGCGACTTCGTTAGCGTGGTTTTAAGTTTTTAAATTTTTATTGGACAGTTAATAAGTAGACAATTTTGAAAGAAAAAAATATTTTTTTTACCCGACTGCGGAACGCACAGGGTTATGTGTTCATAACTCTATATATGTTTGTATGTTCCTTGCAGGACAGCTACAGCCTAAACGCGTGGACCGATTTTGATGATTCTTGCACCAGTTTGTGCCGAATATATCATTAGAGTGTCACTGTGGAAGCCAAATTTGAGAAAAAACAAAATGGCGCCCTCTAGAGGCCATAATGTAACAAAATAAAAGTCGATGGACTATGGCAAGTGGGGTATCTATGAAAAGGTCTCGCAAAATCATAGTTAGGTTTCCTTGATCATTTTCTCATTTTAATGATCATTTAGGATTTACGAGGTTTCAAAGGTTGTATTCCTTTGTGTCACATTACAGAAAAAACGGCTGAACCGATTTTGATAGTAATTGCACTAATAGATTTGTTTTAGTCTTCCGAGTGTCACAACGGAGGCCGAATTCGAGAAAAACAAAATGGCGTCGACTGGAAGCCAATTAATAAATGAAAGTCGATAGGCTATAAGCAAGTGGGGTATCGTTAGATAGGTCTTTTAAAATCACACCTAGGTTCCTCAAACCATTTTTCCGTGTAAATGATAATTTACGAGGTTTCAAAGGAAGTGTTCAAACTTCCTACTCATATCATCTATATCTATCAAACTAGGTGGATTATCTCAAAAACCACTAAACCGCTTTTAAAACTTATATCACTTATAGAAAGCTACATTATTAACAAGTAAAATAGGCTATATTTTATTTGATAAAAACGATTAATTAGTTACAGTTTCTCTCTGTTTTGAGTGGACAAATGTGAGTATGAGTGTTAAATAATGTTCAAAATACAATTTGACCCAACTGAACTTCAAGCTTAGTAAATACTCGAAGTGAAATAAAATAACTGAAATAAAATCCAAACCTTTTGCTTTCTCTGCGAAAATCGTCAAAACATGTCATAATAAAGTAATCTTAAATCTTGATTTTATTTTATCACCGTTTTGTCTGGGACTCGCTCGTTCTACTTCACAGCGCTCAAGTTTGTTAAATAGGTAGAGTAAATATTTCCAGAAATATAAAAAAGTTTAGTACCGACCAACAGAAGTTTATGAAGATAAAATACATGAATATAAAATTTTTCTCTTAAAATGCAAAATCATTCGTATTTTCCTTCAGAGAATAAATATCTACTGGAGTACCTACCCGTGCGACGAGATAGCGATGCAAATATAAAATTGAAAGGCCAGTAAAGCTTTTTCTAACTTGAAAATGTAATAATATTGCAGAAAAACGAGTTAAAACCTTGAAATAATGCGTGGAAACAGTAATTTTCAAATTAACTTTTTGTATTTACACTTCTATTCTATTTTATTCTAGGATTTGAAAATCCTAAGGATTAATCCGAAGGAATCGAAAGGTCACTAATGAGAGGGCTGCAAAACGCTCACTTCTGAAACTTCATTCTTCATATGTACACGTTTGTTCGTGTCGCGCAGGTCTATGGATATATTGTAAAAGTGCGCGCACCGACTTTTCTCGCTGTCGTTCTGTCCTGTCCTGTCCGGAGTATATTTTCGCTTCAAAAGTGCATTTCTAATAAATATTCGAGTTGACATACACTATGCAAAAGATGTGTCACTTCTGAAATTGAATTTTTATTCTCATTCACTACCTGAGTTTGCCCAGCTTTGCTTGGGTAATTTCTATAAATTCTTACTAAGTGGTCAGATAGAGATGTCATCAAATAAATATTATACCTAAATGCGAAACTTTGGATGGATGGATGTATGGATGGATGGATGTATGGATGGATATTTGTTACTCCATCACGCCCAAACGGCTGAACGGATCTGGCTGAAATTTGGCACAGAGATAGATTATAGTCTGGAATAGCACATAGGCTATCCCGGAAAATTAAGAATTTTCTGCGGGAACCAAAATAAACTCAAAAGGATGTTTGTTACTCAATCACGCCAGAATGGCTTAACGGATCTGGATGAAACTTGGCACAGAGATAGATTATAGTCTGGACTAACACATAGGCTACTTTTTATCCCGGAAAATTAAAGAGTTCCCGCGGATCCACAAAACTTCGATCCACGCGTACGAAGTCGCAGGCATTAGCTACCTAGTCCTTAATAATTATTTGCACAGCAAAACCACGCGAACTGCAATAGTCACAGAACGTAGGTGAAATTCCAATAAACAGACTGGCTCAACTAAATACGATGACGTAATCGAAGAACCTGCAGGCCGAGTGGGAGTTTTTTACGTACTCGCTCGTGACAACGATAACTACCATATTAATAACTAGATGCTTCCCGCGACTTCGTCCGCGTGGATTTATGTTTTTTTATTCCCGCGGGAACTCTTCAATTTTCCGGGATAAAAAGTAGCCTATGTCCTTCCCTGGGATGTAACCTATGTCTGTACCAAATTTCATCAAAATCGGTTGAGTAGTTGGGCCTGATATGTATGTATCGTGAAATGACCTGATATGTATTTTCCTTTTTGTTCAAACTTCCAGCTTAAAATTATAAGTTTCCCACTCAGGGTGAATTCTAATAGATACCTACAGATAAAACGCCGTTCGACGAACAAAAAGAAACGAGTAGGTACAAAACTACAGACTGCGCATTGCAGATAATATAATTGAATGTAAGAGACAGTGAGCACTATTGACTGTATATGAAAATAACCATTCAAAAACTGCAAGTCAAATGTAAAACCTAACTACTCGTCGATAAACCATCATCATACTTAATATTATAAATGCGAATGTCACTTTGTTTGTTGGTTTGTTGGTTTGTTGGTTAGTTGGTTTGTTGGTTTGTCCTTCAATCACGCCGCAACGGAGCAACGGATTGACGTGATTTTTGGCATGGGTATAGTTGAGGACCTGGAGAGTGACATAGGCTACTTTTTATCCCGGAAAATTAAGGAGTTCCCGCGGGAACAACAAAAAACTTAAACCACGCGAACGAAGTCGCGGGCATCAGCTAGTTATAAATACGAAAGGTTGGATGGATGGATTGATGGATGTTTGTTACTCAATCACGCCAGAACAGCTGAACGGATCTGGAGGAAATTTGGCACAGAGATAGAATATAGAATTTGTAAATCTGGAATAGCACATAGGTCACTATTTATCCCGTAAAATAAGAGAACCGCGGAAACCAAAAAACCCCAATCAACGCGGACGACGTCGCGGGCATAAGCTGTATTATAATATAAGAGTTACTTACTATTTTTTTTATTTGGTTCAAATCAGTCGCGAATTTTTTTTCATAGCCTGAATTTGTTTAAAGTTATGAAATTTGCGGGATTTATAATAACTCTCTCGCCATTCTAGAGTAGGTAACTGTAGAATTCCAGTTGCCGAATACACTGGTACGTATCCACTTCAAAATGTGATTATGCCAGATCGTTGAACAGTAACTACGAAACTACATTATGAGTGAGCGGATATAGTTATAAATGTGTTATGTACCTACTAACTAAATACTTACTAGGTAATGTAACTTACTTTACAACGGCAGTCACTTAATTTGTCTGATCATACTAATATTATAAATGCGAAAGTGTGTTTGTTTGTTGGTTTGTTGGTTTGCTAGTTTGTCCTTCAATCACGCCGCAACGGAGCAACGGATCGACGTGATTTTTGGCATGGGTATAGTTGGGGACCTGGAGAGTGACATAGGCTACTTTTTATCCCGGAAAATTAGGGAGTTCCCGCGGGAATCAAAAAATCTTAAACCACGCGGACGAAGTCGCGGGCATCAGCCAGTTTCAGCTAATTACAAAGATGTGTAACTGTCTCATTGGTCTAGTGGTTGGCATGTTCGACTGCCGCCGACGAGGTCCCGGATTCGAGTCTTGGGTCGGGTCATAATTGAGTATTGGGTTTTTCTGACTAGAAATTCTCAGTTTAAGCCCGGAGTTAGGAAGTTGGTGGTGTTAAACCCCCGTGCCTCGGAGAGCACGCTAAGCCGTCGGTTCCGGTTATTATCACTAACATGATAATAGTCGTTAAAGCCCGCCAACCCGCATTGGAGTAGCGTGGTGGCTAAGCTCTAATTCCCTCTCTCCCATGAGAGTGGAGGCCTGTGCCCAGCTGTGGGACGTAATAGGCTGTAGTCGATAAAGATATTGTGATGTTATTGCTGTGATGATATTACTATCTCGAATCCGTATTCTATCACTGGAAACACGCACTGTGGACATACTACCATCGCTTAGAACAGTATTGTTTTAGTATTGTTGACGTTCGTGTTTTGCAATTATAATCCTTATTTCATGGACCTCAAGGTTCATGACATACAATTGACATTTTGAAATAGTACTGCGTTAAGCGATGGTAGTAGCCCTCCTGTTCGAAGACTTTGTTCATTAAGTTTTGGCTTTAAGGAATTTTGGATGAAAATAAGTCTCGAAGCTTTCTAGTTAGATTCGGCGGCTGACCTTTTTTCTCGAAATAAAGTAAATAAAAGATCACGTAAAGACAACCGCGCTATACTCGGGGTTTCTTTACGTGATCAAATCAGAAATGAAGAGATCCGTAGAAGAATTAAAGTAAGGGACTTAACTCGATGGGTACTCGTACCTAAGCTACTTTATTCGATGGATTGCGACACTGAAATGTGGTACGTAATGCGAAAAACCGTTGTTAGTAATTATGCGTTTTTCTTTCACTTTTCCATATCTGCCAAGAAGTAGAAATGAAAAAGGATCACGTAGGTACTTACTCGTAGCTTAGGTAGCTTATCTAATGTGCTCATTTGCCATTTATAGCATAAATTAATTATTTGAGAGCTTAACCTGTATCCCAAATACCTAATGAGCGAACTTTAGCAATAACTTACATAGGTTATAACGGCCACCAGTCACTAAGCTTGGTTGTGGCGGACACTATTAAATATTTAGTAGAGCGAGGAATTAATCTGAATTTTCATTAGTAGAATTTCAGACCGATATTGCGAAAATGGTCATGTCTTTTACGAATTAGGGGAAGGAAGTCGTATTAGCTGCAGCGCCAAGCTATAGTACAAGGTATACTAGACCAATCAGACGTCTTCTGGTTACTTTACAGATGCTCTGGTGTCGGAACTCGGAATGAAATGCAGTACGCTTATACTCTGAGTTTTAACATTGCAAATACGATTGATCGACGTGAGACGAGCTCACCACGCCAAGTGTAAGCAAACACTCATCATCACATCATCACTACAGCCTATTAACGTCCCACTGCTGGGCACAGGCCTCCACTCTCATAGGAGAGCGGGAATTAGAGCTTAGACCCACCACGCTGCTCCAATGCGGGTTGGCGGGCTTTAACGACTATTATCATGTTAGTGATAATAACCGGGACCGACGGCTTAACGTGCTCTCCGAGGCACGGGGGTGAAACACCGCCAACTTCCAACTCCGGGCTGGCACTGAGAATTTCTTAATTGAAAAACCCAATACCTAACTTTTATGCCCGACCGGGAATCGAACCCAGGACCTCGTGATCCGCAGTCGACTATGCTAACCACTAGACCAACGAGGCAGTTGTAAGCAAACGTCAGAGTAAAATGGACCCAATAGCTCTTGCTTTATAAAGTGACAAGTTCAGCGTTTGCAGCCCTGGCTGTGAATAAATACACTAAATGATGAAATGAGCTCTAAACCAATGCGTTAAGGTTCATTTTATTTTGACGTTCGCTTACACTTGGCGTGGTGAGCACTCACGTCGATCTAGTATTTGCAATGTTAAAACTAAGAGTAAGCGTACAGTACGTACAAAATAAGTGTACTCGGACGATGATGCTCTGATGCTTGGTGGTAGTAGGTACATTTTCCTAGTTCCCGTTTCCGCTTAACAAATAGTATCAAAGATAATATAATGATATTTGCTTAAATAATAGTTTTAGCTTTTTCTTTGGGTAAACTTTTCCTTTCTTTTAAGTATTTTTAGGGTTCCGTACCTCAAAACCTCAAAAGGAAAAACGGAACTCTTATAGGATCACTTTAGTGTCCGTCCGTCTGTGTGTCAAGACCCTTTTTCTCAGGAACGCATGTAGGTATCAAGCTGAAATTCATATCAAATACTCAAGTCTACGGTTTTTTGGAGCTGTGAAAAAATCAAGCTTCTAAGCCAACGCAATCAAAAGATACAGCCGTTTATGCTGCAAATTTTCGACACTCGCAAGGGAATCAAAATCTACAGGGTACTTTCCGTGAACTCAGAATCTTGAAATTTGGTACGCACAAGCTCCAAGGGCCAAGGGCCGGCCACCACATCGTAGACGGCCTACCACGTCACAGTTTGTACGGAACCCTTGGTGCGAGAGTTCGACTCGTACTTGGCCGATTTTTTTAATAATGTTATAAATAATTAGGTACTGACTTAACTGAATCAAACTCAAGATTGATTAATCCAAACTGCACTTTTTTAACGTCAATAGTACCTAGGTACTTGTTTAATTTAACAATTACTTTACTAAGAAGTATAATGTCCTGACTAATTGATAAGAATGTGGCGTAAAGAGCGCGGCAATTTGTCAAAGACTTGATACACAATAAACAAAAAGCCCGAGTCGAGAATTCCGAACACGCAAAGCTTTGTGTTCAAAATTTCAACATGAGCCTTCTTCCGCTTGAGTGTATAAATTAGTCAAGCAGAGAAGGTCACAGCATCGCACGGAGTTGACTCAATGAATAATTTTCATATAAACCGAAGCCACAGGTTCGAGCCGGAAATGAGTTTCGACGCTGGCTTTTGTCCTTTACGTCCTTGATGGCTGTCGTTTGCCAGCTACTGGCTTTCTTGGATCCATTTTGCTACACTCTAAATAGAAAGAAATATCCATACTTGTAAATATTATAAATGCGAAAGTGTGTCTATCTGTCTGCTGCTACGCTTACATGCCCACCTGTTTAACCGATTTTAATCAAATTTGGTACAGGAATAGTTGTATCCCGGAGAAGGACATAGGCTACTTTTTATCCCAGAAAACTAAGAAGTTCCCGTGGAAATCGAAAAACCTTAGGACTCCACGCGGACGAAGTCGCGGGCATTATCTAGTAAGGAATATTTACACTAAACATGAGTTAAATCTAATTCGGCTTGTGTGCTCGTGCTTTGACGTTTTTTAAACGCGTTTACAAAAAGCATTCATGTGAACGGCGCCTATATCACAACTCAATCATTTCTTTTCATCTTATTGAAAGAACACATATTGCGGTCAGTAAAATATAGAGGGTGGTGGGGCTCTGATATATGGCAGCATGTACCTAGTTCCGAGAGGGCGTAGTTTATCTTGACCCTTGAAATAAAATTGAGTAAGTAATATGGTTTTCTTTGTTAAAAAAATATAAAAACAATTGGATAGATCAGGCGTTACTTTGCGGAAGTTCATGATTTAGCAAGAAAAGAATACAATTATTTTGCTATAATCCGCCAACAGAAAAAAATCTGTATGGTCAAGCATGCAGTTACAAGCGAAGCACCGTTTACCTTCCCAACCAAGCAAGAAAGCTAAGTTCCCAAGCAAGCAATGCCACCACCACTCACGTGGTGTCGGGGCGAAACGTGCGTCGAGAATAGTATAAAAGTCTTGTGTGGTGATGCATGCAGCCAACCAATTGACCAACCAATCGACCAACCAATTGACCAACCAATCGACCAACCAATCGGACAACCAATGAACCAATCGATCAAACCAATCGACCAACCGATCGACCAACCAATTGACCAACCAATCGACCAATCGATCGAACAACCAATCGACCAACCAATCGGACAACCAATGAACCGATCGATCAAACCAATCGACCAACCGATCGAACAACCAATCGACCAACCGATCAACCATACAATCAAACAATTAATCGGACAACCAATCTACCAACCAATCGACCGACGCATCGACCAACTAATCGACCAACCGTTCGACCAGCCAATCAACCAACCGATCGGCCAACCAATCGACCAACCGATCAAACAACCAATCGACACACCGATCGACCAACCAATCGACCAACATATCGACCAACCAATTGACCAACCAATCGACCAACCAATCGACCAACCAATCGACCAACCAATCGACAAACCAATCGTCCAACTGATCGATCAAACCAATCGACCAACCGATCGACCAACCAATTGACCAACCAATCGACCAATCGATCGAACAACCAATCGACCAACCAATCGGACAACCAATGAACCGATCGATCAAACCAATCGACCAACCGATCGACCATCCAATTGACCAACCAATCGACCAACCGATCGAACAACCAATCGACCAACCGATCAACCAACCGATCGAACAACCAATCGACAAACCAATCGTCCAACCGATTGATCAAACCAATCGACCAACCGATCGACCAACTAATCGACCAACCGATCGAACAACCAATCACCAACCGATCAACCATACAATCAACCAATTAATCGGACAACCAATCTACCAACCAATCGACCGACGCATCGACCAACTAATCGACCAACCGTTCGACCAGCCAATCAAACAACCGATCGGCCAACCAATCGACCAACCGATCAAACAACCAATCGACACACCGATCGACCAACCAATCGACCAACATATCGACCAAGCAATTGACCAACCAATCGACCAACCAATCGACCAACCAATTGACCAACCAATCGACCGACCGATCGAACAACCAATCGACCAACCGATCAACCAACCGATCGAACAACCAATCGACAAACCAATCGTCCAACCGATCGATCAAACCAATCGACCAACCAATTGACCAACCAATCGACCAACCAATCGACTAACCAATCGACCAACCGATCGACCTACCAATTGACCAACCAATCGACCAATCGATCGAACAACCAATCGACCAACCAATCGGACAACCAATGAACCGATCGATCAAACCAATCGACCAACCGATCGACCAACCAATTGACCAACCAATCGACCAACCGATCGAACAACCAATCGACCAACCGATCAAACAACCAATCGACAAACCAATCGTCCAACCGATCGATCAAACCAATCGACCAACCAATTGACCAACCAATCGACCAACCGATCGACCAAACAATCGACCAACCGATCGACCAACCAATTGACCAACCAATCGACCAACCGATCGAAAAACCAATCGACCAACCGATCGACCAACCAATCGACCAACCGATCGACCAACCAATTGACCAACCAATCGACCAACCGATCGAAAAACCAATCGACCAACCGATCAACCAACCGATCGAACAACCAATCGACAAACCAATCGTCCAACCGATCGATCAAACCAATCGACCAACCGATCGACCAACTAATTGACCAACCGATCGAACAACCAATCACCAACCGATCAACCATACATTCAACCAATTAATCGGACAACCAATTGACCAATTGATAGATTTATATTTGTTATTCGTTGAGGTGAGGTTACTGCGTATGCCATATTAAAAAGAACGACCCTTTAAGGATCACTTTGTTGTCCCTCTGTCCCTCAAGGCTTTTTTCTAGAAACTGCTTGTAGTAATAAATTGATTGAGGCATTTAATTGCTATAAAAATAAAATTATAAGCTTATCACGATACAAAGAAACAGCTTTTCGAAGTGTATTTTCAGACAAGATGTCCCACGCTATCACTGTAAAACCTATACGCCGGCCCTTCGCGTTGAACTACAATAAAAGTTTGAAATTTGGAACGATGCGAATTATTGCACAAGTTCATTAAAAATCATGAATTTATGATCCTGTGTGGAAATATTACGCGATATATTATGTCAAATAGTTGGTCTATTTCTTGGTTGGTCTTACTGTAATGTATTTGTAATGTATCTACACAAAAGTGTATTATCACAAAACCCTTGTTTTGTGATAATTTATGGTAGTATCGAAAGTATCGAAAGTACCGGGAATTCCCGGTTCTATGCCAGTATCGGTCCGAAAATTCCCGGTACTCAGAAGCAGTATCGACTGCATGCGGTTGGTCGATTGGTTGGCCGATCGGTTGGTTGATTGGTTGGTCGAACGGTTGGTCGATTAGTTGGTCGATGGGTTGGTCGATCGGTTGGTCGAGTGGTTTGATCGATCGGTTCACTGGCGTCCGATTGGTTGGCCGATTGGTTGTCCGATTGATTGGTCGATAGCTTGGTCGATTGATTGGTTGATCGGTTGGTCGATTGGTTGTTCGATCGGTTGGTTGATTAGTTGGTCGTTCGGTTGGTCGATTGGTTTGGTTGATCGATTGGTTGGCCGATTGGTTGTCCAATTGGTTGGTCGATTGGTTGGTCAATCGGTTGGTCGATCGGTTCATTGGTTGGCTGATTGGTTGGTCGATTGGTCCCCACCCACCCAGAATCGACTGGGTTCGATTCTGGGTTCTGGGTGGGTTGGGGATACTGGGTTCGGTACCTCTTAGTATTTCTATGTCTCCAACCACCGTCCTCTCCGTGCGTGTGGTTCACTATAGGATCACTATCATGTTTCCTATCAGCCACTAAGAGCCTCCAGTTTACTGTCCAGAATCCAGTTCCATACATCAAGATTGGACTGACCACAGTCTTGATTTTTTCACTAATTATCTTGTTATATAAGATTTAACGGAAAAACGCTGAGCATTTTAGAGAATTATGAATTCTTCCCCTCTGCCGTTGGTGTCAATGACAGTGGAGTCAAAAATCAAAATTTAGCAGCCATAATCCTGGTGCTTATGAGGTATATTTTATATTACAGTAAACCCAGTCATTCAATTTTCTTTCTTTTTTTTTGAAACTAAACTTTGAACTGAAATATAATACGATTATCAGAGTAGCATAATTAATCTACTGTAACTCATTAAAGCAGAACAAATTTTATTGGAGTAACAGATTCATCAATTAATTGATCTTCAAAAAAGCTGGTAAATAATATTTAGAAAGACTAAGTATAAATACTCAAAGTAAAAATAGGATTTTTTACACTAAAACCTCGAATTTGTGATCATAAAATACAGTGTAGTGAACGAAGTTCTTGTTACATTCAGAAATATCCGCACTTAATTAGAGAAGTAATCTATTTAATTCGAGTCTCGAAAGTATCAAAAGTACCGGTTTTGATGGTGTGGAGAACCGGGACTGAAAATATTCAGAAGTCTCGGGAATTCCCGGTACTTTTGATACCGGTAATTCCCGGTAGCATGCCCTAGGACACACATTACAGGTCTTAATTAAAGCTTTTTACCATCTACAATCCGATATACGATGGACATGACGACCGATGATCTTGACGACCTCTTAACGTGCGGAGGTCCCGGGTTCGATCCCCGGCAGGGTCAATTTGAGAATTTATAATTTCTGAATTTTCCCTGGTCTGGCCTGGTGGGAGGCTTCGGCCGTGGCTAGTTACCACCCTACCGGCGAAGACGTGCTGCAAAAAAAATGCAAATTTTTTGTACGACCAGTACAAATTTCTGGCAGTACATATTGATTTTTTTAATAACATTGATTTTTTTTACATAAATAAACTAAAGGTACATGATATTATATTATACGAATATAATATCGAATTAAATGAATATGACGAATATAATATAGCTCTAGATCCTTGCAGAGAAAGCTACAAAATGCGACTGAGATTACATTATAATAATACTATGTCCATATGCTATCAAATAAAAATTATAAATGCGAAAGTTTTGATGGATGGATGTATGGATGGATGGATGGATGTATGGATGGATGCTTGTTACTCAATCACGCCCCAACGGCTGAACGGATCTGGCTGAAATTTGGCACAGAGATAGATTATAGTTTGGACTAACACATAGGCTACTGTTTATCCCGGAAAATTAAAGAGTTCCCGCGGGATCCACAAAACCTCGATCCACGCGTACGAAGTCGCGGACATTAGCTAGTAATGCTAATATACTTATTTATACTTATTTGTGTGTGTGTGTGTGTGTGTGTGTGTGTGTGTAGGACAAAAGACTTTGATGGCCGTACATTCCCGACAAAAATGAGATTAGATAATAATAATTATTATGTTGTAGCAACATGGCAACGTATTTCGTGTAAACATAATTCCAGAAGTGGGCAAGCAATTAAAATTACTTTTAAAAATATGTTTGTACTCTCTTTAAAACTTCCACGAGCGAATGGTCACAACGTGTAGAGGTTTCTCGAGAGATTTAATGTAAGTATAAAACTTGGCCAACGACAATAAATTAACCATTTCATCTGACCGCATTTGCTACTGCTAAGCTCTAAATCAAAATGCGATCTAAACACAAAAGTATTCAATAATCGCTGAGTCTGCCGGCAGGAGACTGTTTTACCAAAATCAAAATACTCGTATTTATGCAAATTATTTCAATATGGCGTATCCCCGCCAAAGAACGAACCGAGTGAAATACATCGAATGAGTCAAATATCCGCCTAATTAAACCTTCGTCAGTAAATAAATTAACAATCTTTTATCTTTTCTAAAAATTCAAATCAAATTTAAACACAAAGCTGACAGTTCGGCCGTCCTGCAAATAACACGTCCTCGTGTTCAAGTCATATCACGGGCGATTATGCCCCAAATCGTGAACAGGCGTCATGCCCCACATCATAGTCAGGCGTTCTTGCCTGGGGCGTTCTTGCCTGAAATCATGATTAGGCGGTCATGCCTGGGCCGCTCCTGCTCACGATTACTTCGCTAATAGTAATAAGTAAAACAATCGTCAAACTGCCGAACTTTCAGACTTATCAAACACTCAATAAACTATTTTCAATAAACTGAAACGACTTACCTCATTCGATGCACTCTTCGAAGTCTGAATGACTTATTCACTTTGACAAATCTAAACATACACTAACCTCACAAAACTTTTTATCTCGAGTAATACGAGCACTTTCGCTTAGCGAATCTACCACTGGTTCGGAATGCCACAATCCTAGCGAGAAGAACCAGCAAGAAACTCGGTGGCTTCTAACATTCAAAATTACTTTTTCACAGCCACCGATCAATCAACAAAACTATCACAAACTGATATAATTTTCTAATGTCGGTAGTTTTAAAAATTTAATTTCAAATTACTCACGTTTTCAAAACTTATACAAAACAAGTGTGCGGATGGCAAAAGCGAATCAAGGCAACGTGAGATACATCCCACTTCTGAAATTTGTAAGCATAATTCCAGAAGTGGGCAAACAATTAAAATTACTTTTAAAAATATGTTTGTACCTACTCTCTTTAAAACTTCCACGAGCGAATGGTCACAACGTGTAGCGGTTTCTCGAGAGATTTAATGTAAGTATAAAACTTGGCCAACGACAATAAATTAACCATTTGATCTGACCGCAGTTGCTACTGCTAAGCTCTAAATCAAAATGCGATCTAAACACAAAAGTATTCAATAATCGCGGAGTCTGCCGGCAGGAGACTGTTTTACCAAAGTTAAAATACTGGTATTTATGCAAATTATTTCAATATGGCGTATCCCCGCCAAAGAACGAACCGAGTGAAATACATCGAATGAGTCAAATATCCGCCTAATTAAACCTTCGTCAGTAAATAAATTAACAATCTTTTATCTTTTCTAAAAATGCAAATCAAATTTAAACACAAAGCTGACATTCGACAGTCCAACAAATTATAGCCGTCTGGGGAACAAGAAGTACCTATGGACGGAGCGCACATGATAGCTGCTTAGATATATGCTATCTTAGTGAGAGCACGAGTATCTCGGGTTATATCAGAATGAAAACAAAAAGGAATATCATACTAAACGTTCAAGTATAATATACGCCTATGTATTCCTTGTACTTCCGAGTAAACATACTTTAATTAAGTTTTAAGTAGGTAGTTTTATAAATTTCTTTATCGTCTAGGCGACTTTTGTTGAACTTTCCATTACCTCAATCCTAATTTTGTATGAGTACGTTCGTATTAATGTGAAGTGTAAGGACAGCGTACTGCTAAGAAAATACTGTTAAATTACCACTCGGTAGATCTTACTATTCTTACTATCTTACTACATATCCTTACTAATCCTTATCCTTACTAATATTATAAATGGGAAAGTGAGTTTGTTTGTATGTTTGTTCCGCTTTCACGCCGTAACTACTGAACCGATTGCTTTGAAATTTTGCAGACGTAAAGTTAGAAGTCCGGATTAAATAATAGGGTACTTTTTATCCCAGAAAATTAAAGAATGCCCGCGGGAACTAAAACTCCTCAACCCACGCGGACGAAGTCAGCTGCGGACGTAGATCAGCTAGTAATATTATAAAAATGCGAAAGTTTGGATCGATGTATGGATGTTTGTTACTGAATCACGCCGCAACGGCTGAACGGATCTGGATGAAATTTGGCACAGAGATAGATTATAGTCTGGAAGAGCACATAGGCTAGGCTTATCATCCCGGAAAATTAAAGACTTCCCGCGGGAACCAGAAAAACCTCAAACCACGCAGACGAAGTCGCGGGCATTCGCTAGTAATTAATAATGAATTTTTAAACTATTAGACGCAGGTCCACGATTTACACAATCATATATTTAATACCTATTTTAAGTTTTAATACTGTATACCTAATTATATTACTCACAGTGATAGCTACAATATTGAATTCATTCAATTTATGTACTTACATTTATAAATAACACGTTACATGCAAATGCGAGCATTATTGAAGTAATAATGGATATATCCAGTTGTTGAGCAATTCAAAATTATATCGAAGCATCACAAAACATTATGCTTTGCGACACATACTGTAACCATACGTGTCTTACTATTCAGTGGAAGATAGATGATAATTATTAAAAAAAAAAAAAAAATTATTATAATAATAAAATAATATTAAAACGATAATAGAATGGTAGTATTGTAAGGGGGTATATGATTACGCGACTAGAAGCTTACGGAGAAGTTTCCCATCGTTCCGATCGCTCGCCAAGGGTGGGTATGGCGGTGGTGTAGGAAGCTCGTACGTTCGCGTCGCGTGTCGCGTCGTTGTTGACATGTTGTTTCGTTCTGGTAAGAGAAGTTGGGCGATACATAAAATTAATATATTGAGCAGGTATATTTGCAATAAGTCGTTTCAACGCACTGTGTTGTTGGATGCTGTCTTATGTGGGGGACCGAGGCGTTATGCGCTTCGTGGATCTAGCTTGGCAGCATCCGACGATATACATTGATTGATACACCTAACTCTACGCGTCTAGGAGTTCCAGTAGTGGATGTCGAAGTATACCTTCAGGTCACTCCACCAAGTTCTGTGGTAAGATCTCATTATAACTAACAAAACGAGCTCAAATTCGAAACACCTAGCTTTACGCGTCTAGAAGTTCCAGTAGTGGGTGTCGAAGTATACCTTCAGGTCACTCCACCAAGTTCTGTGGTAAGATCTCATCATAACTAACAAAACGAGCCCAAATCGCATGTTTTTTAACATTCACTACGTGCAGAGCCCTGGAGGTGCTTCAATTTTCAAGAGCGAGTGGTTAACATATGCTGAAATATCATGGGGCCGTAATTCAGTTACTTTTCGAGCACAAAGCTCAACAGCTAAAGCAGGTCTGTGAAAGTTTTTATGTAAATAAACACACTGGACCTAGTCGTAATGAGATGCTAAAAGGTTACCTACTTAAAAGAAGGTGTAAAAGATTCTATACTTTATTCATATTTTTAAGAAGTATAAACACCTACTCTTCTGAAATGGTAGATAAAATTGCGATAATTTCCATTTTGTGAATGGAATGAATTCACCATATTTGAGATGGAATACTTGACAGACGCGACAGTAGGTACCATAATGTCCTCCCAACCGAATTGCAGCCACGGTGGCCAATCTCCAGCGAGTTAGCAATCTGCGCGGGAGATATGTACTAGTGTGTGCGCAAACAAATCTTGCAAACAAATCCGACACGACATCGAGTCGTGTTGACATCCACACGAGGCATGGGGGTGAAACACCACCGCATACCATACCATAGGTATGCATAGGTACCATAGAAGTATACCTTCTTAACATAGTTTAACTCGGTGCAATTCACATCTTACTCATAGTCGTTGATATGTCCTGTTCATTTCAATTATTTCCAAAATTAACTAGACACAATAAATTTTACTACAATCCGAAATAGAAACACGAATTAATAGGTTTATCTTGTATACAAAGCATTAATCTGTTTTCCTAATGATTTCTGTTGTCTCGGGTCCATTGTAGGTTTCATCCCTTGTTATATTGAGTGGGTAGGTATAAAAACAACACAAAACGCAAACATTTTCCTCTTCATTACACGCAAATCGCAATTTACCTAATTGTTTTTTTTTTTTTGTGTAAAAAAGGTATTTTAATAGGTCATTATGACGAGGGAATGTAATATTCAAGAACAATATTGTGACGTCACACCATTAAACGTAGCTGCCACATGAGCGGGAACTTCCCTGATTGGCGGAAACCTCGCGTAGCGACTACTGTACCGGCCAACAGGTCCAGCGCCATCTGTAGTCATCGAGCGGCGCTAACACTAAATTCACCAATTAAGTTCTGTTTTCCGCCAATAACACCTCTTGATTCCCCAAATAGTTTTCTAGGAACACCGCTGTTTTAGTCCATATTGTTTCATTTAACTGTAAATATTATAATAGTGCAGTAAGAAAACAATTCAGTGTACGGTCTATCAGTGCAGTGTATAAATGACGAAGGCGATTGTCACAGTCGTGGTATGATATCGGTGCACGGAAATTCAGTACGTGCTCGGAAGTACAGGATTTATGAGTGCCGCGGTAAAATGGCCGTGTGTTGAATTTTTATACAGTAATATTTTACAAATAAGTACAAGTTGGTATGTTTAAGAACATAATAATTTACAAATATTGTGCTTGATTGTGAGTTCATTTGCAATAATTTATCTTATAAAAAAGATACCTATGTTTTTCCTAATATAATAGGTATATTAAACGCCTTTTCTTTCCCCCGATCCTGCAATAATTTTGTCTTTTATCGTAAGTATATTATATTATATTGTCTTTTATCTTTAACTCGTGCTTCACAAAAATAACCTAAATTTTACTTCTTTGGATGGATGTATGGATGTTTGTTACTCAATCACGCGCCAACGGCTGAACGGATCGGGCTGAAATTTGGCACAGAGATAGATCATAGTCGGGAATAGCACATAGGCTACTTTTTAGAATTCCCGCGGGAACTAAAAAACCTCAAACCACGCAGACGTAGTCACGGGCATTCGCTAGTTAACAAATATAAATAGAATTTAGTTCATTTTTATACGACTGCCTGAAAAAAGGAGTATATTGTTTTCAGGGTTCATGTATGTATGTATGTATGTGTGTCTACGGCAGAGCAGTCGTATTTTTTAAGAATTTTAATTATATTCACTTGTTTATAAGCCATTTATTGTGTCATGTGCGTTAAATCAAAGAGATGCCAAAAAATTAATTTCAAACATCTAAATCCACACGCATGATAATAATTATATTATAGTCGTATAGAATAGTAGTATAGAAATAGGAACCGCTTATTATAGTCTAGGCTAGTTGACTCTAAAAGCACTAAACACATTTATACCCTCAGTTTAAACTCAGCGTCAACGAGCCAATAAGTCACTCAAAGTTTCAAGCAAACTCAACACTATTAACTGTTTAGTAGCGTAAGAAACGACCTTACTTGGACTTTAGCATAAACGAGTTTGCACTTAATCAAAATTCGGGTCTGGCTCAAAATGGATATGGGTAGAATGTAACGGTTTGTTGTACCCGTAAATCAGTTTACGCCTTAGGAATGTATTACGTGTACTGCAACTAAAATTATGTGTGGAGCCTTTGGGTGAGTAGGTATATTATAATGAAATTAAAAAAATTAAGCTAAAATATAGGTATTTAGTAGACCTATTGAATATTTCAGACGATATAGTAGTTATTGCAACTACTACTACTTATTGCATCTTTGTTTTAGTTTTCTTCCTGTTTTCGTAATTAAACGACGCATGGTATTGTAAAATCGCGAAATAGCTTGTGTGGTTCCTCGTCGGGTTACTCCCGATATCAGTACCGTCTTCAGAAGACCAGCAGGTCGCCCAGGTTTCCAAAGGCTTCCAGGATGATTTAGCTAATAATTTTGATCGCACATTATAGGTTTACCGCACACGCTACCCGCTTTGCAAGAGCCGCAAGGACCACTTGCGTGAACCAATGGAAGTATCTGAAAATACAAATAGCGTTAGCAAAAATGCAGTGTGTTCACATCCTCAATAGTTGCGGGCCGTGTGATCTGCAGACGGTTACACTGAAAAATACTGCAAGAGTTAGGTGTGCAATGTTATACCTAGTAGAATATCCTTGCTAACAAAATTGTTATTAAGTCAGTACTTTGATAATATAATGGGGCTGATTCTGTAGTGCACAATCTCTAAACTGAAATGATAGCATTAAAAATATTGGTAACTCTTTCATACTTAATGCTCTCTACAGAAAGGGACAGAACTAGGATTAGAGGAGTCATTTTAGTTTAGTTTAGAGATTGTGTACAACAGTAGCAGCCCCATTATCATACTATCGACTTTTCAAAACCTCTACAGACTTTACAAATTAAAAAAAAATGTTTACTCTTCTTTCTTGACGTTAAATTAAAATGAAAATTAGCTTATTATTAATAATTGAATCATTACAAATTTTACGATACCATTCGCGCGAAATTTTTAATCGTAAATCTTCGAACGTAAGCACAGCATAAATATTTTCATTTGCAAGTACGAAATGATTTACGAACGTTTCGGACCGTCATAAAATACCGGCAACCGATTCCTGATTTTAATTTCTTGGGTAAACTTTCGCAATATTTTTCAGAGGAGGTCGACGTGAAACGAAATTTGCATATTCAACAGTGAAATTCTCGTCGCAAACAAAGCCCTATTACGGAACAATAGAAATGTCTTAACGTTGTTTATAGAGTAAGATACAACCGTGAGATCGTAATAGCCGGTTGACCACTTAGATTTTTTTTTTTTTGAGAAACGCGGGGCAAACGCGTCCGAAATCGAAGCGAAACCATAGGTATTATTAACTATTCTGTGGCGAAACCTTGGGTATCATGTTATTAAATTAAAATTGTCGTTAGCGCAATTATGCCGAATAAATGGAATACAATAGGCATGATGACTGATTTTGAAAAATGGTCAGATTATGTTCGGAAGTATCTATTATTTCGAAAAAATATCTTATTTCAGCAGAAAAATAAAGTTTGGTAGATAAAATTAGCATTTGAAATTTAAATTTTAAAATTCACGCCAAAACGTTCGGCGGTGTCATGGCGTCGTTGTGACGTCACTATTGTTATTACCAATGTACTCTGTGCAGTGTGCAGTAAGCAATAGTGTGATTTTCAAAGCGCGAAAACAAACAATTGTGACGTCATTCGCTTCTTTGTGTTTTAAGCAACATGGCGGATTGCTGTATTTTATAGTTTTATTTTATCAAAATAAATAGTAATCTCACTCGAAATAGAAAAATAAATACGTTTTTTATAATCCATGAATCCTATTTCATTAGATAAATTCATAATTTCATTGATTCTTGGTTACTGTCATCATGCCTATTGATGCCATAATAATTTACCTCAATAATCATTGACTTAATAATACATGGACTTCGGGTGTAATGCAAAATTCACGAAAAAAGTGTCCCGAGAAAACCTATATATGTACGAGTATACATGTATATTTTTATAAAGGAACTAAAACATTGTAATTTGTGTCTTAGATCATTATGATACAGCCTAATTTTGCTTGCTTAATTTTTTGGATCTCTTTCGGTTCGGACACTTTTTAGCGCTGACCCGAAGTCCATGTTTTATTAAGTCAATATCAATAATACATACATTTTTGCTGGTGAAAAAAATATGATAAATTATCATTAGGCTTAAATTACTAGATAACACCCGCAGATATAATACTATCTGCGTTATTAAAGTTTTCAAAAATCCCTTAAACTTTTTAAATTTTCGGAATAAAAAATTCTCCTTTTGACTATAGGATATGCCTGCAACTTCATCTGCATGGATTTAGATATTAAAAAATCCATGGCAACTGTTTTTTTATCGGAAAATCAAAGTCCACATCCGTTCCCGGGATACAAGCTAGCTTTATACTGATTTTCATCAAAATGAGTAAAAAGAATGGGCTGTGAAAATAATAACAGAAAGACAGATACACTTGCGCATTTATAAATTACCTAATGATGCCCGCGTTCGAGTTTTTTTAAATCCTGCGGTAACTTTTAAATTTTGCGGGATAAAAAGGTTGCCTATGAAAGGTCATAGCCGGGGAAGGCCCCGGGATGCAACTTACCTCTGTACCAAATTTCATATAAATCAGTTTAAAAGATGGGCCGTGAAGGCGTAGCAAACAGACAGACACACTTTCGCATTTATAATATTAGAATGAATAATATTATTTTTATAGACTTCATTATGTTGATGAACAAGTAATTGAGCTACAGGAAACGTTACAGCTGTCTCTGAGATTACAAGTAGAGTGTGGGAAAATGGCTTGCACGCCACAGCGGAGATTCAGGCGTCATTTAGGTGGATCAAAGACGCCGTTATGCCACCGTCTCGACGACGACACCAGCCAGCTGCTCACATGCAAAAGCTATTTGCAAATGCTTGAAAACTTGGTAATACCACAAACTGGTAGCATTATTTAATAGTAAAGGTAGTAAATAAATTTTATGGGGAAGGAAATTTTGAAATCTTCCAATCAGCCCGTGACCTCACCAGGGGTCATGTCTGAAAATCAGCGCATCAAGCTGAGGCAGCCCGCAGCCGAAATAGTTTTTCAGTAAGGTGTAAGAACGGGATTCCCCGGAACCAAGGTTGGTTAAATTAGGTTGGCTCCTTGGTTCTCTGGGAGCTGTGGCACACCATTTTAGCTTAATTTTGTGTCACTATATATTTTGGCTGAATAAAGGATATTTATTTATTTATCATACTAAGGTACAGGCAAGTGCGTAATTATGGGTAAAGGTAAAGTAATAGCTTATATTATGTCCACGACATGTTTTTATTAATCCCGCGGGAACTTTTTTCATTTTCCAAGATCATTAGCATATCTATGTCCGTCTCCGGGAGGTACAAAATATCATCAAAATCGGTTTAACAGATGGGCCGGAAAAAGGTAATAGGCAAACAGACAGACCGCAATACATATCACATTTATAATATTTAGCACGGATTCTTTTAAGAAGAAGGCAGCAAAAGTTATCAAACGTTGACTTTGTATTTATCATGGAGAACAAATATGATACCTATAAAAGTCAGTCAGAATTTATTATCTTTAATAATATATATTATTAAAAATACAAATCATTCAATTCTAAATTAAACCTAAATTAAAAACTAAATTAAAAACTGAAAACTAAACATTAAAAATATCATCTATCCCGCTGTAATGAGGCAGTGTGCCCAGAACGCTGGCTGCGTTACCCCGCTGAATAGCCAAACTTATATGTTGGTCATGGAGAACATGCATTCATTTTCTTTTTGAAAATTCCCAAGAGCAGATTTCACAATATCGCGGTCTGAATGTTAAGTGTTATAGAAACAAACTTTACAAATCGGCGACTTTAAAATGAAATCTTTTCTCTTTTTCCTGCGGGAATTCAGAATATTTAAAACCATGCCAGGATATGACTAGTCTAATATACCTACTAGCGGGTTCAGACTTCGCCAAGTAGGCGAACTTCGAGTTTTTAAAGATCGTGCTCCACTGATTCAGCAATGCTATATCGGCTTTCAACTATCAACAATCAAAAGCCGATATTTTTTTTCTAATATTTACCCACTAGATGATGCCCGCGACTTCGTCCGCGTGGATTGATGTTTTTGATTCCCGCGGGAATTCTTCAATTTTACGGGATAAAAAGTAGCTTACGTCTTTCCCCGGGATATAACCTACCTCTGTACCAAATTTCAGCAAAATCGGTCAAAAAGATGGGCCGGGAAAGCGTAGCAGACAAACGGACAGACAGACACACTTTCGCATTTATAATATTAGTATGGATTTTTATAATTACTTATTTGATTTCATGTAGCGCACCGTCATACTTCATTTATAATTTATATGTGATGTTAGATAAAAATATCGAATGGTAGTACCGAGTGCCTACTATTAATAATTAAAAAAAATCTACATAACCTTTTTTGTCATCAAGAAAAAGAACTACCTAAGGGAAGATTAGTATCGAATGGTATAATTATTGGCATAATTAATATACTTAAAAAGAACCTATTCACCAATCAATCAGAATTTATAGTTCTCTAATCAAGAGAAACAAATTCTGTAAACAAATTAAAATCTTTAAGTTATCACCTTCACTGAACTGGATCACATGCTCAAGCGATCTTGCAAAATGCTATTTTCGAGGCATTTGAATGCAGCCGACCAACATGCAGGTGACGTTTATTACTTTTTAACGTTCTGGCGGTAGGTACATATTTAGACAAACTGAAAATAATAAAATACTTTAAAAAAAAGATAGTTGTTTGTACTAGTAGTGTAATATTTGTTGTTAGGAAATTACTATTTCATCATATAGTAACTTATCACTTACAACCATAAAAAAAATAAAAAAAAATACAGTCGAATTGAGAACCTCCTCCTTTTTTTGAAGTCGGTTGAAAAGTATTATACGAGGTGATTGTAACCAAAAACTTATACCCTTACTGAGGGCAAGTATAGGTTTTTTAAATTATGGAACTTTACAAAATTATATATTTACCAGAAAGGATAATCTGTGGTTATACATAGAGAGCAACGTAGAATCTACCCAGAGTCAGCGGTATTAGTGTTTCGCTGATAACGTTGATCAATTAGTGAAACGAGGTTTCAATGGGAGAAGTCTCAACTCTCAACCACCTCAGTCATTTAGTTTATCCTTTTAGATTCAGAACGAAAAGACATTACGAACAACTTTTTCTCTGGCGGACAAAAGCATGATAGGTATGTCATCATCATCATCATCATCACTACAGCCTATTAACGTCCCACTGCTGGGCACAGGCCTCCACTCTCATAGGAGAGCGGGAATTAGAGCTTAGACCCACCACGCTGCTCCAATGCGGGTTGGCGGGCTTTAACGGCTACTATCATGTTAGTGATAATAACCGGGACCGACGGCTTAACGTGCTCTCCGAGGCACGGGGGTGAAACACCGCCAACTTCCAACTCCGGGCTGGCACTGAGAATTTCTTAATTGAAAAACCCAATACCTAACTTTTATGCCCGACCCGGAATCGAACCCAGGACCTCGCAATCCGCAGTCGACTATGCTAACCACTAGACCAACGAGGCAGTTACAGTAGTTAGTTGAGTATTCCCATGTACACGAATACATAAATCTTTCAAAATATACCCAGTACATTGCTATGGGCCGCGCGGTTTTCATCTCGTAAAGTAACCGGAATATGATCCCGTGATATTTCGGCTGCGGTGTCTGTTCTTGAAACTTTAAACGCGCTATACCTCGGTTTCGTAGTATGTAAATTTTCCTGACACTCGCAGCACAAAATTTAGTGCTTCTTTGGTGGCAGCACTTGTTCACCTTCTATATTGGTTTTGATGAGACGAATTGCTACTATATAAAAAAAACCTGCCAAGTGCGAGTTGGACTCGCGCACCGAGGGTTCCGTACTCAAGAAGTAGGTACTGAAGCAAAACAATCAGGCAAAAACCAATATGTTTAATTGACGACGAGTACGAGGTTTACTGTTAATATCAAAAAAACTATGCTAGTTAGAGCATTGGCTATAGTTGTCCTGTAAAATATACATAAATTCCTATTGACCATAATTATTTCAGATTTTCGATTGGTAAACTCCGGAGATAAGGGGGGGGAACGGTATTTTTTCAGACTTTTTCCCCGATAAATCAAAAACTATCATGACTAAAAATAATTAAAAATCTGTTTTAGAATGTACAAAGTAAACCCTTTCATGATACCCCACACAGTACAGTTCTCTCACTTTTAAATTTCAACCCTCCGATTTTCCCCCCTTTTTAAATAAGAACAAAAATAATTTCCAATTTTTTTTAATTCTAGTGTCTTTGGGCCACTAATATACACAACTATTCCAAATTTCATGTCTATAGCTTCGGTAGTTACTGAAATAATCGAGTGTGACGGACGGACAGACGGACAGACGGACAGACAGACGGAGAAAGTCGCACCATAAGGGTTCCATTTTACCATTTTGGTACGGAACCCTAATTAAGCATAACAAAAATTTTGTAAGTAGGTAAACTTTGAAGAGACATTCAAAGTAGGTATAGTTAAAAGTGTTGTCTCATTGAATCATTATAATATTTTGCTCAAAACTTCATCATAAACTACCACAGTGAGAAACAATGAGAGTTAGCATCTTTATGTATTCAACTGCTAAGGTTTGAACTTTGAAACGTTTTCTTGATTCGTTTAACCTATATTATAAGTAGGTATGTACCTTTAAGGCAACAATGAATAGGCATTTTTCAAGCAAGCTCACTTCAAGGAGCTTAAAACAGGCCAGTGAGCAATAAGTCTATCATACTTTATAGTTTATACTAACTTTAACTTTTTTCTTTATACGCACTATTTTTTCAACCTTGTCCACCCTGTCCCCACTATACCAAAGGTTCACTGAAAGACAATACCTATGTCCATATGTATATGGTTGGTCCTTATGTATGGTATGGTTTGTCCTTTAATCACGCCACAACAGAGCAACGGATGACGTGATATTTTGCATGGGTGTAGTTGGAGACCTGGAGAGTGACATAGGCTAATTTTTATCCCGAAAATTAAAGGATTTTAAAAAGACAATTAAAAAAAAGTTATTGCATGCGGACGAGGTCGTCGTCATCAGCTAGTTTAAATATAATATAGAAAGGTAAGCTGCTTACTAGAGTGTATTTGTACTCACATTATCAATGTTAAGCTCAAACCGCTATATATATATTCTAATTCTAAATTATTCAGTCGGGCTGTACATTGTTCTTTATAATATCTACGTAAACCACCTCAAGTAAAGAGCATCGGAAAATTTAATAATAAAAAAAAAATGTATGTAGGGAAAAGATTTTTATTCCACTAATCTATTTTAATTTTTTTGTTAGGTAATGATATTTCTTTTATAATTTTAAACAAACTTAAACTAATGCACATTAAAATCTAAATTAAATCTAAATTAAAAAATTATTGGTTAAAATATCATTAGGTTACAAGTACAGTTAAAATCGTTTTTGAACAGTTCAGGAAATTAGAACGAGCTTTGCCATAAAAGTTACTGAAATATAGCATTTTGTACCCACTATTAAAAAGATTAAGCCCACAAAACTGGATTTACCGCAAATATGGAGTAAAATTAAGTTCGGATTATGAGAAACCTGATTTACGAACACTCCAATGCCCATGGGTTAATTATTTCATGGAAATATTAACTAAAATGTAGGCACTTAGTTATAGTTTTAAAAAGTAAAATTTTACAGTAGGTATAACTCTCTTAATGAATAACTGTAATTTACAAACTTTTAGTTCAGTAAGTACTTAGACCATAGCGTACAATTTAGGATAAGTATGCAATATTAATTAAAAACAATAATATGTTCAAATAAAATCAGTATCATTTCAATAAATTTTCCATTACCGGCAGGGTCAATTTGGGATTTTATAATTTCTGAATTTTCTGGTCTGGTGGGAGGTTTCGGCCAAGCGCCAAGCGATTTAGAGTTCCGGTACGATGCCGTGTAGAAACCGACTAGGGGTATGGATTTAATAATAACTGTCACCTAACAGGTTAGCCCGCTACCATCTTAGATTGCATCACCACTTACCATCAAGCGAGATCGCAGTCAAGGGCTAAGTTGTAGTGGAATAAAATAATTTAATATAAAAAATTCTTTTTAAACAACCGACTTCAAACTCCCACGCCAACTTTACAACAACAAGCACACCCTATACATAATATAATTTAATATAAAAAATTCTTTTTAAACAACCGACTTCAAACTCCCGCGCCAACTTTACAACAACAAGCACACGCTATACAAAGTACTTTTTTTATTGTTGATATTTTAAAAACCGCTCGACCGATTTCGATAAAATTTATATGGGACCACTTGGAAAGTATGCCCTTTCAAATAAAAAAAAGAAGCATCCAAATCGGTCCACCCAGTCAAAAGTTCTGAGGTAACAAACATTAAAAAAAAAATACAGTCGAATTGAGAACCTCCTCCTTTTTTTGAAGTCGGTTGACAAAGTACTTATTTTATTGTTGATATTTTAAAAACCGCTCGACCGATATTGATAAAATTTATATGGGACCACATGGGAAGTATGCCCTTTCAAATAAAAAAAGAATCATCCAAATCGGTCCACCCAGTCAAAGTTCTGAGGTAACAAACATTAAAAAAAAAATAAAGTCGAATTGAGAACCTCCTCCTTTTTTTGAAGTCGGTTGAAAAATGCCGTTGACCAATGTTAAACCCATTCGGAACATAGATCCTCATTTGCGTAACTGTAACTGTGCATCTTATCTTATCTTACTAATATTATAAATGTGAAAGTTTGGATGGATGTATGGATGTTTGTTACTCAATCACGCCCCAACGGCTGAACGGATCTGGCTGAAATTTGGCACAGAGATAGATTATAGTCTGGAATAGCACATAGGCTACTTTTATCCCGGAAAACTACGGAGTTCCCGCGGAAACCAAAAAAACCTCAATCAACGTACAACAACGCGACGTAGTCGCGGGCATCAGCTAGTAACTATATATTTGGACCGTCGAACAGTCGTTCAAATAATGAATCCGTTCTCTCTTCATTTGCTTTGTGCTCGGCTCGGTAATTATAAAATAACAATTTTCACTGTTTATAGGTAATTAGAAAAATATTATTCTTTTACTATACAGGATATATGGAAACACTTTTTATAATTGTTACTTTTATAATACGAGTATTATGTTTCTAATATATCAGGAGCGATATTAATTAGGCCCGGTACTGATTCAGTCTTTTCTTTATTCTTATTTTTTAATAATAATAGGAATGACATTCCGAACCAGTGGTAGATTCATTTGACGATTCAAAAGTACTTTTAAAAGTTTATTTGAATAAATTTTATTTGATTTGATTTGATATGTACCATGTAGTTATGTAACTTGTCGTGTCAGATTTTCCGTCCCATCGCACTATGAGAGTAAAGGAACAGAGAATGCACCTGTGTTTGCGCACGCACTTGTGAACTATAATATTTCCCGTCTAGATGGCTAATCTCTCTGGAGATTGGCCGTCGTGGCCTAAATTCGGTCGACAGGACATTATTATTATTATTAAATTAACAGAAGTTAAGCAACGAATAGAAATAATAGAGTAATCTATATATATAAAATTCAAAGTCCTGACTGACTGACTGACTTATATATCAACGCACAGCCTAAGCCGCTAGGGTTAGAGACTTGAAATTTTGACAGTAGCTTCCTTTTGTAACGTAGGCGCTCACTAAGGAAGGATTTTTCAAAATTCCACCACTAAGGGGGTGAAATAGGGGTTGAAAATTTGTATGAAAGTCCGCCATTTCTCAACTTATATCCATGAAACTTAGTATATGAGTTATCGGTAAAAAATAAAGAAATACGTGTCTTCCAGTTTTTGAAAATTATACCCCCGAAGGGGTGAAATAGGGGATGAAAGTTTATGTGAAAGTCCTTCATTTCTCAAGATATTTCTCAAGTGTTATCAACGAATCTTGGTATTTTGGCTTTAGGTAATAAATAAAGAAGTACGTGTGGTACAGTTTTTAAGAATTCCACCCCTAAAGGGGTAAAATAGGGGTTGAAAGTTTGTATGAAAGTCCTTCATTTCTCAACGAACTCAACTTAACGAAGTCGCGGGCGTCCGCTAGTCAGTATGTATTACAAAACATTGAATCACAGTAACCTATCCTTTCTCACTCAAATTAATAGTGTGATGATTAAAACAGACTGTCTCGGTGATTTTCAGTATTTATTGTAAAGTTTATGGTACAAAAGACAGATAATTCAAATTCCCAAGTACTTCGTTTAGTTTTTTAGGGTTCCGTACCCAAAGGGTAAAAACGGGACCCTATTACTAAGACTCCGCTGTCTGTCTGTCTGTCTGTCTGTCTGTCTGTCTGTCTGTCTGTCTCCAGGCTGTATCTCATAGACCGTGATAGCTAGAAAGCTGAAATTTTCACAAATGATGTATTTCCGTTGCCGCTATAACAACAAATACTAAAAATTAAAAAAATATATATATTAAGGGGGGTCCCCATACAATAAACGTGTTTTTTTCGTATTTTTTTGCTCAATATTAAAAACGGTAACAGGTAGACGGTTCAAATTTTCACAGAATATTAACTTGTATATTACCTTTCAAAATAAATAATTAAATATCAATAAAGTAAATATTAAAGGGGGGCTCCCATACAACAAACGTAATTTTTTGATATTAACAGTAAACCTCTACAAACAAAGTTAGTTTTGCGGTTCATTAACAAAGGTAATTATACCTACTTCTTGAGTACGGAACCCTCGGTGCGCGAGTCCGACTCGCACTTGGCCGGTTTTATCATACATGACTCCATTTTACTCTAAAAATACAAATGTTATTTTTTATCTTTTACCTTTATCTATCTACTTGCTGATGCCCGCGACTTCGTCCGCGTGGTTTAAGTTTTTTGATTCCGGCAGGAACTCCTCAATTTTCCAGGATAATAAGTAGCCTTTGTCACTTTCCAGGTACTCAACTATACCCATGCCAAAAATCACGGTACTTAATCCATCGCTCCGTTGCGGCGTGATTGAAGGACAAACCAATAAACCAATTACAATCAAACACACTTTCGCATGTTTAATATTAGTATGATAATATGATATTATGAAGTATGATCTACCAAACCTATGGGTTAGGTAATACAAATTTTATTTGTGCCTTCAAGCATAAACTGAGTTATGTTCAATTATATAGAAAAAATGTTGAAGTAAAGCAATTTTTAAATGGGCAGATGAAAAAGATAACCTTTCGTGGATTTCAATCACATCAGTGCAATGCAGCCGTAAATTGGGCAGTTCCACTTGACCGATATTGAGAAATGGCCGCCGCTGCAATATTGATGGCCATCTGGGGCGCGGCTGATCCCCTCATCTCACGGTTGACGCGTTTATACGTCAGATGTAAGTATTTTGCGACGATCCCTAATGTGATATCGATCAAATTGGTTATAGGAAATTTCGATAAATAAATTTTGATCCTACTTTTGTAGTGAAAGTTATTTTGTGTCGAGATCGTCTGAATTAAGAATGAACGTGTCTCTATAACAGTTTCCGTCTTTCTTCACTAGAATTCATGACTAGAGTCTGGCGCCCGACCTCCTGTTCGGTTCGGGTGATCGGAGGCTCGAACTTTTCTCTCTATTTTCTTCTATCTAACTTTTTTATCTAACTATTCGGAGCTACGTGCGTTTTAAGATATAAAATATCACTTGCTTTGATGGTGATGGAAAGCATTGTGAGAAAACCTCCGTGCCCGCCCGAGAGGTCTACTTACATAATGTTAACCAAAAGTGTGTCAAGTCCACACTTGGCCAGCAGGGTGGACTGTGGCCAAACTCATCTCATTCTGAAAGTAGTATCATGGCTAGTATTTGAAGTGATGATAAGATTCTGACTTCTGTCTAGTGAAAACTGAGAATGCAAACAAATTATGTGATTTGTTTAAATCCTCTCGGGCATCCCCGAATTTACTAGTGACAATTACTCGATTACGATCAATCGAATTTGCAACGTAAAAACATAGACTAAGCGTATATTAAGTAATATATAAGCTCAAAAAACACTTTTTTGAACAATACCGCTAACATTTTTAACATTTTTAATTTTTAAATGATAATTTTTAATTTTTAATTCTGACGTACTTACTTAGTATTTTTTATTATTTTGTTCTTTGTTTTTCGTTTAGTATTTATATGTTTGGTTGTATGTAGTTTATTTATATTTATGTACTTGTGTCTTTATAGTTTTTTATTCAATATCAATTGCATATTGTAAAATCTAAGATAATTAATGTAATTAAGTCAACCGCTGTAACTGCTTTATCTCATGAGTTTATTTTGTGATACAGAATTTAAGTCGCATGTTGTGGCTACCTATAAGTGGTTTTTATAGCATACTTAAGAACTGTATTTGCATTTAATATGACTGTATGTTTTTATTGCTGTAAAACTGTTGGTGCCCTTAAATAAATAAATAAATAAATTAAAAAAAAAAACCGTGGCACACTAATGAACGTACATTTTGTTTCGTCTGCAGTCGCTGCCACAGAAACGTGATGTAAAATCAACACTTCGTCCGACCGGAGGGAGCGTAACCTCGCTTCGAATTTACACCAATTAATGAGCTTATTCTTTTTAAATGAAATAAAAATATAACCTGCTGCCTATAGCTGGTAATTAAGCTTCCTTCATTAACAATTTATTTACCTACATGATGTATTCTGTGTGGACTATATGGACTGTAGTTTGATTTCAAATTATGATTTAAAAATAATTGGCTTCTTTATTAGCCTGCATATATAATCTTAAATAATAAATATAATATATAGTACATCATAAACATTGTAGGTAGGTATATGGCTAAATAACGTTGAGATTCAACTATCATCTTCAAAAATTAATTAATAAGTGTATAAATTAAAATTTTGTTTTATTGGTTTTATTTTCAGACTTATGTGTTTTTTTCTATATTCAAGTTTATAATATGAGAATCCAAAAAATCCCGAATATTTAAAAACATTGATCTACGCCGGCATCAAGTATCTTATTAATAAGAGAAATGGTAACATTTAGCTACCTTCCTACAGACAAATCCCAACAGGCTGTGTATTATGAAATTGCCTAATATTCGGTACAATTTATCACTGAGACAACGCTAGTAATTAGTCACGTAAGATTTAGCTGTATTTGCCGCAAGATAATATATTTGTTGTAAAGGCTGCGTGATACGAGTTCTCAAACAAGAACTCAATTATTAGGTAAAATATTGTACGTGGGTAACACCTTTAGAAAAATACGAGAGTATCAGTTATCGTCGTCATCGGCGGCGTCGTCGTCGTCGTCAACCGATAGAGGTCCACTGCTGGACATCTAGACCTTTTGTAGGGTCTGGATCCAACTAATCGATGCGACTCGCTTGACGTCGTTCGTCCAACGTGTAGGTCTGCCACAGGTCTGCCAACGCTACGCTTTCCAGTGCGGGGTCGCCATTCTAAATATTATACAATACGCATGCATAATATTAGTTGTCCAAGAGCAAAATTTTAATTTTCTGTTTATTAAACTAATAATTTAATATAAAAAATACTTTTTAAACAACCGACTTCAAACTCCCGCGCCAACTTTACAACAACAAGCACACGCTATACAAAGTACTTATTTTATTGTCGATATTTTAAAAACCGCTTGACCGATTTCGATAAAATTTATGTGGGACCACATGGGAAGTATGCTCTTTCATATAAAAAAAAAACCGACCAAGTGTGAGTCGGACTCGCGCACGGAGGGTTCCGTACTCAAGAAGTAGGTACTGAAGCAAAACAATCAGGCAAAAACCAATATGTTTATTCGACGACGAGTACTTAGAAGAACTTGCGTTTAACCCTATCTTTGACGGTAATAATTACCTTTGTTAATGAACCGCAAAACTAACCTTGTTTGTAGAGGTTTACTGTTAATATCAAAAAAACTATGCTAGTTAGAGCATTGGCTATAGTTTTCCTGTAAAATATACATAAATTCCTATTGCCCATAATTATTTCAGATTTTTCGATTGGTAAACTCCGGAGATAAGGGGGGGGGGGAACGGTATTTTTTTAGACTTTTTCCCCGATAAATCAAAAATTATCATGACTAAAAATAATTAAAAATCTGTTTTAGAATGTACAAAGTAAACCCTTTCATATGATACCCCACACAGTACAGTTATCTCACTTTTAAATTTAAACCCTCCGATTTTTCCCCCTTTTTAAATAAGAACAAAAATAATTTCCAAATTTTTTTAATAGTGTCTTTGGGCCACTAATGTACACAACTATTCCAAATTTCATGTCGATAGCTTCGGTAGTTACAGAAATAATCGAGTGTGACGGACGGACAAACGGACAGACGGAGAAAGTCGCACCATAAGGGTTTCATTTTACCATTTTGGTACGGAACCCTAAAAGAATCATCCAAATCGGGACCACTCAGTTACAAACATTAAAAACAAAAAAAATGCAGTCGAATTGAGAACCTCCTCCTTTTTTTGAAGCCGGTTGAAAAGGAGAATCTATCAATGTACAGCCACAGTGCTGGGCTTATATTATTAAATTTTTTCTCTGTATACTATTACTGAGAAGAAACTTTCGGAAATTTCATCAGAGCCGAGCCTGGATGGATCAATTAGTTTTGTGTGTGTGTGAGGTGCAAAATAATATTGTACCTACCTACTAATATTATGCACACACAATAACTTGATAAGATTACCAAGAAACCATCGTGGCAGGCGGAAGACTACTTTTCTCTCAGCCAATCTTTCAGACGAACATGTGCTGGAATGGCGACCACGCATTGGTAAGCGCAGCGTTGGCCCCCACCAGATGGACGGACGACATGAAGCGAGTCGCAGGGATGCAGGCGGCTCAAGACCGTGGCGTGTGGAAGACCTGCAATAGATGTCCTGAAGTTAACGTACTTAATGGTTGAAAACGAAATTAATAAGGCAGTTAAAAAACATACCAATCTTATTTGAAACAAAATAACCAACCAATCACTCCATTTTTTGGAGTACCTACTTAAATAAATTTTTCTTTGCCTTTTGATTTTTGTTGAAACAACTGGCAAAGTTCTTAGTGTACACGGTAGGGGAATTGGAATATTCACGCAGCGGATGAAAATTTATTGGCTGCAGATTGTAGGTTTAAAGGTAACTTTTATTGGAAATCACAGGCTTTCTTGAGTTTTCTTTAAAAAAGAAAATATATTTGTATTTTTCTATTCTAATTCTACGAAATGCTTTGATTAGATTTCATGTCTAATTTAATTGTAACTTTAAGATAATCATTTGTTTAGCTTTTGACTGGAGACTACTAACCTAAAACTAACTAAAGAAATGTTCGCTATACTTCTATACTTATTTAATTTTATTCAAGAAAAATATTTTCTCATTTGGAAACCTAATTTTTCAAAGCATTATATTATCAAGAGCCTTAATGAAATGATATAGGTACCTAACCGTAAATCTTTTCGGTTTCTAGAAGCGAATACGTGATGTTACGGGCTGAATTGCCGATAGTGAACTCTCATTACGTCGTTTTCCTCATTACTGAGGGTCGTAGCCCCTTTCCATTGATCACATAATAGTAGGAATTTTCTTGGGAAAAAAATGCGTCTGGTTCCCACGTCCTTCCGCATAATTAACTAGCTGGATCAAAAAAAAGGATAATTTATCAACCACAACTGGGATCGGAAGAATGTCTGTTTCCACACAACTAAATCACTGCATCAGAGAATTCTTCAACGAAATAGTAGTTGGTGCGAAAACAAGATATCCAAATATTTTCGGCAAAATCTCAAAAAATATATTCGTACGCGAACGTGAGGATGAAACTCACATTGAGCTGTGATGAATGAAATTTTAAAACGGTTAAAATATAATGCTGTATGCTCTTAAAGCTTTCTGCTCCTTCTGGACTGATTCTCAGTCGTGTAAAGAAGATAATTTTTTTTTCAGTAATCATAAAATTGTCGAAATATACCGACGTGCCACGTTTCCTCTTGATCATTGAGCATTCACACGAAAATTAACGTGGAAATAGTTTTTGTTTATAAAATCGATATTTTTGGTGTGGCTTAAGATGGACTCTTGGAAAGATTTACCAGAAGGTTACCATGCCATGCCTACTTCATATTTTTTTATTATTAGCAGGCATTTAAATTTTCTTAGCTACTCGGACATTACATCATGGTTTCTAGTGAGTCTGCTTGATAGCTAGATAAGCTTGTTAGGAGGTCAAAATTGGATGAAAATAGTTTATGTTTGCTATAAAGGTCGAGTGCCATCGATCCACGAGTTTAAATATACCGAACATTTTATCAAGGGTAGTGATCGAAAATTTAAAAGTAAGTATTTTAATTATTTGCATGAAAATTGCTTGTTCTTTTGCATTGTAAGCAAATTTTAGTATGATGTTAACTTGAATGATGATGGCCGTTACACATACCGTTACATTAATACAGACGAAGGTTTTAAAGTTTATTTTATTATAAAGTATAAAAATAAAATATTATGTCGGCTAAAAAAGGACATACTCCGAGCGTCGACGAAGTCTTTTAACGAAGTAGAGTTTCTTAATTAGCAAAGGGCAGTTTCCGGTAGTTTATATTTTTATTGGGAGTAAAAAACATTAAAAATTAACAAATAAAAGAATTAAAACGAGGTAGAGGTAAACGAAGTGTTGATTTTCGTCGCAAATTTCCGTCCTGCGACACGCGACAGTGAAATTGAACACTTTCATTAGCCCTGGATGGCGCTGCCTTCATTTCGGGTTTATTCGGATTTGGAATTAACATAATTATAATTCTCGGACGATATATCGGGACTTAGAATAATTCTTTTGTTACCTACCGGCAATTTTTAGGCCTATTTGCGCAAGGTCGCTAGATGTATTAAAGAAGCTATAACTACTTGTAGATTATTAATTCATCATCATCATCATCACTACAGCCTATTAACGTCCCACTGCTGGGCACAGGCCTCCACTCTCATAGGAGAGCGGGAATTAGAGCTTAGACCCACCACACTGCTCCAATGCGGGTTGGCGGGGATTATTAATTGGGAATCAATTATTAATTTATTGATCTTCACCCGTCGTGGTGTGAGGCTTCGGCCGTGGCTAGCTGGTACCCTACGTGAGTAGACAAGGACGTGCTTACTTACCATCAAGTGACCACCATACAGGTTGGTGCCACATCACACAGGTTGGTGGTTGGTGGTACAGGTTATCCCGGTGCCATATTAAACTGCGTTATCATTTACCACCAGGTGATATCATAGTTAAAGGCTAACTTGTAATGGAATAAAAACACATTAAATATATAAACTCAAGGCTTTTCATTCCGAGTCGCTTAAATATACTTTTAAAATAATATATTTACCTACTCCTCCGTGTCTTTACAGAGTGTTTTAGCTAAAAATATTTGTATAACTTGCTAAACAAACTTTTATGAACATGGAAATTCTAGTTTGCGGAAATTATGTTATTCTAGTACCTGTCTACTTGATAATGAATTTTGCAAGCCTATTATTATTACCATGTAAACGTATTATTCTGTCTTGAATTTGTTTATTAATTTGAGTTTACGATGTTAAAATAATTAACGTAGCCAGCGCTCCACAGGTCAACCTTTCGAAATTAAAATCGGTTTTACTTTGACTTTATTTTACTTTGGCTCTTGACGCCAACATGATCGAACGCTCGATTACGACCAATCCAATTTTCAATAAAAAAACTTAGACTAAGCGTAATGTATTTTCAGAGATTTTATTTGTTCGAAAAACACTTGCTTTAACGGTAAAGGAAAATATCGTGAGGAACCCATGCCCGAGGGTTCTGAGAAGTGTGTGAAGTCTGCTAATCCACACATGACCACTTGGCACAAGCTATGACCAAAACTCTGCTCATCCTGTGAGAAAAGTCGCGTAGTAATGAGACAGAGATAAGTTGAAATTATTTTGACGGATGATGACTGTAAAGTTATCACAGAAAATCAAGATTAGGTACACCTATACAATACCAAGGCACTTATTTTAATGAAACGCTTTAAGTGGGGCTATATAGTGAATAACAATCTCTCAAAATGTATACAGTTCATCCATTATTATTCAGTAGAGCGATTGTAAAGACAACCGCACATAGCCGAAGGGCCAGCCGCCAGAGCCGCAAGAGAGATGGTATAAGCTCAAGAAGATCACAAGATAACATGAGCAAAATAAATACGTAAAAATAATTCTATCCAATGCATAGCACAAGGATGAGTTTGCGATTAGTTGTGTTGTTTTTAGTTCATATAGATATGTGAAATAGGCTTGCGCTTGACGATAATCATGCTTAGTGCAAAGCAATGATCAGGTCGAGGTTGGAACGCGCTTGCCTAGAAGATGCCTGTTAGCGATGAGTCATAAATATAAGAGAAAAATAAAGTAAATAGTAAGGCGCACGCGACGACCAATCAGAAAGATCGTAAATTACAACGCATATACGAAGATAAGTAGTACATTGAACATAGAAAGTGAAGAGCCTTGCGATTCGTTAGAAATTTCTCGAAGGAATCATGCGCACCAATCATAACGTTTGTGGGCGGAGTCAAGGCGGAATTACATAATAGCAGGCGTCACAAAATACCTACTGGGAATCGAGACTATTCCAGTATTACCTTCCAGTTAGATCTCGATGCATGAAAGAAAGAGACGGATGTATGCGCAAGTAAGGGACAGATATAGCATCGAGCCATATATAAGCGGACGTCTCGAGCGACTGTACAAGTTAGTTTGTTAAACAGTGAACTCTGAAGAAAAACTAAGAAATAAAAGTGAAGTAAATTAATAGTGCATTATTGAAGTGAGTTTATAGTGAATCAGTGAATTCAATAGTGAAATATTTTAAGTGATTTATTATTGTCAAGAATAATTAATATTGTGTTTAATGTTTATAAGTCGTTAAATATAAATGTGACTAATCTAATTTGAGTTTCAAGTATTAAGTCACGTACCTATTTTGAATACCAACCCACTAGTGCAGGAAAAAGCAGTTTGCAACGGTACCTTCAGATAACGTTCCGATAAACTGCTATTCCGGAAAATATCGAAACGAAATAAGTGTGGAAATTTTGGAACAGATTTATTTTACTGAAGGTGCTCATTGCTTAGTCGTTAACAATTGGTCCTTCGAACCGGATCGGGTTTATTGCGCAGGTATCAAAATAGGTAAGGATGCCGATTACAAGATCAGAATCGTCACGCTCAAGGATTATGGCGGAAACCTCGGCAAGCGATCGCAGTGCTGGCATGCCTGTTACTGCGGATATGTCAACGAGCAGTCAATCTACGATTAGGTCGTCTCCGCCCAGTGTAAACGTCAGAACGGTTGGGTCCCCGGCGCATCAGGTCGAGGAGGAAATCAGTGGGAATACAGACCCTGCCCCAATAGAGGGGGGCATTCCGGTATTCACTACTGGTTTGGACGACGTTACACCAAATATTGAGCATTCTGAGTTATTACGAATGAAAGACAAAATTAAGGAATCACGCCAACAAGCATTGGACGTACGAAGGACTTCTTTGAAGCCTTGTAAGCCTACGCGTGCGGACACCGCGCACACGTTGCCGAGGAAGAAGAAGTCAGAAATCGAAATAGAGTTAGCACAGAGGGAATATGAGGCTGCCAAAGCCAGGGAAAAGCTAGCTCGAGCGAAATTGCTGGCCCTACAGGAACAAGAAGAAAACCAGGATGAAATTTATGAACAAGAACATCATGTTGAAGAATGGATATTTCAGACTTCGGAAGAAAAAGATGAAAGTCTGCACCAGCAGTCAGGGCAAAATGAAATATCTACAATGAAAGTACTTATACAGGAGATTAAGAAGTTGAACTCCAAAGACAAAGACATCATAGAGTTACCTCCATTTAGTGGTGCAAGCGCAGAATGGTTAAATTTCAAGAAAGCCTATTTTGAATCAGCTGATAACTTTTCACACGCTATGAATCGAGCACGACTTCGTAAAGCCCTGCGAGGAACTGCCAAAGAGGCAGTGGAAAGCTTAATGTATATCGTTGACGACCCAAAGATTGTCATACAGCACCTGGAAGACAGATTTGGGCGACCTGGATCTTTGGCGTTAGCAGAGTTGGAAAAAATGAAACGAATTAAACCAGTTAAAAATGATCCTAAAGATATTTGCCGATTTGCCAGCCAGGTAAAGGCTTCTATTTCTGTCATAAAATCCTTGAAGAAATCACAATATTTGTACTCACCAGAAACTTCTAATTGTATAAGAGAAAAAATGACAGTGAACATGCATGATAGGTACGTCACCTTTTATAGTCGGTACAGAGACACAGATACCGCTGATTTAGAAATAATGGATTCATTCCTCGCTGAAGAAATACAGAACTATGGGATTTTCGCTCCACCTGAAATAAATGATATTACGAAGCCGCAATACACAAGCACCAAAAGGGCAGTTCATGCCACTCTAGAGCCAGAAGAAGGCGAGCAAGAATTACCATCAACAAGTCACACCCAAGATTTTTCTAACCGCTCAACTAGGAAAGCATGTGTATTGTGTCAAGAAAATCACGGTCTACTAGAATGCAGAAAATTTAAAGAATCCAGTGTAGATGAACGATGGGAAATCGCAAAAAAGGCTAAAATATGCTTCAAGTGCCTTCGTTATAGACACCAGAGGCTAGATTGTAGGGCTCCGCCCTGCAAAAAGTGCAGAAGGTATCACCATGTAACTCTTCATTCCGACAGAACCGAAACAGCAACCCAGCAAAGGAAGGAGTCCTGCAATAATACAGACTACGATTGTATTGATATGTATCCATATAGTGACGAAGATGAGTATTACTACGATAAAAATCCGGAAGAAAAAACTGCGTCCATCCATACGGCAAGGTCTGACGGAAAAGTATATTTAAAGATGGTGCCCGTGAATCTGTATGGCCCAAAAGGACAGATCCGTGTATTAGCCTTGTTGGATGAAGGGTCTACGATTACACTGCTAGACAGTTCGATTGCTGAGAAAATTGGAGCTGAAGGAAAAAGAGAATCATTGACCATAGAAACGGTTGGTGGAAAAGAATTAAAGAAAAATAATTCCTCACGCATCGAGTTGAAGATAAAAGGTGTTCACAGTACAGAAATTGTCACGATGAAAGCAAGAACAATGGACGATTTAAAGTTGTCAGAACAAGAAATTGACGCAGCAGTAGTAAACAATTGCCCTCATTTAGTAAAAATAAAGAAGGAACTCGTCTACGTTGGAGAAAGACCAAAGCTTCTTATAGGTCAAGATAACTGGGAATTAATTGTAACAATGAAGCTTTTAAAAGGAAAAGCCTCCGAACCAGTAGCATCACTTACAAAACTGGGATGGGTTCTGCACGGATTTGACACAGGTGCTAATGCAGTAGTTAACTTTATTAGTCACTGCCGAACCAAAGAAGAAGAAATAGATGAAATCGTCAAGGAACATTTTAAATTGGAAGCATTGGGAATACAGCCAAAATTACCAAGTAATGATAGTAACCGAAGAGCCTTAGAAATTTTAGATAAAACTACGAGGAAATTACCAGGCCATCAATATGAAACGGGACTTTTATGGAGAAAAGAAGATGAAATTCTACCTAATAATTACAATCAAGCTTTTCGCCGACTGATGAATATAGAGAAGAAGCTAGACCAAGACGAAGTGTTGAAAGAATCGTATACAAAACAAATAGAAAATTTGTTGGAGAAGGGCTACGCAGAAAAGGCGCCAAACAGTTATACGAATGGGAGAACTTTTTATCTTCCCCATTTTGCAGTCGTTCATCCGGTCAAGAAGAAGCCGAGAATTGTTTTCGATGCGGCGGCAAAATTTGATGGAAAAAGCCTCAATGATGCACTTCTAGCGGGACCGGATTTACTTCAATCGTTGTTTGGCGTTTTACTACGCTTCAGAGAGGGTCCAATTGCAGTTATGGCTGATATCCAAGATATGTTTCTCAGAATAAAAATAAGAGAAGCGGATCGTGACAGTTTAAGATTCTTATGGCGTGGACAAGATAGAAAGGAGAAACCTGAAGAATACCGAATGACTTCGGTGATTTTCGGAGCTGCGTCATCTCCGGCAACCGCCATATATGTTATGAACAAAAATGCAAAGGAATATGAGGAATCTTATCCCAAAGCAGTGAAATCAATCGAAAGGAACCATTATATGGATGATTATCTGCAAAGTTTTGCTACCGTAAAAGAAGCAAAGCAAACAGCAGCAAAGGTAAAGGAAATTCACGAAAAAGCAGGGTTTTACTTGAAAGGGTGGGCCAGCAACGACCCGAGGGTAATCGAAGAATTCACAGAAAAGATAGAGCATAATTCTTTGAACCTCATGAAGGAAGAAAAGACCCTTGGTTTGAGATGGTTGATAAAGGAAGATGCGTTGGCCTTTAATATTGGATTACGTAATACCCCTGAGGAACTCGTGAAGGGAAAGAAAGTTCCCACCAAACGCGAAGTAATGAGTGCTGTTATGTCTACATTTGACCCTTTGGGATTCGCGACACCTATATTGATTCAGGGGAAGAAATTAATCCAAGATATTTGGAGAACAAAAATTGACTGGGATGAAAAAATCCGGGATGATCAAGTTAAGCTGTGGTTCAAGTATTTAGATGAAGTATCCACTTTAAAAGAATTGAAGATCTCAAGGTGCATCTCACCCTACTCACGAGAGGGAGAATTACACACCTTCACGGACGCAAGCGAGGAAGCCTATGCCGCAGTTGTATATTGGAGAAGTATAGGATCAGATGGGAAGGTACGTGTTACATTAATTGCAGGAAAAGCAAGGGTCACTCCGACGAAACCCATCTCGATCCCAAGGCTAGAACTGCAGGCTGCTTTACTAGGAACAAGGTTGACAGCAACTATAGAGCGTGAGATAGATTTGCGTATTGTAAAAAAGACGTATTGGACCGACTCAAGTACAGTATTGCAATGGATAAAAGCTGATCCTCGAAAATTCAAGACCTTCGTAGCTCATCGATTGGCTGAAATAGAGGAAACGACAAACACAGAAGAATGGAGATGGGTACCTACCAACGAAAATCCAGCCGATGATGCGACGAGAGGAACGCCAAATGACTTCGACCAAGCAGCAAGGTGGTTTCAAGGGCCATCTTTTTTGCTCAAAAACGAAAACGAATGGCCCATGAAGAGATTCGAAAGAACAACTAAAGATTTTGAAGAAAAGGAAATAAGGCAACAAGTCGCAACAACGCAGGTCTCGACGACCGTATCACCAGATCCAGAAAGGGTTTCAAGTTGGACTAAGTTGCTTCGAACTACTGCGAGAGTCATCCAGTTCATAGACCTTTTAAGAAAAAAGAAAACGTCTGTCAATGCCGCCAAACGCAAAGACGAGGCATGGAAACCAAACCCGAAACCACAGAGGAAGAAAGAACGAATACTTATAGAATCAAAGAAGAAAGGGAAGATTTATTTCATTCCTTTAGAAGAAGAACATTTAAGACAGGCAGAAACATTTTTGATCAAACGTAGTCAAACAGAAAGTTTTAGCAAAGAAATATCGAGCTTACAAAAGGGCACACCTTTGGAAAATTCAAGCCGATTAAAGAAGATTGACGTGTATTTGAGTAGCAACAAGATAATTAAATTAAGAAGCCGGACGAGGAAATTTTCCATTAGGAAAACTAACCCAACAGTTTTAGATGGAAAGCATAAAATTGTCCGTTTAATTATCGAAGATTATCACAAGAAATTTTTACATGCAAATACTTTAACAGTAATGAATGAGATTAGACAGAAATATTGGATTCTGGGATTACGAACTACAATCAAAGGAATTATTCATGGTTGTCAGTGGTGTAAAGTAAAGAAAAGTATGCCAGCCATACCACCAGTTGGAGATTTACCAATCGAGCGAATGCAAAGTCATCAATATCCATTTTTAAACTCAGGTGTCGATTATTTTGGACCAATGTTGGTCAAGGTGGGGCGAAGGACTGAAAAACGATGGGGAGCATTATTTACATGTCTTACGACCAGAGCTATCCATTTAGAACTTGTACCTTCTCTAAGTGCAAGTTCGATGATAATGGCACTACGGAGAATGGCAGCTAGGCGTGGAATGCCCAGGACTATCATGAACAATGCTACGAATTTCATTAAAGCAAGCAAAGAGCTCGAAGAAGCTGCAGCAGAAAGAGGAGTCAGATGGAAGTTCATACCTCCCGGCACGCCGAATATGGGCGGCGCCTGGGAGAGAATGGTTAGATCAGTGAAAACTGCTCTGGCTGCAGTTTTAAATGAAAGAAACCCACCAGAGGAAGTCTTGCACACGTTAATGACAGAAGTAGAACACATAGTGAACTCGCGACCATTAACACATCTCAGTTTAGACCCAGATGATGAAGAAAGTTTGACTCCGAATCATTTCCTTTTAGGGAGGTCATGCGGAGCGATGACTGCGGGAGATTTCAACGACCAAGAACTTATCGGAAAAGCAAATTGGAGAACTGCTCAGAGACTAACAGACCATTTTTGGAAAAGGTGGATTGACGAATACCTTCCTACCTTAATGCCCAGGAAAATCACTGGAAGAGAGACAAATGACCCTCGAGTGGGCGATATAGTGCTGATAGTAGATTCAACGCTTCCAAGAAATACCTGGCCACGAGGAAAAGTGACAAAATTATACCCTGGACCAGACGGCAGAACGAGAATCATAGACGTCCAGACAGCTGGAGGAGTGTTGAGACGTCCAAGTCGTCGAGTCGTTGTGGTTGTTCCCACATCATCATCGCTTTAAAAGAAAAGGTGCTGACGCACCGGGGGGAGATTGTTAGCGATGAGTCATAAATATAAGAGAAAAATAAAGTAAATAGTAAGGCGCACGCGACGACCAATCAGAAAGATCGTAAATTACAACGCATATACGAAGATAAGTAGTACATTGAACATAGAAAGTGAAGAGCCTTGCGATTCGTTAGAAATTTCTCGAAGGAATCATGCGCACCAATCATAACGTTTGTGGGCGGAGTCAAGGCGGAATTACATAATAGCAGGCGTCACAAAATACCTACTGGGAATCGAGACTATTCCAGTATTACCTTCCAGTTAGATCTCGATGCATGAAAGAAAGAGACGGATGTATGCGCAAGTAAGGGACAGATATAGCATCGAGCCATATATAAGCGGACGTCTCGAGCGACTGTACAAGTTAGTTTGTTAAACAGTGAACTCTGAAGAAAAACTAAGAAATAAAAGTGAAGTAAATTAATAGTGCATTATTGAAGTGAGTTTATAGTGAATCAGTGAATTCAATAGTGAAATATTTTAAGTGATTTATTATTGTCAAGAATAATTAATATTGTGTTTAATGTTTATAAGTCGTTAAATATAAATGTGACTAATCTAATTTGAGTTTCAAGTATTAAGTCACGTACCTATTTTGAATACCAACCCACTAGTGCAGGAAAAAGCAGTTTGCAACGGTACCTTCAGATAACGTTCCGATAAACTGCTATTCCGGAAAATATCGAAACGAAATAAGTGTGGAAATTTTGGAACAGATTTATTTTACTGAAGGTGCTCATTGCTTAGTCGTTAACAATGCCTATTCACTCTCTTGCCTTTAAGGTAACTAAGTTATACGTGGCAGGAAACACGTGCACTGGGAGGAACAGAAACGTAGAGCAAAAACGTTTCGTCTAATTTAAATGTTTGTGTACAACAGAGTACAACATTGTAACACTATAATATATTTTTTTTATTTATTCTTCTTCTTCTTCTTCTTTTCCTTTTGAGGTTTCAGTCCCTTGTGTCCTGTATCACTGCGACCGTTTCCGATCTATTGTGATATGACCTCCATTTTTAAATTTCCTCGCCAATGTCTGCTTCAGTCAGGAACAGCAGCATTTTCTTGACTGGAATACGGGAAGCATCCTCTGGGTTAATAATATGTTTGCCCAGATGGATGCTTCGTTTATGCATTAGAGCGGGACATTGGCAGATAATATGCATCGGAGTCTCACAGGATTCCTGGCATAGTCTGCAGATATCCGTGTCCCTAAGCTTAAGGTTAAACATGTGTCTGTTAAGACCGCAGTGACCTGTTAAAGCTCGTGCTAAAATGCGTAGGTTTTTCCTGCTGAGCGCTAGCGCCTCGGAGGCGGCCTTCTTATTGAAGGTTCTGACTAGCGCCTTTGAATGGTTTAGACCACGTAAGTTTCTCCACCGAGTGAGTGTTTCATAGAAGCAGTAGGTTAGCAGGGTGAGCTGCACCAGGCTTTTAGGTATACCGCAGACCGGCTCTGGTCCGATCTGCCTTACCTTAGCGCCCGTTTTAGCCAGGGTATCGGCGTTTTCATTTCCGGCTATACCCATATGCCCTGGAACCCAGCGAAGAACCACCTTGTTGCTACGGGCCAGGGTGGTTAGTTTGTCCCTGCAGCAGTCAACCAGTCTGGAGGTAATTACCTCTGACGATAAGGCTGATAGAGCTGCCTGGCTATCCGAGTGGATGTAGATAGTTTTGTTGCCGTAGTTCTCCTGCAGGATAGTTTCCGCACAAATTATTATGGCGTAAACCTCCGCTTGGAATATGGATGAGTAGACTCCCAGGTTACGGTAGAGCTTAGCCCGGGGTTTCTCTCCATAAATTCCACAACCTACGTCCTTGCCCGACTTCGAGCCATCGGTGTACCATTTGATGCTGCCCGATGGCCAAGTGATTCTGTTGTTTAGCCAGTCATCCCTATCCGGAATTTCTACCTTATAGGGCCTTTGGAAGTAGTGTTTAGGGGCCATCATATCGGATGGCATTCCTAAAATCGGGATCTCAAGCAACGAGTTATGAAAGTCCCTCAGTGCCCGGGAGATCCAGTTTTCCTTCCTTTGGCAGGTGATCCTGTATAAACTCATTCTCGCCTCCTTCCTCAGAAATATGTGGAGAGGAGGTAAATTTAGAAGAGCTTCCAGGGCTGCTCCTGGCGATGTGTTCATAGCTCCAGTAATAAGCAGGCAGGCGGTTCTTTGAAGGCTGCCAAGCTTATTCTGGGTAGTAATCTGTGTCGTTTTGCTACACCAGACTGCTGAGGCGTAGGTTATCATTGGCCTCACCACCGCTGTGTAGAGCCAGAAGGTGACTTTTGGTTTTAGTCCCCATCTGTCCCCTGCTAAACGACCGCAGACTCCTAGTGCCATTTTGGCCTTTTTGAGTACACCATCAACATGTGTGTTCCAGGTTAGTTTCTGGTCTAAGGTAATTCCCAGGTACTTAACCTCTGTTGAAAATGGTATACTCTTATTGTTTAGCTTAGGCGACTCGAGCTTGTCGAGGTTGTGCCTCCTAGTGAATGGAACTATAACTGTTTTCTCCGCATTTACAGTTAGCTCGTTATCTCTACACCATTTATCGATGATGAGGAGTGCTCTCTGAATAAGGTGCGAGAGCATGCTTTGACAGCTCCCTCGCACCGTGACTACCAGGTCATCGGCATATCCCTGAGTGTCAATACGGAGCACAGCCATCTTCTGCAGAAGCTGGTCAACGGCAAGAGTCCACAGCAGAGGCGATAACACGCCCCCCTGTGGGCATCCCCTCGTCGTGAGCACCTCCGCAGAGACGTTATTTAGCTCAAGCTTGGCTATGCGGTTTGAAAGCATTGCCTCCACCCACCTGATGGTAGTCGTGTCGGCCTGTTTGTTAGTCAGCCCGCCCACCAGTGTGCGGATGGGGGTGTTATCAAATGCGCCTTCAATATCCAGGAAAGCCGCAAGAGCGATTTCTTTGTCCTCCAGTGCCTTTTCAATCTTGTCAACAAGGTTGAGCAGGGCAGTTTCCGTGGACCGCCCCTTGCAGTAGGCATGCTGGGTATGGTGAATGGGTCTCTCAATTAGAAGCGCATCCCTTAGATACCTGTCAAGCACCTTCTCCATTGTTTTTAAAAGAAATGAGGAGAGGCTTATTGGTCTAAAGGACTTCGGCAATTCGTAGTCCTTCTTTCCCGCTTTCGGTATGAATATGACTTTTACTTTAGTCCAAGAGTCTGGTATATATCCCCAGGCGTAACTAGCCCTGAAGATCTTAACCAGGAGTGGGATTAGCAGGTCCACACCTTTCTGCAGGAGAAGAGGCGTGATACCATCCATCCCACTGGATTTGTTTGCGTTAAAGGAGTTAACAGCCCACTTCACAGCTCCGGGTCTGAACACAATGGCAGCTCTCTTCCAGTCCTCTGCTCGAGGTCTGCTGGGAGTGCTCGCCAAAGTATTCCTGTCTTCAAGAGAAACAGCCCCCGGGAAGTGCGTACTGGCCAATAACTCAAGAGTTTCCTTCTCGTTAGAAGTGAACGATCCATCTGGTTTTTTTAAAAGACCCAGAGGGTTAGAGTTGGCCTTAGCGAGCATTTTATGGAGTCTAGCGCCTTGAGGTAAACTATCAATTTCCTCGCAGAATTTCCTCCATGATGCTCTTTTGGCCCTTCTGATTTCCTTGCTATATTCCGTCAGGGCCTTCCTATAAGTCTCCCACTCCTTGGTTCTCTTGGCCCTGTTAAAGAGTTTCCGTGTTTTGTCACGGAGCCGCTTTAGTTTTGAGCTCCACCACGGCGCCTTTCGCTTCGTTGTCCTGACCTTTAGGGGACAGCTGTCCTCGAAGGCGGTTATCACCCCCTCGGTGACAGCCGTCACCGCAGCATCAAGACATTCTGGCGTTTTGATACTTTTAGGGGCACGTCCCAAGTTGGTCTTCAGCTTACTGTGGTAGTCCACCCAGGAGGTGCACCTAGGGTCCCTAAAAGTGATTGTTTCTATGTGAGGGGATGTTGCCAGTCCAAAGCAAATGTGCCTGTGGTCTGACAAAGAGGCTTCCGCACTGACCTTCCAGTCCATTATCTTCCTAGCAAGGTCATTAGTTGCGAAAGTGATGTCTAAAACTTCTTGCCTGGCTCTTGTAACAAAGGTTGGGGTGCACCCTTTGTTCAGGAGCTGGAAGCAGTTTGCGAGGAGGAAGTCATAAAGGTACTCACCCCTCTCGTTGGTGTTGCTGCTTCCCCAGTTCTCGTGGTGGGCGTTTGCGTCGCAGCCCACGAGTAGCTCCGCGTTGTGTCTCCGAGCGTATTCTGCCACCGGAAACAGTTCAGCTGCGGGGTTTTTGTTCTCACCGGGTAGGTAGGCTGAGCAGACAATGGTCCTCCTGCCCTCCCATCCCTTGAGATCGACATAGGCCGCTACCAGGTCATCAGTACAGAGTTCTGGAACAGGCAGAAAGTTAATGTTTTTGTTGAAAACAATGCAGGCTCTGGGCCTGCTTCCGTTGGTGTGCGATAATAACTTACCCCCAGCGTTCAGGCCCAGAATATTGGATTTTGACACCCAGGGTTCCTGTATTAGGGCGATGTCTACTCTGCCCTCAACAAGGCAACGCTCCATGACAGCGGACGATGCGGTCGCGTGATGGAGGTTGGCTTGCAGGAACCTCACCGGGGTGCCCGAAGAAGCCATTACTTGGCTCTTTTGATGAAGGGTTGGGTCCGAGTACTACCTCCCTCCGGTTGAGTCCCTGAATGTCCTCGCTCGGTTGGAGTTTCCCCCGATTCCTTACCCCTCATCCTCCTCTTCTGCTTCTTTTTGCCCTTCCTGGGGCCGACAGCCGCGCCCGCAGTCCCCGCGGCCCCACCTCCTGTTCCGCTCGGTCCGGGGTTGGAATTCGCACCGTTCGCAGAGCGTCCCGGCGGGTTCCCACCCAAGCCGCTGGGTCCAGGCATGGCGGTTGTAGAGCTGAGACCCGCAGATGCAGGCCCCGCCCTCCCGCCGCCTGAACCACTTGGACACGGGCTAGATCCCGCACGGTTCGCCCCGCGTCCCAGCGGTTTCCTTCCCAGACCGCTCGGCCCAGGGGTGACAGCGCCGGGGCCCGCAGGCGCATTTTATTTATTATATTTTAATCCTCTTACGTTGCATTTCGTCTGTCACTATAGCCTAAAACTAAAGGAATGTACTTATTAATTTATCTAACTAGTAACTAACTTAGTATCTTATGTATGAATGCCTTACCATTATAAGAATTCAGACGATATAGACAGTCATCTGTGTCTACTGTCTCCCTGGTGTACTATTGAGTGCTGCTGTCTTAATGTGGGAGGTCCCGGGTTCAATCCCTGGCAGAGTCAATTTGGATATAACACAATTTCTGAATTTCTCTATTAACTACCCTACCGGAAAAGACGTGGCCAAGCGATTTAGCGTTCCGGTCATCAGGATATGGCTTTAATATATAAAAAAAAGTGAAATAAACAATTAATATAGCTGCCATACCCCTAATAAGTTAGCCTGCCACCACCTTAGACTTGATCATCACTTGCCATCAGGTGAGATCGCATTCAAGAGCTAGGTAACTTCAAGTTATAATACATCTATTAACTTGTGAATTGTTTGTAACTTAGTATTTCACGAAATAAATCAGTGGATGTAAACATAATTGGATGGCCAGATATCCCTAGCTTCAAGTAGGGGCACTTAGCGTCGACGATGTTCTTATTGAATCATCATACATCATATTTTTAGCTAATATTTTATCTTGGTTAAGTTTTTTTTAGGTTGGTTTAAAAAAACAGTTTTTAAAACTATAATCATACTTAATATTATAAATGCGAAAGTGTTCTAAAAGTGTGTTTGTTTGTCGGTTCGTTGGTTTAATGGTTTGTTGGTTTATCCTTTAATCAGGCCACAACAGAACAACGGTTCGACGTGACTTTTACATGGGTATAGTTGAGGACCTGGAGAGAGACATAGGCTACTTTTTATCCCGGAACATTTGGTACAAATTAAAAAAAAAACTAATTACACGCAGACGAAGTCGCGGGCATCAGCTGGTAATTTTATGATGTTCAATCTCCGTAATATTAAAACTAACTAAGTATTAAAAAAAACTATTTTAAATAACATAACATACGGGAAAGCCCTAATCAAAGAGTCACTGGTTGCCACTGGACTGGACACTTTTACGGAATATTATGTAATAATAACTACTTAGCTGATGTCCTGACTTCTTCCGTGGATAAGTGCAAATTCACTCAAGTAGACTCAGAGACCTTCGCTTCGCTCGGTCAATTATTATTATAGTTTTATTCACCATAAAGGCAGTAATGTTTGCAATAATAAGGCGGCTACTGTAAATCGGCGTAGGGGTACCTGGATCCTCAGATGTGCTGTAGGTAGGTATATTATGAAATTTTCATTACGCATGTAAGTACGTGCTTATTCTAAGTAAATTATTGTGCAGAATTTGATTTAAAGATTTAAAAAAATTAAAGATTTTCCTATCTTTCGCCCAATAATAATGGCGCGCGCCTGCGCTTTCACTCAAGGAATAAACGGCGCGACTGACTGACCGTTGACGACTACGATCGTTAATGACGTATCGTGGCCGCGGACCAAGGCCGACTAATTTTTTATCTGACTACGATACACAAACACATTTTAGTCTTATGCGTCATCGGCTCGTTAGCTTAGCGGTTAGAGCGCCCATTTAAAATTATAATAGTGGAGGTCGGGGGTTCAAATCCCTCACGAGCTGTGTTTTTGTGGGTGGGTAGGTATATTTTTTCCTTGTTTTTAAATTGTTGTAGGTATTAATATTACCTGTATTACAAGAGCGATAAAAAGTTCTTAGCATATACATAATATTATAGTATTATTATGCTGTGTTTGTGAATATTAATTATTATCTATACTAATATTATAAATTCGAAAGTTTGGATGAATAGATGGATGGTATGTATGGATGGATCGATGGATGGATGTATGTTACTCAATCACGCCAGAACGGCTAAACGGAACTGTATGAAAACTGGCACATAAATAGATTATAGTCTGGAATCACATAAGGCTACTTTTTATCCCGGAAAATTAAAGAGAGAATATTAAACCGCGGGAACAAAAAACATCAATCCACGCAGACGCAGTCGCGGGCATCAGCTAGTAAAACATATAAAATACCTACTGTGAATATTCAGAAATTGAGACTCGAATAATAAAAACAAACATATGCTCTCGGATTTATAATCCATACTAATATTATAAATGCAAAAGTGGGTCTGTCTGTCTGCTACACTTTCACGGCCCAATTACTCAGCCGATTTTGATGAAATTTGTTACGTAGATAGTTTACAACCTAGGGAAGGATATTGACTACTTTTTATTCCGGAAAATTGAAGAGTTCCCGCGGGAATCAAAAAGCCTTAACCCACGCGGACGAAGTCGCGGGTATCATCTAGTAATTAGATTAACTTCAATAGTTTCCGCTATACAACCTAACATGGTTAGACAAACCACTATTATTTCTATCCATCATCGCGATAATTATTATAATAGTAGTTGCGAAATCCCCATCTGTACTTTGGATGACGTCACATTAGGTCAACGAGAATAGTTCAAGAGGTAGTAACGACTGATAGTTTAGAACTGTGTTTCCCAAATAGTGGAGTATCCCGCGAGAGCGATGGAAACCAAATACCTAATTCCTAACTATTTTGATGATAACTCACTCATCAAAATTTTCATCCACTTGTTTTTCAGGGTCCTATATACTCTATTTACTCCTCTATCTTTTTTTCTAGTCCTAAAACGTCTTTAACACGAGGTAATAGTGGCCTAGTTGAGGGATGGAAAACTACGGGACCCTACACTACGCGTGGCCCGACACGGACTTGGCTGTTTTTTTATAGGTTATAGGCAAAAGGCCTTTTTTGAAATTTGGTACACAGTACACTTTTTCAACGTCAGTATATTATAAGATGTGATAATATATAAGGACTTTTTTTATCAACTACAAGTTAGCCCTTGACTGCGATCTCTGGTAAGTGATGATGCGGTCTAAGATGGTAGCGGGCTAACAGGTTGTTAAGGGTACGGCACTTATATTAAACCCATACCCATAATCGGTTTCCACACGGTATCGTACCGGAATGCTTAGTCGCTTGGTCTTTGTCGGTAGGGTGGCTACTAGCCACGGCCGAAACCTCCTACCAGGCCAGACCAGAGAAAATTCAGAAATTATATTATAAATTCCCAAATTGACCGTGCCGGGATCGAACCCGTGACCTCCCAACGTGAACGTAATTAGGTACGTCGAAGTACCTATCAATGAAATCATGGTTGATTTTAAGTAAGTAAGTATATTTTTTTCATTTGGTATTTTCAATTTTCATTCGGTCCTGCAGAACTTTCGAACTTGTAGTTCTGTATTCATTTTTAAGTAACTCTTTAACTTGCCGGGATAAAAAGTAGCCTATAAATGTCTTTCCCTGGATGCAATCTATTTATATATTTTTCGTCAAAATCGGTTGAACTGGTGGATCATGCACAGCGTAGCAGACATAACGACAGACAGACACGCTAGCATTTATAATTGTATACTGTATACTCTTATTCTAGTATGGATACTAACTATATATATATTTATTAACAATACACAGGTAACAGTCAATTTAACTTTGGTCTCCGCACTAGGCAACCTGTATCGCGGAGACCGTATTAAGATTAAATACCTAACATTAGACTTAGCCGAGGACTGACTAAGACACTATAGATGTATTTTTAAAATTTAAGTGAATTTGAGATAAGTTTGCTTTATGAGTATGTATACAAACACGAAATAATAGTGTTAAAAAGGTAAGATAATGTACTTAAGTATATTTTAATTATGATGTGAGCGTGCGTATTAATATATCAAGAGTAAAATAATAAGTAAGTATGTTGTAATTACTTTGTAAGTATTTTGTGTCTATGCCTACGGAGATATTTTAGAGAGCTTTTCGCAGAGTAATTACTACATAGACGTTACGGAGACTACTGCAACATTGTGTCAATACAACCCTGTATACCTATTTCATGCGTCATGAGATACTAACAGCTCGGCTGTTAATAAATTAAATTAAATCAATATTTGTACACCACACTGGTAGAATACTAGGATCCTCTATTTTTAGGGTTCCGTAGCCAAATTTGGCAAAAACGGAACCCTTATAGATTCGTCATGTCTGTCTGTCTGTCTGTCTGTCTGTCTGTCTGTCTGTCTGTCTGTCTGTCTGTCTGTCTGTCCGTCAGTATGTCACAGCCACTTTTATCCGAAACTATAAGAGCTATACTGTTGAAACTTGGTAAGTAGATGTATTCTGTAAACCGCATTAAGATTTTCTTACAAAAATAGAAAAAAAACAATAAATTTTGGGGGTCCCCATACTTAGAACTGAAACTCAAAATTTTTTTTTTCATCTAACCCATAGGTGTGGGGTATCTATGGATAGGTCTTCAAAAATGATATTGAGGTTTGTAATATCATTTCTTTCTAAACTGAATAGTTTGCGCGAGAGACACTTCCAAAGTGGTAAAATGTGTGTCCCCCCCCCCGTAACTTCTAAAATAAGAGAATGATAAAACTAAAAAAAATATATGTTGTACATTACCATGCAAACTTCCACCGAAAATTGGTTTGAACGAGATCTAGTAAGTAGTTTTTTTTTAATACGTCATAAATCGAAAACCGCAATTTATCTTTCATTCAATCAACTCAAATATTTAAAAAAACATTTAATTTAAAACTTACTACAGGTTTGTACGGAACCCTCGGTGCGCGAGTCCGACTCGCACTTGGCCGGTTTTTTAAGAACAACTTTGTACCGTATTCGACAAATAAATAATTTGAAGTTGAAGTTGAAGTTGGATTTGAAAGGTTTAAAATTCTTTGTGCTCGTTCCTGCAGTCTTTTACGGATTGTTGTCTATAAAACGTTGATTGTAACATTAACGGGAAGAATATTAATCATACCCATGTAAGAAAATACCTAGTAAAAACTTCGGTAGGAACAGAGGAACTATTTCTACTGTATATCCGCGCCATGAGTAGTTATCTCAACATATAGTCGTCCACTGCTGGACGAAGGTCTCCTTCATGGAACCTCCACATAATATATGGGCTTGTGTCGCTTCAAGAGACAAGAGACCAGTTACTCGCTTGCGAACGTCCGTCCACCTAGAGGGGGGTCTTCCTACGCTGTTCCTTCCACCCATCATCATGAAAAATATATTAAGTAACTAGATGATTCCTGCGACTTCGTCTGCGTGGATTTATGTTTTTTGACTCCCGCGGGAACTTTTAAATTTTCCGGGATAAAAAGTAGCCCATGTCCTTCCCCGGTATACAACCTCTCCTTGTACGAAATTTCATCAAAATCGGTTGAACAGATACATTTTTTTGATTCCCGCGGGAACTCTTCAATTTTCCGGGATAAATAGCCTATGTCCTTCCCTGGGATGTAACCTATCTCTGTACCAAATTTCATCAAAATCGGTTGAGTAGTTGGGCCGTGAAAGCGTAGCAGACAGACAGACAGACTGACAGACAGACAGACAGACAGACAGACACACAGACACACTTTCGCATTTATAATATTAAGTATGGATTTTAAGTTCCCATACACTACCCATTTATGCAGGTGCTTTACTCGGGGGCTCAACTTTTAACATCCGCTACGATTTTTAATTGACTCACTACAGTAAAATGTTAATTTACCTTAAAATAACCATCAGAAATAGCCATTTTAACTTTAAAAGCTTCTCTCGGACCCGATTGTATTTTAGTGCATCGCATTGTCAATATTCATTATATTTTCAATTTAAATCGCCGAGTGCGCTTACTTGCATTATGACAGTATTGTTAATTTAAATCACAAAAACAGCTGTATGGGCAACAACTCAACAAGTTAGCCCTTGACTGCGATCTCACCTGATTGTAAGTGATGATGCAGTCTAAGATGGTAGCGGTCTAACCTGTTAGGGGCATGGCAGTTATAATATTAATGCACATACCCCTAAACGGTTTCTACACGGCATCGTAATGGAACGCTAAATCACTTGGCGGCACGTCTTTGCCGGTAGGGTCGTAACTAGCAACGGCCGAAGCCTCCCACCAGGCCAGACCAGGGAAAATTCAGAACTTTATAATATAAATTCCCAAACGGACCCTGCCGGGGATCGAACCCGGGACCTCCGCAAGTTAAGACAACAGCGCTCAACACTGCGCTACTGCGGAGGTAGTCAAAATAAAGTATCTTTTACAAATCATAAGAGTTAAAAAGTTAGTACCTACTCATATTACATATTTTTACACACGTTTATTACAATTTTTTAATCAAATTAAGTCGCATCCTTGAAATGTAGGACGATTTGTACAATGGAGCGGGCAACGAACTAGGACATACGAGTACTGCATTCAAATTTTCACGAATTTGAGCATAATATAGTCTAGGCAATGGGACGGTTTGTTGTGGAGACCCTCGCATTAAATCCTCAGATTTGAAAACGTTGAAACTTGGCAGGGTTGTAGTATGGTATGAACCAATACTTATACAAAAATATCCAACAAAAAATCCATCCGGAAGTTAGATATTCATACCTAAAACTTAATATTTATGACTGAATATTTTATCGATTTATTTTTAAAATAATAGTACCTAGGTAGTATATTCACACTCAAAACCAAAATATGAAACGAAATAATCATACAGAACATCGATATTTAAACCGATTTTATTATCAAACCTAAACAACGTTTACCTACGCGATAAGGTACCTTCCAGCTTTAACAATTAAGTACCTATAGCATAAAAACCCTAACTTCCTTTGTGACTTTTTATTGGATATTTATAATATATGTACGTTTAACTCATGATACTTTACCATACTGTAAAATTTCGTGGCCTGAGGAATTATTATTAGGGTCGACTAGCTTTATTGTCTAGGCTAATTTACTTTTTTAAATATAATATGCATTTCCGTCTTCTAGGATTCGCGTTTTTATCCCGAAAAATCAGTGAGTTCCCGCGTTTATTATTTATCCACATGAAAATCTTAAATTAAAAACCAAATATACCTATCATCAATTTTCAGGAGAAATAAATTAAAGTATAGAAAGATAGACATCTTTCTATATGTCTGTACTTTACCTTTCCACGGGTAATATTGACGAATGGCACAGAGATAGCTTGCATTCTGAAAACGGAAATGTTAGTGAAGAAGCGGGCTATAATGAAAAATTCTTTCCAAAAAACCGACTTCCAAAGCCACTGTAAAGTAAAAAATAAATTTTGATTTCTACACACTATGTTGAAGTTGGGCGAGCCTCACGCGTCAACTATGCCTATCTTTCTTTGGCTTTGGAAGTCGGTTTTTGGGAGGAATTTTTATTTTTTAACTTTTTAGTGTACTCTAAATCCCTACGGCTTAGGAGTGCAGTACCAGCCAGCATCAGAGTTGAGGAGTTGGAAATTGGGTTTAAGTATGAAGTCGTTGCTTGACACCTACAATATTAATTCACCATAAAAAAATCCTAAACCACTATGTTTAAGGAGTTCTGTACCCTGCAGCATCAGGGTTGAGGAGTTGGGACTTGGGTTTAAGTATGAAGTCGTTGCTTGACACCTACAATATTAATTCATCATAAAAAAATCTTAAATCGCTATTTTTAAGGAGTTCTGTACCCTACAGCATCAGGGTTGAGGATTTGGGACTCAGAGTTGTATCGTATACACAAGACTTGATACCTACTATATGAATTCACCATCAAAATTTCCTAACTCACTAGTTTTGATGATTTCATGTAGTACGGTACACCTACAGCATCAGGATTGAGTATTTGGAGTCAGAATTTTTTATGGGACCACCTCGTGAGTTTCCTCTAACCAATGAAAAAAATATTGTTCAAATCGGTTTAGAAACCACGGAGATATGCACCGACATACATTAAAAAAAAAATACGTGCCGAATTGAGAACCGACTTCCAAAAAAGGAGGACCTTTTTTGGAAGTCGGATAAAAAGGGACTAATAATATAAAACTCCTTTCATTTTCACTCGCCCCGCTGTAGTATGGTTTGGGTTCCGGTCAGTCCATTTTCATTTTAGCCCGTTCCAAATCTTAAATCGCAATCCTTTAGAACAAATTTTAATAACAGTGCTACATCTGCAACAATGTCATAACAATATTATGTAGTGAGACAATGGAAAAACAACAAGGGTGACTGGAACGATTCCTGGAGTACGGCACAGCGAGACACGCTCTCAAAATAACGCTCAGTCGCTGTTCTATATTTGAAGTGTCTCTCAGTCTGAATAATTTATGAGGCGAGTTCATCTCTCAGTGAACTGCATTTCCGTAGCAACGCCTGGACGAAACAGTTCGTCGACAAGATAAAGGATGGAATTAACGAACAAACGGATGCACATTTCAGATCTGCTCAGAGTTTACTTTGCTCTCTAGGGTCTTATTACATGAAAGCAAAAGCTAGGTTACTATATGTTAGCACATTGTAAATGAGTTTCTTTGATGATGCGATTTGATAGTCTGGCTAGGAAATGGTTTCATTTTCCATTGAAAAATGTGCAATATATAAAAAAATGCTACCGTCTTACGTGAAGGATAAAAAGCGGCAGGTTACCTAAAATAAATTGGAGTTAATAAACTTATTTTCTGGAATCAAAGTTACCTATTAGTGAATGTCATTAAAATTGATAACATGATTACTGGTTTAAATTAGTTGAGCATTAATGTTGTAATTTTCCGTTACTGTATTTAAAATTAAAATAACACCCATCTAATTCTGTATGGTTGAATTAACAACATGATCAATCTGAAATATTGCAACCAGTTTTCTCTCCCTCGCAAACACAGACCATACAATCAAAAATACTAGATGATGCCCGTGACTTCGTCCGCGTGGATTAAGGTTTTTGATACCTACAGGAACTATTAAATTTTCTGAAATAACAAGTATAAATTACAAATTTAAAAATACCCCCGACTAGAAAAAAGCTGATGACCTTCAGACGGATGAACAGATTTTCACTACGATACCACAGACAGATACACAGATACACAGATACACAGACAGACACGTTAAACTTATAACACCCCTCTCTTTTTGCGTCGGGGGTTAAAAAGTAGCATTTGTAATTCCCCGGGATACGATCTACCACCAAATTTCACCCAAATCTGTTAAAAAGATGGGCCCTTGAACTGTAGCAGACTGACAGACGGACACACTTTCGCATTTATAACAGGTATTTACATTGCTTAGTATGGATTGAATGACTAGCAACCGTGCAAGGCTATGCTCCCGTCTGAATTATAAAAAATCCAGCCTTAACTATTCCTTCAGGAACCTCTGTGCAAAATTTCAGCGTATTGGGTCGAAAGGTTTGGGCTGGACGTATTGATGAATCAGTGAGTGAGTGAGTGACGGCTTTTTCTCTCTATATATACATATTGAAAAGGGTGAACTTACTGCCTGATATAGTCAACGTAGGTACCTACGACTTAAAGATATGGGTCTTCAGACTGAGATATTGAATGTAGGTAGGGTTTTGCTCTGTCGTTGACTACGAAACTATTTTCAAAAATTCTACCCAAGTGAAGTAGGACGGGCGAGCTAGTTCAATAATAAATTGTGTTTGGAGACTGCCCAAAGATGCCCGTGCATTTGTAAACGGCAGATGCAAGACAGAGATCGGCGACATAATATAACAAGCGTATAGTACTCAGATAATATGCTAGATGTAATTCTAGATTAAAATAAAGATAGATATTGGATTAATGGACTGTGACTGATTCGTGTTGTATTAAATAATCGGTTGCATAACTTGCTAATCTAAAACTATGTATTAATGAATATTTCGTACACTCTTCATAGTCAGTAGGTACCAATCCAGAGCCTTACAAATTTATATACAACAAGCTTCAGCTCTTTATCGTTTTGCCAGAATATTGCATAAGTGATCAGAAATGAGTAGATCTGGCGAAGAGAGCAGGGACTGAAAAATAGACTCATAAAGGTTACAGAATGAAAGTGTAACAGAATCGAATCTGTAACCCTTTTGAATGTGTTTTTAATTCGGTTAACCCGAAACACTTATATTTCTGTAACAGAAATGAATCTGTACCAGAAATAAAGGATTTTAAATTGTTTTAAAGTGTAACCGAAATAGCGAAGTTGCCAAATTTACTGTTGACCTGTATTCCAATTTGAAGCTAAGGTGAAAGTACCGATGGTTGCAATTGTTTTAAGAAAAACACGGCCATGTTGTGTCAGTGTGTGTAAAGTTCAATGAAGTCACACCGTGCAGTTTGTTAGGGTATGTACCTATTAGGTACGGTTACAGATAAAAACACTTAATAACAGAAATAAACGGTTACAGATTGATTATGTTACAGTATCGTTTCTGTTTCCGTTACAAGTGTTTCTCTTTTATAACAGTTTCAAAAAACAGTGTTTTAAACCCTTATCTCGGTTACTGTTTCAGTCCTTAAAAGAGAGTCTGGGTCACGAATAAAGTCCCGCGTCAAATAGTGGAACATTAAGCTAAGAACAATAGGCTAAGTTAGTATCGTGTCCAACCGTAACAACGGTCTAGCGGTTTAACACAGACACGTTTGCGGCCATGTGCTAATTTTATTAACATTTTTGGTTACTACGCAAAACTTCGCAATGCTCTGTTCCGTACCGAATTTACACGGTAATTACAGTCGACACGCGACCCGCTAATTGTTTCGACACACAAGTATACTTCAAAAATTATGATGATAATAATGTAATAAGCTTATAATGGTAATGACTTTATGGCTATTACTTTATAGTCTTCGTATACAACAGACAAATTGATGTATATTTTTTTTTTAGCGTCTTTATCATGCGCTAGTATATTATTAACATTAAAATTCTATGGAATAATTGTGCGGCTGTGTTTATGGAATGAAAGTGTTCCTATTTCATGTAAGATAGCTTGTGCCTTATAATAAGTCAGGATCTGCCACAGGTTCTGAAGTTGTCTAAGTCAAAGTGGATAAAGTATTATCTGGTAAAACAATTTATCAGAAATTCTATTAAGTATTTTAGGAGCGACGAAACTGTGATGATTACTTTTATGGTACGTACCACTTCATTTCCCATGAGAGGGTTCTAAGGATCAGTAGTAGGTCTATCGATGATTTGTCGAACAAAGAAGTCACAAGTAAACTTGTAGTAAGTACAAGCGCTAAGTTCACAAGTTTCTAGTGGAATTCAATAAGTTTATTTTTATTTTTATCCACTACAAGTGAGCCCTTGACTGCGATCTCACCTGATGGTAAGTGATGATGCAGTCTAAGATGGTAGCGGGCTAACCTGTTAGGGGCATGGCAATTATATTCAACCCATACCCCTATTCGGTTTCTACACGGCATCGTACCGGAACGCTAAATCGCTTGGCGGCACGTCTTTGCCGGTATGGTGGTAACTAGCCACGGCCGAAGCCTCCCACCAGGCCAGACCAGGGAAAACTTAGAAATTATAAATTCCCAAATTGACCCTGCCGGGGATCGAACCCGGGACCTCCGCACATTGAGGCAACAGCGCTACACACTGCGCCACGGAGGTCGTCAAAATTTGAAATGTGCATTTTATTAACTTTCTTAGAACTCGGAATCAATTGCACCAGTTTCTCTAAGTTATGCATTAAAATGAACTTATTGCGCGAGTTTATTTAGGAGGTCTTAAAAGGCTTATCTGCGTTGTTAATGATCTGCTGCCCTCGACTTCCTTGCGAGGATTTAGGTTTTTCAAAATCTCATGGGAACTTTTGTTTTTCTAGGATTAGAAGTAGATCACTTTTCAGCACTGTAAAACTATTCCTTCATTATAAAACGCAATTTCAGAGCAATGTACCGGAATCATAAATTATTCAAGCCGAAAGACACTTGAGCAGAAACTGTATTTTGAGAAAAAGTATCGCGCGGCTGCCTTCATGATGAAAACTACCAAAATCTGCCAAAATTAATTATCTCACTTATTCTCAAACTTTGTTTTCGACGACGCCTTAAATATTCTAGCAAAGGTAACTTTATCTCGATTTGTAAGCTAATAATAAGATACAAGCGCTTACAATCTCAGTATAGGTACACGTGATCTCTTAAGACTATTCATTTGAGCTGCAAGAGCTCAGGTCATTAGCTTTTTTGCACCCTGATATTTTATTATTCACTGCATTAACTCAAACCAAACTAATAGGCACATACTATAACTTTTTCTCCAGGAATAACTGCACATCACACCAAAGTATTCCGTGTGAGTTTCATCGCAGTTCCACTAAATAAGCGCAGTTGCCACTGCCAAGTGTTCTCAGTTCTCACTGTGTCGAGTGGCGACGAAACTATTGAATTCCCAACTTTCGCAGTGAAGCGTTATATTTGCACACCCACTGACTGAGGCACTGTACCTACTGAAAAATATTCACGCTTTCATAACCCGTTGCAGGAGCAGTGGGTGAAATAGATTTGAAAATATGATATTGGTTGTTTAAGTCAAGAATGCAGGTAATTTTATTGTTTTATCTATTTTTAAATTAAATATTTAATTTTTGTATCATATATACCTATAACAATTTATTTTAAAAAAATAAGTTTTATTCCAGCCATTACACTCTGAACACCATCTACAGTACCACAACTAATCTGACCCGGTGGCCAAAATTGGGACTAAATTTTATAATATGCTTAGTTTTGTTTATTTTATTTTTTTAATATTTATTAGCAACTTTAAGGTCCACTTGCACAAGGACTCTTAAATTGATTTAGTTAAATATTTTAATGCTGTCCCTTTTTTGGCAACAAAAATATGCATTTGCCAAAAAGGGATAGCATTACAAACTTGTGCAACCAACCCTTAATTTGATAACAGCGACGCTGTCACCGGGTCAGATAAGTTTGTGGGACTGTAGATGGTGTTCAGCGTCTTGTCAAGGCAAATCCAATGGGCTTAAACACAATTTTGGATTTGATGGGACTAAATTTTTTTAAGGAGTGCCAGATAAAAAAAATGCACGTTAATGTGTTTTCAGCCTAACTGGCTGACTAATAATTCATATTATAGTACAGTTCAAACCGATGAGATCCCGATTGATTCTGAAAGAGATCATTAAGAATTTTATTTCTTCCACTTAGAATGGTTTTCCAGAAATTCAAACCGAGCAAAGCTGGATCATGTTTCCCTAGGAACATAGGTACCTGGAGAGTGATAATACTGCTAAGAGCACTCAGGAACTTTATCAGTAAATTAAAAAAATAACCCACTCTTGCTTTTTACTAACAAATTATTATTTTCTGTTCGTTTTCTTTTGCCGTTTCATTTTTTTACTGCTTCTTTTGGTTATAAAATATAAAATGGATTGTGCACCTATTAAACCTGACAAAAAAAACCTTACGTATGATATAGAGGTATATATGAAGAGAGTATTAAATTATATGCAGAAGAAATTTTAGAAACAGTCATTATTATAACATTAATAATATAAAAAATGAATCTTTGTCTCAGCTTAAAAATACACTTTGAATCCTTGTAAATCCCGCGCCCTACAAAATAAACAATTTCTTCAATGTTTCCCATAAAGCCTACAAGGAAAATTTTCTTATCACAAAAAATACTTGAGCTTCTTTCCCGGGAATGCTTGATTCGTAGCTCACAGTGAATAATGCTTAAGTATGATAAATATGATCTATATTATACGTAAATATTGCCTCCGAATAATTGGAAATCTTCTGAACGGTTATAATTATATTATTGAGTTTTATGGTGCTTAATGTATCTGATACATTAAAGCACTGTGCACAAGGTCATTAAATGTGCTTTAGTCAAATTGTTAATTAATTTATCTACTCCAGCATCGAAAAGTTCCAATTTCGAATTTGACAACTATATCGAATTGAACCCGCTTTCGTGTTTGCTTCTCATAACGATACAGTTCGTTGTATGGGAGCTGTATCGTTATGAGTCGTAGCTGTATCGATATGGTTATCTTCATAAATAGGATACCTATAGCTTAGCGGCTCTGGGTTCTGGCACTTGATTGATTTGACTTTTTTATTAATTTATAAAGTAAAAAATTATAAAGACGTCCTTGTCGTAGATAAAATCTTGTATGCAACTGTACGTAATTAGTCATTTTAATTCTCGTACTATCCTATTTTGATACTCGGCAAGCCTCGTATCAAAAAACAGCACTCGAATTAAAATGACCCTCATTACGATACAGTTGCATAAATAGCTATATTGCCGGGGTGGACATGAAAAGGTATGGGTATTAGGTACCGATATAAGTACCTATCTTTTTACGTCCAACCTAGAATTATGACAAAAAGGAATCGTGACAGCATCACTGACTAAATATTATAATTAGTCAATGTTGTGCAATTCGCTCAAAAAACATTTATTTTACCCAATTACAGGTACTATAATTACTACTCATTGGTTTCATCAATCTACAGGAAAAATAATTATCAACAAATAATTTCGCTGTTATAGTTATAGTTAGTTAGAAAAAAAGATACGCGCTGAATTGAAAACCTCCTCCTTTCTTGGAAGTCATTTTATTTCATTTCATTTATTAATTGCATTCATGTGCATACAATATATTGAATTAATTATAATGACATGGGGCCCCGTCAGGGCATTGCAATTTGTATAAAAGTATTAATTTATAGTTAACAATCATACTTCATCATCATACTTAATATTATAAATGCGAAAGTCAGTTTGTTTGTTGGTTTGTTGGTTTGTTGGTTTATTGGTTTGTCCTTCAATCACGCCGCAATGGAGCAACGGATTGACGTGATTTTTGGCATGGGTATAGTTGAGGACCTGGAGAGTGACATAGGCTACTTTTTATCCCGGAAAATTAAGGAGTTCCCGCGGGAATAACCAAAAACAAACCACGCGGACGAAGTCGCGGGCATTAGCTAGTATTAAATAATTCTAAATTAAACAATTTCAGTAAGTCTACTTTGTAACACATTACATTAATTCGATTTATCTACGTGTACTAGGTAATCTAGTCAGTTAAAAATAGTCACAATTTATACGAAATCAGTTCCAAGGTAATTTTTTGAATTCGTAATAATACTTATAAATGCTTTTAATTCACGATTTTTTTAGAGTTAGGTGTGTACCTACTCCAATTTTACCTGTTATTTTCATAATTCTAAAAGCTAAAATACCAGGGGCGCAGAAAGCAACAGGAATACAATAAGTACTTGTGAATAAAAACAGAGACACAGGCGACAGACGGGGCTCTTGTTGATGCCTCAAAACCTCTTCATTTCTTTGTCTCACCGGCAAATAATTGTTAGCGCACCCCACTCACCATCACAATTACGTTCACTTTCCAAGCACTTCACTTGCCAGTGGCTGTCTCATTTAAGATATACAGTAATCATTATAAACAAGATAAGTAAGAGTAAGTAAAGCAATATTATTTGTCAGCCAAACTCGGAGCTCTAGTAATAAAATTATAAAATTGTAACCTCTACTATTTAGAAACATTATACTTCTAAGTTCTAGCAAAGAATGAAAAAACTGATCATAATTTAAGGATACGTTCGCACTGCGAAAACCATCCGCGCGAATTTTACTCTCGTGATGTATATTTCGCGTACGGATTTCACCTACTTCGCACTGCGAATGCGGTGAGCGTCATACTGTATAGACCTAATATTGGAGCGAATATAATTATTAACGCACCGTGTGAAATTATATCAAACCAGCGATTTTATTTTCGCGTGAATTTTATTTTCAAGTGCGTGCACCTACATATTATGATTTCTAGTGTTCCAGAATTGCGAAAATACAATCGCGCGAATATTTCTCGCAGTGCGAACGTAGCCTAAAAGTTTTTATAAATAAAAACTGCAAATTAATGTTTGCAATATTTTTCACTAAAATTTATATCCAATTTAGTCCGAATAAAACACTAAAAGCTTTTCAAAACTTAGAAACGTAATTCAACAAAATAGCTAGCTAACATAATAATTAAAATAGTAAATAGAATAAAAAATGTATTCACGAGAAAAGCTATGCATCAATTTTAATACAATACAGGTAGCTGAAGCCTGAAACTCGAAAGGTGTTAGCTGAAAAATGCGTGGGCCCACCGGGCTTCGTACCACCTCCGTAGACCGTAGCCATTCAGTCCGTAGCTGGCTCTCGTAGAGTGAGAGTGTGTCGGCGCTCCGTACAACTATCGGGAATAAATCGACTTATAATATGATCATCTACACGTTATTGACAGTGCTATACGAAAGTGACTAATGGTTTTCAGGGAAAAATGAACAACAGTTTTTTTAGTTCAATTTATGGATTTGTACATTATTGTGATTATGGGATGTGAATAATTGCTAACAATTCGTAAGTACATAATTTGGCTAAGATTATAAAAATGTATTTAACATAAAATATAAATTATGAGACAAATTAAATACGAAATGGAACAGTCAAAAAACTTTTTAATAAATCAGATATACTCGTAGTTGGCTACTCACATACGCAACGCCGTTTTTTGGAAAAGATGATAGTTTAGTATTAAATTAAGAAAGTAAAAAAGATTTTTTTGAAAAGTATGACTACTTATTGTACTAAGCTAGGTCCTAGAATAATTCTGAATATTAAAATATCCTTTATATCGATATTATAAAAGCAATAACTAGGTAGGTACTTAAAATACTATATTAATGTAAAGAATATTTAACCTAGTGTTTTTCTTCAGCATTTATTTTATGATTTAAGTTTTGATTTAAGTAGCAATGGCGTACGAATCAGGTTGTTATAAGTATTAATTATTTTCTAAAATTGTTGCTTTTATTAACCGACTTCCAAAAAAGGAGGAGGTTCTCAATTCGGCGTGTATTACTTTTTTTTAATTAATCGTCAAATTAAAAGTGATGACTGTCGTTATCTTAACTATATTATCTATACAACTGCTGAATCCTGCAAGGACAGATACAATCTTGCACCGAATAAATGTCCAGCCACCACCACCACCACCACTACAGCCCATTAACGTCCCACTGCTGGGCACAGGCCTCCTCTCTCATAGGAGAGAGGGAATTAGAGCTTAGACCCACCACGCTGCTCCAATGCGGGTTGGCGGGCTCCAGCGGCTCGCAGCAATTCGCTTGGGGTCGTCCATCCACCTGACCGGTCTATCGGCGGTCTCCCAATGCTACTCTTTGGAGTGCAAGGTCAATGAAGAATATGGGACCCCAACATCTGTCAGTTTTTGAACTATGTGCCCCGCCCATTGCTACGTCTTTAGCTTTTAATGAGCACCTACTCGTTGAGCGATGGCTTACGGCGGATCTTCTCGTCTCAGATTTAATTACGTAGATAATATACTTACTCTAAACATAGCCATTGCCCGTTTTGTGACTCTGAGCTTCATTAAGAGGTGCATAGTAATTTTTTTTTTTTGTTGAAGTTTTGTCTATTTGAAGATTTGAGTCTGCAGGTACTGAGTTTTGTGATGGATGATTTAAATAAACCTACTCAAGATAAATCAACAATCTCGTCTTAGTAGACCCTCAGCGGCAAGCTGGTAATAGGATTCCACTAACTGTCGTGCAGAAACGGAGTCGTATTACTGCTTTGGTGCTCGATGACTTCGAGACTTGAGAGTGACTAAGAGACAAGAGAGTACCATTACTTAATATGTTTAGAAAATACGTTTGTAATTTAGGAAAACTTGCACAAAACTGCCTAAGCTGACTTAGTTTCTTGTGATACTGTCACATTTTGAAAAGTTTATTCCAGGGTTGTCATAAAAAAGACAGTTACCTATAGAAAATAGAAAATTTACCTTAAACACATTCAACCGCCTTAAGCAAGTGGTCCTTAATGAATTTAATTTGATATTATTCTTACTGCTCCGCCAAATAGCCTAAAACGCTACATTCAGTTTGATATGAAATGCAAAACACGACTGATTAAAATGTCAAACCTCTGAAACGGGCTTAATATTTGGAGCACGGACAGCAAATAAACATTTCAGTGTCCCCAAATCAGTTAAAAGCGTAATTTCGTCCCATTGACCAATGGGACGAAATGACATGTACCTACACAGAAATAATAATTTATACAATAGTATTGGTTACCTGGTTACATTAGCAATATTATGTACTATAATATTATTTATTATGTTTCAAATGCAAATACCATTGGCAATTAGTTACTTCGTAGTTCTTGTGCGAGAATCAAACTATACTAGGTATTACGAGCAACAAAAGCACTGGCGACAATTTTGAATTGGAAACACAGTTGGGAAGACGGTAAGAGTGTCTATTTAATTTTTACGGCCAGGCATATTTGCCCGACCGATTTAGACAAAATTTGGTACTTAGATGACTTGCATCCGGAAACAAAGATCCACCAATACCCTCCCATAATTACTTAATCCACATAACAAGGTAATTTTTATACCCATGAAACAAGGAATCTGCTTATTACTTACCCAAACATAAAAAAGTGCTCAGTAGATATTGTGATATACGTAAATCCATGCGGACCAAGTCACAGACATATATTTGTACATATAGTAGGTAGGTATATTCTGCTGATACATCTCGGTTTTGTATGGGTGGCCTTGCATAATATAAGAATATTATTCGGGAAACGCTGATCTATCCATTGCTGAAATCTCAAAGAAAATCAACGTTCAGCAATTTTTGAGGTAAGCACTATAAAACAGACATGCGCAACTGAGTTTACCTAATACCTACTCATACTATCTAGATAAAATATATTATCTAGACCGTTAAAAGACTCCGCTGTATCTGTAAAACAACAAAAAACGATTAACAACAACCTAGATATCCAATTTCAAAATTCATATGAATATACTTAGCCCTACTCCAGCAAAACTGGGGCGAGACTGCAAATAAAATAGTGTTTCATTATTATGCACCAAGTTAGAGCATAAGTCAAAAATAGCTCGTTTTTGGGGCACAGAAATCAAGTTAATAAAAGTCTAAAAGAGCTGGAAATAGGTCGTGTCTTTATTATTATGAACGAATTTAATATCATGGTGTAGGCATGAAATACGACTTTTTTTCAATTGATATTAAATTTCTCTAACGCTTTCATGTCTTGATATTGGTTAGGCACTAGCTATTTTTCGCGGCTTTCATTGCGTGATTCTTCAGTACCTATTGTTTTCAATGTGACGTATTTCACCACGTTAAAAAGAAATTGTAGAAGTATTTCAGTCTTATGTTTCTAAACAATTTGTGTGCCTTTCATCAAGTCTTCATCTTAATCAAAAACCCATGGTCTCCTTTTCGACTTTTCGAATGAGAATGGCTTAAGCCATGGTCCACCGCGCTGACTATGTGCGGATAGTGCGGCAGACTATCATTTTCGTTAAGTAGTCAAATTAATTTAATTTAAATCAGAAAACCGAGAAAAATCTTGCAATGCTGAGATGAAAAGCACATAAATAGGAACACTTTTGCAGTTTAAATATTATTTTGGAAGTGCGATCACACAATTTATGAAACTTATTAATTCATATTAATAAGTTTAAGTAATTAAGTAATTAAGTAACGCAGCCAGCGTTCTGGGCACACTGCCTCATTGCAGCGGGATAGATGATATTTTTAATGTTTAGTTTTTAGTTTTTAATTTAGGTTTAATTTAGAATTTAATGATTTGTATTTTTAATAATTACTTAATAAATTTGTACTTAATAAAAAAAAAAATTCATATTATACCACATAAAGAAATAATAATTGTTACCATCAGTATATTTTTCTACACTAACTTAAATACATATCTGCGGAACCGGTAGGATTTGAACCTGCGTCTCTCTGGGAATCGCGCCCTGAGAGACGCAGGTTCAAATCCTGTCGGTCCCGCAAATTTTTGATATGTATTTAAGTAGGTTTGGGAACTCCCCTCGTGTGTGAAGCACTGTAATAAAATTATAAAATTAGTATATTTTTCGAAGACCGATTATAGCGGTTAGATAACAAAAGTGAAGGTTGCCATACAAATTACTGACACGAACTTTAGGCTGGGTTAAGGTTAAAAGGTCAACTTACCACCACCCGCCGATATATTTTAACAATAGATAAGTACTTTATACTCTATTTTACACAAGATATTTTTTATATAGAACATGATCGATTGAACGCCATGCCTTTATATAAGTTCTAACTTTTAGGGCGTCGAAATCAAATTAATAAAGCGGGTATATTTGTACAAGAGTTAATTAACAAGGTTTCTTTACAATTTTAACGAAAATTAAACATGGAAAGATATTTTTAGTGACTATTGTCTAATATTCTTATCGCTTGGTAACTGCCTTAATTAAATCTTTTGATAAACTATAAACGTTTTTAACGCAGACTAATACATTAAAAAAAACTATTTTTAAAGTTGCACTACTATCGTATTCGGAATGCAGCTTTTATTTGCAGGTATCGAGAATCAATAGCTAAGTATACCCGGTAACAAAACAGTGAGTCTGACCTATTTGTTATCCATCCGTACAAAAATAATATGTCAATTAATATATCCTTTTCTTCTGTTATCTTCTCTTCTCTGAAAATGAAATAGTATAATAAGTCCCTGCCTGCATAGATAAGTAATGCAAATAAATAGACGATTATTTATTTGCATAACTTATCTATCTAGGATTTTCAATTATCTTAGAACTTTTAATGAGGAAAAATAACATCACATATATGTAAATTTTATACATCATTGAATATTTTAAAGCACAAAGAATTTCGAGTTGTGTGGCCCAAGAAAACCACGCCTATTAAGTATTCTATGCTTATACCAAAAGAATATAACAAAAAGCGCCAGCGTATAATTACATTACACTTTTCTTTGCATAATCTTACAGGAAAAAATAAAATATGTTTTTTTTGATCGTATCAAAGTGTATACATGTTCTCAGTTAGCACTAATACAAATATAGCACTCTTTCTGTTAGAATTGCCAAATTTTTCATTAATTCACTGCCGCTAATATATTCCGTTAGCACACGAATAAAAAAACAGGCCTCTGCCTATTAATTATTTAGATGGTGGATTTATGTAATAACCAATTAGCAACAATATACCTTGCTGTCGTTATGAGTATTTGCAAAACGAAATTCTGCTTCCAGTATTTATTAAAACTCAAATATAAAGATAAACAACAGAGCGAACGTGAAATTTCGTATCTACGCATTATTTGCAATCACGATATAATTTCGTGCAAATAATAAATCCTTTGTGCTTTTAATTGCGAAATATACTTGTATTTAACTTTTTATGTGTTTGCGGTGTGTTCTGCTAGGTTGATTTTTAGGGTTCCGTACCCAAAGGGTAAAAACGGGACCCTATTACTAAGACTCCGCTGTCTGTCTGTCTGTCTGTCTGTCTGTCTGTCTGTCTGTCTCCAGGCTGTATCTCATAGACCGTGATAGCTAGAAAGCTGAAATTTTCACAAATGATGTATTTCCGTTGCCGCTATAACAACAAATACTAAAAATTAAAAAAATATATATATTAAGGGGGGTCCCCATACAATAAACGTGTTTTTTTCGTATTTTTTTGCTCAATATTAAAAACGGTAAAAGGTAGAGGGTTCAAATTTTCACAGAATATTAACTTGTATATTACCTTTCAAAATAAATAATTAAATATCAATAAAGTAAATATTAAAGGGGGGCTCCCATACAACAAACGTAATTTTTTGATATTAACAGTAAACCTCTACAAACAAAGTTAGTTTTGCGGTTCATTAACAAAGGTAATTATACCTACTTCTTGAGTACGGAACCCTCGGTGCGCGAGTCCGACTCGCACTTGGCCGGTTTTTTTTAAATTACATACCCACTATGAAATGTTCAAAATCCTTAATTGTGTGCAAATTCCTTTGATGTGCAAATATTAGGAAATATAAAAGGTGTTGTAAAATATAATAAATATAAAAGTTGTTGTACCGTTTAAAGTGTCATGAATGATATTCACTATTCAAAATTAAATATTAATCGGTCGAACCTCGTATGTTTTGTCAAAATATGCACGATTAATCTTATGAGCTTGTTCACTTCCGCGACACGACAAAATACGTGTGTTTCAAACAATTCGAGTATACGACGTCGCGGGCATCAGCTCGTACATAATATACTAGCTAATGCCCGGGACTTCGTCCGTGTGGATATTTTTAGTTCCCACGAGAACTCCTTAATTTTCCGGGATAAAAAGTACCTAAACCTAACAAACCAACAAAACATACTTTCGCATTTATATATTTACAATAAAAGAAATTCATGGTGCAAATTTTATGCAATGTGTATACGAATAAAAAGGGGCTGTAGATCTGTATATAACTCAAGAAAAAAGGAGTAAATAATATTTTTCTTTTAGCAAAAATGCATAAAACATTTTTGTTTTCAGCGTTACACTTCTAGTAAGGCTAAACTAATGTTTGTTCTACATTTCGCTTCACGTATTGCCAGAGGCACTTTTGGTCCAGCTTCCACAACCCTTTACAAATACGACCGACAAAAGTATCTTTACAATTCGAAGTAAGAAATAAAACGGTAAAATTTCAATCAGTAGTTGAGTTTCACCCAGTTAATTTCTTCTTGTAGCATCGAATTATAACTAACGCAATCTCGTTCAATTTTGAATAATTAATTGAGCTGCGCAGATTTACATTTTTCTAGTTAACTTGAGTTTGATTCCTCATTTTTAGCAACGTAAAAATTTACAACAATATCCATACTAATATAATAAATGCGAAAGTGTGTCTCTCTGTCTGCAACGCTTTCACGGCCCAACTTCTCAACCGATTTTGATGAAATTTGGTACAGATATAGTTTACATCCCGGGGAAGGACATGGGCTTTTTATACCGGAAAGTTGAAGATATCCCGCGGAATCAAAAAACATCAATTAACGCGAACGAAGTCACGGGCATCATCTAGTATTGAATAATTAATTGAGCTGCGCGTATTAAATTTTATCTGTTTAACTTGAGTTTGTTTTCTCATTTTGTACAACGTAAAAATTTAAAACAAAGAAAGTACCTGGAGTCAAATTTAAAGTAACAATCACGAATTGTTTCTAAGATAAGAACTACCGCCCTAACTAACGCCTGACGTCCGCAACGGAAGGGAGAGACGTTTTGTCCTGCCACCTAGTATCGCTCCTTTTATAATGAGCTAGACTAGATAATGTCCGCGACTTAGTTCACGTGGATTGAGGATTTTGGTTCCCACGGGAACACTTTTAATTTTAAGGTATAAAATGTAGCCTATACGTGTCAAGTTATTTAAGTGAAAAGTAAGTTTTCGTTTGTTACAATTTAGTTTTATACAGAACATATTTTATGCAAGAATAACTTGACCGAGATTTTCTTTCTCTATTGTATTACATTCAAACAGGTAGGTAGATTTAATAAATTACCAGAGCGGGATGGGACATGCTTTTAAATCAAAGCTGGATTTAATATATTATGAAGCATTATAAAGCTACGTTCGTGTCCGTATAACCTATTTAGAGAAAACTAGAATAATATTCTAACTCATGTCTTGTAATTTGTGTGATTAAGAAGTTAAAATAAGTTCTTCTTTCATACGTCATCATCGTTGTAAACCGATAGACGTCCACTGTTGGATATAGGTATCTTGCAAGGGCTTCCGCACGCCGCGTTCTTACACCGCGCTGATCCAGCGGCTCACTGCGACTCGGTTGATGTCGTCCGTCCACCGAGTGGGGGGCCAACGCTGCACTTTACATTTCCGGTTCGCAATTTAGGACTTTGGAACCCCAAAGTCTATCCAATCCTCAAATTATGGCCCCGCCCATTGCAACTTCAACTTCGCAACACGTCGTGATGTGGGTTAGTGTAGTTCTTGTACGGATCTCCTCATTTTTAATTTAATCGCATAAAGAAAGTCCGAGCTTAGCTCTGTCATTGCTCGTCGAGTGATCCTGAGCTTTTTTATGAGGCCCATAGCGATCATGTCCCGGATCCTTATGTCTTCTTCTTCTTCTTCTTGCTGGACAGTTCTTCTTCTTGCTGGGCAGGTTTCCGCACTTAAACCTCAGTTGGGGGGTGGATCCTTATGTCATCACTGGCAACCCGCACTGTTCAAAGACTGACGATTTGTTTCAAACACTGATGGATTTACTTGTGGTGGCGTAAAAGAAAATAATTTACTAGGTATGTACTAGATCGTACTATTACCTATTCTGTGGTACTCGTAACAAGACTTCATGAATTCACCATCATCGTTTGCCACTATCTGGGGGCACGGGAGTGTCCCCGCCAAGACGAGCCAAAGGAACGGGGCACTACCTACTTATATCCACAAACTGAACTTTCGCTTTGAAATAATTAAATTCAATGTGTCCGACCCTGACCTATTAGGTAAGCCTAGCTCGCACTGCTAAGGTTAGTGCGATAAAAAATTACAAAACGTCCCTACAACATAAATAAGGGGCTAAATTAATTTAGAAAACCTTTACCTTTTTACACCGAAATCTAAAACCGAATGAGATCCCCGCTAAAACTCGTTAACGCTTCAGGTGAGTAATAAAAATTCTCACTTTTTTTATAGTAACTACCTCGCTTACGGTCGGGTTCATCTTTTAATTTTGCCCGCCTGGATTATTTTTTATACATTTTGCAGTTATACGCGGTTCTTTGAGGCGAAAATTTTAATTAACCATCCGAAAAGAGGTTGACAAAATTAATTTCATGTCCGGTTTCCCATTTCTTTAACTTGGTATTACTTACCTGAATGTCTTTATTTCATTAAAAATAAATACGCAATGCAAACAAATGCAAATACGAAAATGACAGAACTGAGTCTTTCTAAAGCTTCTAAAGTAGACAGAATAAAGTATGAGCTTTTGAGATCATTTAATCAAAATATGACACCGACGATCTTCGTTCTAAGACGCGATTACTGGCATTACCTAATCAATATTGAATCTCCTTCAAATTATTTCGTGAGAAGTTTATTTTTGTTGAGTACCTACTCCCCAAAGATTATATTTGCAGAGGAAGTTTCGACAACTTTAATGTCAAAGAGTCATTAGCTCTTTTAATTTGTTGCTCGTAAATGGCTGCGACGTTCTCCTTGGGTTCCGAATTAACTTTTAAATACGAAAAACATCTCTCACTTTTAAAATTTGTTCTTACCATAATATAACACTTGCACTTTGATAGTTTTGTCGGAGTGCCACGGAAAAATTTAAAATCAGTTATATTTTTTAGTTAGTTTGCAAAACTACCGTAATTAACAATGTATTATGCACAAATATGTTGCAAACTTGTAATTTACCGGCAGTAACTTTTGAAGTAAGAAAGAAGTTAAGTAGCAATACGGAAAAGTGGAAAACTTTTCATAAATAATGAATTTTTAATTTGGTAGCCTTTTAATAACGCTGTGCGGCATTTTGCCTTTGATAAAGTACCCAAAGGAGAACTTACAAGTTTGCTGCCGACCTGTTTTGCTGCTCCCAAAATAGGCATTGTTTTGATTAAACTCGCAAAACTTTTGAGTGGCAAATATAAAGAGGCTAAGGTTCTCTTTAGTTCCACAGTAATAATGTATTTTTAAAGTTTTGTAGTGGAGACCACGTACAAGTAAGCGTAGTGTGGGGCGCCCTCCAGCACGATGGACCGACGACATTAAGAGGGTGGCGGGAAGTGGCTGGATGAGGAAGGCTGAGGACCGGGTGTGGTGGCGTTCTTTGGGAAAGGCCTATGTTCAGCAGTGGACGTCCGCAGGCTGAGATGATGATGATGTTGATGAATGTATTTTTAATCAAAATGTTTTTAAAAAAACGAAATTTTAGCTTATGTATTATAGCTTAGTAATTTCATATAGATATACATACTTATATAAAATAGTGTATAAAAAATTTAATAGCCTCTATTCAAAAATTTCATTTCCTACAGTGGTTTACAAGAATACTACTACATTTCAAACTATTAAACGTAACATGTTATCAACTAACTAGCGGACGCCCGCGACTTCGTTCGCGTGGCATAAGTTTTATAACTCCCACAGGCATTCCTTAATTTTCCGGGATAAAAAGACCCATGCAAAAAATACGTCGATCCGTTGCTCTGTTGCAGCGTGATTGAAGGACTATTTAACGTAGAGGGAGAGAATTTTCACGAAACTGTGAATTATGTGTTTCATAATTTAAACCCGTTGCCCAAACGTCAAGTTTCATGACTATAACTTGACAAACGGCGGACTTTTACACCAACTTACGACCCCTATTTTACCCGTTTGGGGTGGAATTTTGAAAAACTGGGATACACGTACTTCTTTATATTATACCGAAAGCCAAAATCCCCAGTTTTGTTGTTATAACTTCAAAAATATGATAAAAATGAAGGACATTCATCCCCTATTTCACCCCTTTGGGGGTCGAATTTTCAAAAATGGTGAAACACGTACCTACTTCTGCATATCTAACTGAAAGCCCAAACGCTAAGTTTCATGGAATAAATGAAGGACTTTCATACAAACCTTCAACCCCTATTTTACCCCTTGGGGGTGGAATTTTGAAAAAATGTGCCCCGCACTTCTTTATTTATTACTTAAAGCCAAAATACCAAGTTTCGTTGATAAAACTTGAGAAATGAAGGGCTTTCATATAAACTTTCATCGCCTATTTCACCCCTTTGGGGATAGAATTTTCAAGAAATGTGAAACACGTATTTCTTTATTTTTTACCGGTAGCTCATATACCAAGTTTCATGGATATAACTTGAGAAATATCGGACTTTCATACAAACTTTCAACCCCTATTTCACCCACTTAAGGGTGAAATTTTGAAAAATCCTTTCTTAGTGAGCGCCTACGTCATAAAAGGAAGCTACTGTCAAAATTTCAAGTCTCTAACCCTAGCGGTTTAGGCTGTGCGTTGATATATAAGTCAGTCAGTCAGTCAGTCAGTCAGTCAGGACTTTGAATTTTATATATATAGATAGATAATAAACTTACCTTTACCTATGTAAAAAATTACCCCTATCTATTGCTCTAGCGTAATTGAAAGACAAACCAACAAACACTTATTTTCATTTTATAATACTACTATTGTGGTACTCCTAAGTCTATTGAAATCCATACAAATGATATATAAGTGTTAAAGTTTGTCTATCTGCTACGCTTTCACGGGCCATCAGCTTTACCGATTTTGATGAAATTTGGTATGATATCTGTATCCCGGGGATGGACATAGGCTACTTTTCAAACATGTTGCCTAAACTTGACTTTACAAAGGGTGGTCCGGATGAAAATTATAAAGCATTTTTTGATTTATTAAATAACCAATTTAATTCAATATTTAAAATTATAGAAAAAAGACTGTTTAAAAATCTTAAATTCAGTGACTGGGCTACTGTTGGAATTTATAAAAGTAGGAATAAGTTGTTTGATTTGTATGCTGAAAAGCAATATAATTACACCCCCACATTTTTGGAATACGTGAGAAATTATTCAAAATTATTTAGGAATGTTTGCATTCAAGCAAAGTCCCTTCACATAAAGCGGAAAATTATTAACTCAGAAAATAAGATAAAAGCAGCTTGGGATGTCATCTCTGAGGAAACTGGTAGATATAAAGAGGACAACAATAAACTGGAGCTTAAAATTAATGACCGTATAATTGACTCCGATTTAGAAATTGCAAATACATTTGAGAATTTCTTCAAAAATATTCCAATCTCTACTACCAGTTTCCTTAATTCCTCGCCAACAGAAGCCTATAAAATTCTCAGTAGTAATGTCTCTGAGTGCAGTGTTAAGTTTAAGTTTGAGTACGTGACCCCCTATGATATTATAAAAACATTCAAATCTTTACAATGCAAAAAAACGGGAGATCTATGGGGGATATCGGTGAAAATTATCTGCAATGTCATTGATGTTATTGCGCCATTTCTTGCTCAAGTTTTTAATGAGTCTGTGGATTTGGGATCTTTTCCTGACCTCATGAAATGTAGTAAATTGATTCCTCTTTTTAAATCAGGTAGCAAAAGTGATCCAAATAATTACAGACCAATTTCAATTTTGCCAACCCTAAGCAAGATATTTGAAAAAATTATGCTTAACCAACTGCTCCGGCATTTTAATTTAAATAAATTACTTCACTCCGAGCAGTATGGTTTTACGAAAGGCCGGTCAACAGTCGATGCGGGCGCGGCGCTGTTAAAACATATATTTGATGCTTGGGAGAACTCACAGAATGCTATTGGTATTTTCTGTGATTTGTCTAAGGCATTCGACTGTGTAGAGCACGAGACACTGTTGACCAAATTGAGCCACTATGGAATCAAAGACACTGCACTTAGTCTCATTGCATCATATCTTAGTGACCGTATTCAGACGGTATGTGTAAACAATGTGAAATCATCCGGATCAGCCTCATTAATGGATGTCCCTCAAGGCTCCATTCTGGGTCCCTTCATGTTCTTGGTATATATAAATGATTTACCATATTTTGTCCAGGATACTTGCGATATTGTGCTATTTGCTGATGATACGTCTTTAATTTTTAAAGTCGATAGAAATATGGATGATTTTGACGACGTAAATAGTGCCATTTCTCAGGTCACTCACTGGTTTACTGTAAATAACTTACTTTTTATAATTTATAATTTATAATTTATAATTTCATCGTTAAGGAGATCCCGCCGTGCGGGTGCCGGGTATAAAAAGATTCATCCACGCGGACAAAGTCGCGAGTATCGTCTAGTGTAGGGATAACTAAACTACACGTAAACAAGTGATCTCTTAATTAAACTTGGTAGCAACACGTTGAAGTTTAAATCGAAACAACGTAGCATAGCTATTGTTCAAAATTTCACATGGTTTCGTGTAATCAAAGTGATTGTTTGCAATACCGCCGAGTAAAGCTGTAACTGCGGCGATGAACTCGTATAAAGATAACTTTGGGCGCAGGAAATTGAATACCAGTATGCGCAGATCTGCCGTCTTTGTATTACAGAATATAGAAGACTGTTTGAAACTATTTTTGGTCTATTTTAGTCAGTCAATTAATCAATAGGTAGATGCTTAAGCGGGATCACCTCTATGTAACTCAACGGCTGATTCTAATGTTTGCCTGGTGGGAGTCTTCGACCGTGACTATAGTTACCATTCTACCGACCAAGGCATTTCACCAAGCAATTTAGCGTAGTGCAAATAAAAATTGACGTTAGGTATACTTAGTCGTACTTTATCTTATCTTAAGCAGTAAAAACTTTGGTCTTCGCTGGCACAACTTATAAGAATAAAACATATTCAAGTACTTTTGTGGAACTAACTCCATAAAGAGGTCATGTTGAGCTGGATTTAAAACGTGTTAAATAAAATAAGATCGTTAGAAGTAAGCACCAAAATACGAGGATTTCGGAATAAAATGGGAAAGTTTGTGCATTAGAGTTTTTAAAATACTCGAGGTTATAGAAGCGGAGTGCATTCGCAACGTGATTCGAGCACGTATTTGCATAATACGAAGTCGACAATAGCAACACAGCTCTGACGCTTTAAAATAAGTTTTCAAGTAGATTTTTAAATTGAATTATATTTTAGTACCTACACTGCGAATACCGACTATTTTTACACGAGTCCTGATATCAGAAATGTTTCGTTGTTATGTAAATATGTATACTACGTGCTTTCATATGATTAGATTTTAGATTTATAGGTTATTAGGTTAAGATAAGTAAGATGACAACGGGCTGTCTGAACTTTCTGCTTGTGACGTCACATTATAAGATGTCAAGTGTTTTATATATATATATATAAAATTCAAAGTCCTTACTGACTGACTGACTGACTTATATATCAACGCACAGCCTAAACCGCTGGTCCTATAGAGATATGAAATTTGGAGAGTGTAGGTATTCTTTGTATAGATAAAGTATCCACTAATAAAGGGTTTTTCGAAATTCTACCCCCAAAGGGGTAAAATAGGCGTTGAAAGTTTGTATGAAAATCCGTCGTTTTTAAAGATATAGCCACGAAACTTGGTATATGAGGTGCGGGTTGAAAATGAAGAAATAAATGTTTTGTTAATTCGACCCCCGAAGGGGTGAAATAGGGGATGAAAGTTGGTAAGAAATGCCTTCATTAATGCCTTCAACAGAGTAACAGCTCGACGTGATTTTTTTTGTGGGTATAGATGAGGACCTGGAGAGTGACATATTTATTTAATCCCGGAAAACTAAGGAGTGCCTGTCGGAATTAAAAAACTTAAGTCACGCGAACGAAGTCACGGGCGTCCGCTAGTCTACGATATACGACAAAAAAAAACAAGAAAACAAGGGAAATGTATTTAAACTTATCTTAGTTGTTCATTGTAGCGCCAATTACACACATCACATTACCTATATTCATGTAGCTTATTTTTAAATTCGAGGCCTTAGTTTCAAAAGAGTACTAATCAAAGGTAGCCTTGTTTATGTAAATTTTGTTCAGACTAGATAAATACCTAAACATTTAATTTTTCGTAAGTGGAAAGAGTTGAATAAATACAGCACTGTATCATAAAATCTGTATTTAGGTCACGTATAATTTGGACAAGGAATCTCCGTGTTTGACGGTATCTCGTATCTTTACCCCAAGAAAAGTTTAAAAGACGCGCAGAGATTAGCCAAATTCAGAAAAGGAAATGGTGGCTAAAGAAAAGAGGTTTACCGTGATATTTCTTTTTCACTTTTATCACATTACAAGAAGGAAAAACCGGCCAAGTGCGAGTCGGACTCGCGCACCGATGGTTCCGTTCAAACCTGTAGTCTTCCCTTGCGAGTGCCGAAAATTTGCAGCCTAAACGGCTGTATCTTTTGATTGCGTTGGCTTAGAGTTATATTTTTTCACAGCTTTAAGGGACAGTAGAAATGAGTATTTGATATGAATTTCAGCTTGATACCTCCATGCGTTCCTGAGAAAAAGGGTCTTGACTCACAGACGGACGGACAACAAAGTGATCCTATAAGGGTTCCGTTTTTTCCTTTTGAGGTACGGAACCCTAAAAAGCGGTTATTTCTGTATTCAAACGAGTATTGCATTCGGTAACAAGAGTAGACTGAATAAGTAGCTTCAAAACTTTTGAAGTTGCATTTGGTTTTAAAAATTACAATTATGAAAGCAGCTAATACCTTTAAATCCATACTTATATTATAAATGCAAAAGTTTGTCTATCTGTATGTCTGCTACGCTTTCACGGTCCACCTGTTCAACCGATTTTGATGAAATTTGGTACAGGGATAGGTTATATCTCGGGGAAGGACATTATTTTAAACTTTTTTTTTCTTTTTTTTTTCTTTTTTTTTTCTTTTTTTTTTTATCCACTGCAAGTCAGCCCTTGACTGCGATCTTACCTGATGGTAAGTGATGATGCAGCCTAAGATGGTAGCGGGCTAACCTGTTAGGGGCATGGCAGTTATAAATTAAACCCATACCCCTATTCGGTTTCTACACGGCATCGTACCGGAACGCTAAATCGCTTGGCGGCACATCTTTACCGGTAGGGTGGTAACTAGCCACGGCCGGAGCCTCCCACCAGGCTAACAAAGTCGTGAACATCATCTAGTAATTTATTTTATTTTATTTTATTTTACGGCCACGCATCTCTGACTTTTCAAAGTTATCTGCGTTATAAGAATTCAAAAATAACAATGAAATTAAATACTAATACAATTTTATATAATGGTGAAGGAAAACATCGTGACGAAACCTGTATGCCCGAGAGCTATTTATAAACTTATCGGAGGTGTGCCGTGTGTAATGTCTGCCGATCCGCACTTGGCTCGCTTGGTGGACTATGGCCAAACCGTTCTTGTTCTGAGAGGAGACTCTTGCTCAATAGTGAACCGGTATTAGTATGACATGATTATGAGTATTATTAAAATATTATAAAGTTATATTGAACATAAATTAACAATCGATCGAAATTTACTTTGTAGATACATAATAACATTATTACCTACTGCGTTGGCCACACCAAAGTCATGCATACATTATCATAATATTACAATTCTAACACATATATACATTGGAGTCAATCTGGTATCATACTAATATTATAAATGCGAAAGTCACTTTGTTTGTTGGTTTGTTGGTTTGTCCTTCAATCACACCGCAACGGAGCAACGGATTGACGTGATTTTTGGCATGGGTATAGTTATGGACCTGGAGAGTGACATAGGCTACTTTTTATCCCGGAAAATTAAGGAGTTCCCGCGGGAATAACAAAAAACTTACACCACGCGGACGAAGTCGCGGGCATCAGCTAGTGGTTAGATAAATTGAAAAGCTAATACTAAGTCCATAGGAGGAATAAAATTTTGACATGACATAATTATAAAATTACAAATCCCTATTGATCCCTTTTTAACCGACTTCAAAAAAGGAGGAGGTTCTCAGTTCGTCGGAATCTTTTTTTTTTTTTTATGTATGTTCCCCGATTAATCGAAGACGCCTGGACCGATTTTGAAAATTCTTTTTTTGTTTGAAAGGGTATACTTCAAAGGTGGTCCCATATAAATTTTATCGAAATCGGTCGAGCGGTTTTTAAAATATCAACAATAAAATTAGTACTTTGTATAGCGTGTGCTTGTTGTTGTAAAGTTGGCGCGGGAGTTTGAAGTCGGTTGTTTAAAAAGAATTTTTTATATTAAATAATATAATATGTACGTGGCCGTCGTCTCAGTTGATAGACGTTCACTGCTGGATGAAGATCTCCTACATGGATCTCCACAGAACACGGTCTTGTGCCAGTGGCTTCTAACATACGTGTAGGTACTCATTGTTCGAGGCAGTACTTATTCACAAATCTGTTTTCTTATTTTCTAGTATGACTGTTTCCAGTTTACGGAAAGACGTCGGGACCCACCGTATTATTATCCCAAGAAAACTCCTATCATTATTTGATGAATGGAATAGCTATTTATGCAACTGTATCGTAATGAGGGTCATTTTAATTCGAGTGCTGTTTTTTGATACGAGGCTTGCCGAGTATCAAAATAGGATAGTACGAGAATTAAAATAACTAATTACGTACAGTTGCATACAAGATTTTATCTACGAAAAGGACGTCTTTATAATTTTTTACTTTCTAAATTAATAAAAAAGTCAAATCAATCAAGTGCCAGAACCCAGAGCCGCTAAGCTATAGGTATCCTATTTATGAAGATAACCATATCGATACAGCTACGACTCATAACGATACAGCTCCCATACAACGAACTGTATCGTTATGAGAAGCAAACACGAAAGAGGGTTCGATTCGGTATATAGTTGTCACATTCGAAATTGGAACTTTTCGATGCTGGAGTAGATAAAGATATTATCACGACCCTCAGTAATGATGAATACGACGCAGAGAGAGAGAGAGAGTATGATTGTTTCTAAATACAATTACTAGCTGATGCCCGCGACTTCGTCCGCGTGGTCTAAGTTTTTTTGATTCCCGCGGGAACGCCTTAATTTTCCGGGATAAAAGTAGCCTATGTCACTCTCCAGGTCCTCAACTATACCCATGCCAAAAATCACGTCGATCCGTTTCTCAGTTGAGGCGTGATTGAAAGACAAACCAACAAACAAACACGTATATGATATTTAATGTTTTGTGTGACAGTGAAAAATGTATCTGTCTATCTACCTATGATTTGGTTATTCTTAGCCACATCTTTACTTAATTCGTCAATATCAATTAGTTCGAGTTCTGATTAGATGTTAATAAATAATATTCCAATCGGAAACGATCGGAAATCATACATATTAAAGGCAAATATATCTCCGTCTGGGTCTTGAATATTGGAGTTAATAATTAATATCCAATATTGATTGAATGCTTTTAATGCAGAGTAACGTCTGGAGTTCATTGGATATTAAAGAAGGTATTGCTGGCAGATTGAAATTGGCTGCTGTATTTGCTGCTCTGCCTCTGTGCTAAGATAATTTAGCTCTATAAAGAATCTAGCAATAACATGTTTATGGCTTACTTGTTTTAACAAGTTACGCCATAATATAACTTCAATAATTATGTAAATTAACTTATCCAGTCAAGCCAGAACAAAAAATACTCAACTAGATGATTCCCGTGACTTCGTGTGGATGAGGTTTTTTGATTCCCGGAACTCTTTAATTTCCCGGAATAAAAAATATTCTATGTCTTTCCCTGAAATTTCATCAAAATTGGTTGAAAAGATGGGCCGTGAAAGCGTAGCAGACAGACAAACAGACAGACTTTTATAATATTAAGTATGGGATTCTTTTTAGCCCAGAAAATGAAAGAGTTCCCGCGGGAATCAAAAAACTTTAATCCACGCAGACGAAGTCGCGGGAATCATCTAGTCACATTATAAATATATTCATTCACATTATAAAACAGTGTCATGTTTCATGACTAAGCCATTTCTTAGAAGACTCAACTTGCAACTGGTCTATAAATAAGAAAAGAAGAATACCTAATAATATTTTCAAATAATCATCCACCGAACGTTTTATGTAAATGGTTTTGATAGAAAGTAGGTCTCAGATAATTTCAATATCTTTGTAGAGTCTTCATAAATATTCAAATTGACTTTATAAAATGAGCGTTTACATAAAAATCACGTAAAGATCCGAATTTAGACAGCGGCTGATACAAAATCTCGTTAGGATATCATGATTAACTTAATTCTGCCTGTTTAGTTACTTCGTCTGCATATATAGGTATATATAATACCTTATAGGTATTATATATATATATTATATATAATAATATATATATAATACCTTATAATATTTGATTTTCCGTGCGTGGAGTAGGTCTGATTTTGTAGTAGGCCTACTAGTACCACCTTATAGGCAAAGACGTGCTGCCAAGCGATTTAGCGATCCGGAACGGATTAGGTGTATTGGTTTTTAACAGCCCTATCCCTAACAGCCCCTTCCATCTTACACTGCATCGTCACTTACATGAGATTGCAGGCAAAGGCTAACTTGTAATGAAATAAAAAAAATGGACAATGACAGCGCGGCGCAAAGGCAATGTTACTCAAACAGCCGCTCTGGGGCTAGAGACTAGAAATTTTAGATTTTGCATGTAGCTAAATTTTTTCTTTTAGTGGTACTCGTACATCGTCGTCGTCATCGTCTCAACCAAGAGTGATCTCTTCCAGGCAACCTATAAGAAAGGAGATTGTTTAAATGATGACAGTGTATAGTGCACTCGTGTAGATTATTCAATAGATGTCCACTTTACGACCAAAAAAGGAAAACGAAAGGATTTCGAACTCCACCCGAGTCAAGCTGGGCGAGTTAGCCAGTATAATTAATATAAATATGGGTAATGACAGCGTCGTAGAAATAAATTGGCATAGCAGCGTGGACGTAAAATATGCTATGTGGACCAATAAATTATGCTGAAATTTCGAAACATGACGGCAGCGAATTTGGAATTTCAAATTCACCAAAGCGTGGAGTCTGAATCTTTACAACAATTTACCATGTAAATAAGGGGGAATGATGAAAATATGTTTTCCCTGCTGATGTTTCGGTATAATTTTCGCTTTATTTCGGTTTTACAAAAATACTAGCTGATGCACGAGACTTTTTCCACGTGGATTTAGGTCATCTTATGGAAACCGTGTATTTTTGTGTTTAACCGTGGATAAAAAGTAGTCTATATCGCTCTCCAGATTAAGCAAAAAATTACGTCATTCAGATGCTCAAACGGACAAACGAACAAACAAACAAACGAATTCACTTTCGCATTATTAAATATTAGAAAGAATGCAAAAATGGAATTTTTATTCTTAACAACAGTACTTACAAATAATATCTTAATTGCTACAGAACTTACGGACAAAATCCATTATTCATGTAGGTACCTAGAGTCACGATCGTATTCAACGAAACTAGCGGAATCGCCTCAACTTGGAAAATTTGATTGAAGAATTAGGAAATTAGTATTTCTTAATTTTTGCCGATAGCTCAAACACTAATTTTCATGCATTGTAAATTGACGGATTTTCATGCAAGCGAGAGAGAAAAAGAGGGATGGAGTTCCCAAAAATTTTGCATTGAAAAAGTTTAGACGATAATTCGAATGTACAGGTAATGATTTAGTTTGCAAAGAAGGAATTATTATTGTTCCTAGTCACACAGCGCGCGATGATTCCGCGTGCGATAACGTAAAGGTCACAGATCACGGACTCGTTTCCGTGAACTGTGGTAAAGGCCGTCAAAAATTCTCTATGCTTTTTACGATCCATTTTAATTTGTTTTCCACACTTACTTAATGTAATGGTTCTAAGCAGTTTTAATAATTTAATTAATCAAGTTTAGTTACGAAATATAGATAAATGTTTACTGTAGAAATTTGTGAACATTAAACAAATCAGATTGGAAATATAGTAAGTGATTAGAATTATTGTAATTCGAAGGTATGTCAGGGTTAGCTGACTGAATATACGGTTCTAATTTTAAGCATAAACATCTTGTATCATCTCATATTCTCACAAATAAATAAATTTCAATTTTAATTACCGATTTTTAATGGTCTGCGTTTTGATAACAATACAACAATAACACTTATGGCTCGCCAACTTAATTTTATTACTTTGAGACTGGAGACAAGAATTTCCGCGTTGGACAGGCAGGCTGATCCTTTGCGTGATGAAAATGAGCCAGTCCTTCTGACACCAGATGAGGCATTTATCTCGATAAATATCTCTGGCCCCAGTGTGTCCGTGGCAAACGGATCAAATATGTAATTGCCAATGTCGCTAAGAGAGGTAGGTACACTTCCGCCGCTTGTCGGTTTCAGCCATTAATTACTATGATGATTTAACTTGCTTTTGCCTGCAGCTGTGCTCAGGTTAAGTTCTATTTTCATACAAATTTTAAACCCCTACTTTACCCCCTTAGGGGTTTAATTTTTAAAAAATCCTTTCTTAGCGTATACCTACGTCATAATCGTCTATCTTGTAGGTATACCGAATTTTAGCCTGATCCATCCAGTGTTTTGAGCTGTGCGTTGATAGACCAGTCAGTCAGTCAATCAGTCTGTCATCTTTTCCTTTTATATAAATTTTAGACTAGATGATGCCCGTAACTTCGCCCGCGTGGATTAGGTTTTTATTCCCGAGGTAACTCTCTAGTAAAAAGTAGCTTTTGGCCTTCCCCGGGATACAAACTATTCCTTTACCAAATTTCATCAAAATCGGTTGAACAACCGTCGGGCCGTGAAAGCGTAGCAGATTGACAGACAGATACACTTACGCATTTATAATACTAGCTGATGCCCGCGACTTCGTCCGCGTGGATTAAGGTCTTTTGGTTCCCGCGGGAACTCTTTAATTTTCCGGGATAAAAAGTAGCCAATTGTGTTATTCCAGGTTATAATCTATGTATGTCTGTGCCAAATTTCATCCAGATCCGTGTAGCCGTTCTGGCGTGATTGAGTAACAAACATCCATCTGTTTTTTATTCCCGCGGGAACTCTTTAAGTTTCTGAGATAAAAAGTAGCCTATGTGTTATTCCAGGCAATAATCTATATTTGTGCCAAATTTCATCGAAATCTGTTCAGTCGTTCTGGCGTCATTGAGTAACAAATATACATCCATCAATACATACAAAAAATCCAATAATTCATCCATTCGAATTCGCCAACAAACAACATGTGTAGTTTGGCGAATAACATAATTTTTATATATTTTGTGCAATTTATAAAATAAATAAATTAAAATTAAAATACATCCATCCAAACTTTCACATTTATAATATTAGTATAGATAAGAATGGATTGACTAACAACACATATTTTGCAGTGATGGTGTTGGGCGATGGCAGCGCGCGGCGAGCGCTGCAAGCGGCGCTTGCCTGCTTGCTGGTCAGCTCGCTCGCTCCGGAGCGACTCGAGCCATGCACTAGCAGCCCGCTATGCTCCTGCCGCGCCGCGCACATGTCCTGCACTGCTGTACCGTTGCATCGATTTCCAGGTAAATTTTTTTTTTACGTGATAACGTCTAATAAATCGATGAACACCGGCTGCACGCACGAAAATGTGTCACGTTACGCCTGAGCCTGAGAGTGCAAGTGAAGCGCGGAACAAGCGATAGAGAGGCACAATCGCGTGACGTCACAGCTAGCAGTTCAAATAGTTCTGCTACTGGAACGCCGCCACGCGAGCTTCTTCGAGAAATTCTAGTCATCACGTAAAACTATCATCCGTAAACCGACTTTTTATTATTATTCCACTACAAGTTAGCCCAATGAGGGACGAGTGGCGTAGTTGTGACAACGCATATCAATCGATTGCGATTGTTATGCAACGTTGACCCAAGTCGGTAACTGTATGGGTGACCGAATGGGTTCAAATTTGGTTTTTTCGTTTCCTCTTTGCCTCGGAGAGCACGTTAAGCCGTCGGTCCCGGTTATTATCACTAACATATTGTGATAATAATCATTACAAAAACCTAAGTGTTTTAATACCAGTCCAGTCGTATGCGGAAGGACGGGGGACCCACCGCATTAGTATCCCAAGAAAACTCCAACCATTATGAGATTAATGGAAAGGGGTCACGACCCGCAGTAATGAGGACTCCGACGCAAAGAGAAAGAGACAAGTTAACCTTTGACAGCGATCTCACCTGATGATAAGTGATGATGCAGTCTAAAGATGGTAGCGGGCTAACTTGTTAGGGGCACGGCAGTTATTATTAAGCCCATACCCCTATCGGTTTCTACACGACGTCGTACCGTTACACTAAATCGCTTGGCGGTAGGTTTTTGCCGGTAGGGTGGTAACTAGCCACGGCCGAAGCCTCCCACCAGACCAGACCCGTGAAAATTATACATTCTCAATTCCCGCCAGGAATCGAACCCAGAACCTCCCAAGATAAGACCACCATACTGATAATATCATGAATTCTCAACACAGTTATATTTTTGTCCCATAGAACTTTCTAACATTTAATGTATTTGTGAAATTTTAACTTGAACGAATAGATAGAAGGTCAAAATAAAACTTCGCTAGCGAAATTCGATTCCAAATAAGATAAATATTGCCTAAATGAAAAAAAGTCAAAGTTGCCCTCATATCCGGTCAATACCAGACGTAGGTTAATATTTTTAAATTCACCGTAAAATATCTGACAGTTTATTTTTCAGAGTGGCCGCGAATAGAACTGCAGCATCTGGATATAAGTATGTCCAATCTTGAAGTAATATCGGAAAGTGCTTTGGACGGGCTCGAACTACAAACTCTAGTTTTAGTTGCAAACAGGTTGCATTACATCGAATCTCATGCATTTAGGTAAGTATTCCTTTATCCAGTCACTGGAATTTCTCGACTTCCTAGAAAAATATCGTAATAATTTGGGATCTTTATTTTCAGTTCCATGTCAAACAGTCTTGCCTCGTTAGATCTCGGTTACAACGAATTTACAGAAGTTCCTGAGCAAGGATTGAAAGACCTTAAAGTACTAAACTGGCTAAATTTGCAAAAGTAAGTTATTTATTTTCCAATTAAAAACAAAATGTATTTAATTAATAAAATTACTGTAATGGGAAATCTTATTTACAGCAACTACATTGCAGAAGTTAGCCCTGGCACCCGCTGGCATCACCTAGAAAATACATTGACGAGTTTATCTCTAAATAATAATCAGTTAACAGAATTGAAATCTCAAGCCCTAACATCACTAACCCATTTACTACAGCTTGACTTAGACGGGAATTACCTTCGTAGTATCAACAAAGATTCCTTACCAACTTCCATAACGGTCCTAAAAATCTCAAATAATTTCCTACACGAACTATCCTGTGATTTACTCTTTAATCTTCCTAGACTACAAATGTTACACATGAGACACAATTGGATAAGGTTTGACTTGAATTCTACTAATTTAAATAACAAAACCAAGAAATTAGAGAAATTAGATTTAAGTAATAATAGTTTAAACGATACGACAGAAATATTTATATTTCGTGAAATCCAGATTAGACAAATTATCCTAGACCTCAATGAATTGACAGTAGTTCCCAGATTGTTATTTACAAATAATCGAATAGAAAGATTATCGATATCGTATAATAAACTTAGTTCTATTTATCGTGATGTTTTTCTTTCGCTCAAGAACTCTCTTGAACATTTGGAAGTAGAGCACAACAAATTGTCTTATTTGCCGGACAGTTTGGCTCAAGTTACGCGGCTCAGACATTTATCTCTCGCATACAATCAATTGGAAGAGTGTCCTTTGCTACCAAATCGCATTCAGACACTCTCGCTTGCTGGAAACTTTTTAACTTCCATACCCACTGCTCTTCAGACTCTCGAACCCGGTTCCATTCGCTATCTCGATTTAAGCTACAATAGGATATCTAATATGGTTCCGAATGAATTTACCGATTGGTCGACTTCTCTTGGAACTCTTAATTTAAAAGGCAATAGGATTGCTCATATTTATAAAAACGTTTTTCCAGCAAGTATGCCCGTAAAAGAAATAAATTTCAGTTTTAATGATTTATATTACATACACCCACAAGCGTTTTCAAATTTAACTGGGTCCTTACATGTATTGGAATTATCTGCTACAATTTTCAGTGGCTACTTTCCTTTTGAAACAGATGACGCATTGGAAAACTTAAGTTGGTTATCGTTCGACAATAATGATTTCCATATTTTGAAATTGGCTGAATTGTCATTATTTCCAAACTTAAAATATTTAAATTTAGATTATAATAGAATTGTTGAAATTTTTGTAGATGATGATTTTAATAATGTTTCCTTAGCGATAAATAACGTGCGGATTTCATACAACTTCCTAAGCTTGATTCCGGCTAAAACCTTTTCACGTTTGCTCGAGTTAAGAAACTTGGATTTATCTTATAACCGTATCAATAACTTAACTAAGAACAGCTTTACAAACTTGCCCAACTTAAGATATTTATCTCTTGCGGGTAACGCAATCGATTCTATAGAAATAGAAACATTTGTTAATTTACCAAAACTTGAGATATTGGAGCTCCAAGGAAATAACCTAACGTATTTATCACTTTACTCATTATGTAATGTTTCCAGTCCCTACGTAACATTTACACTTAATGTAAGTAGTAATAACATTAAAGCTATCGAAGGGGACAGCACAGTCACCATAAATATTTTTGATGGCTCACATAACGACTTTCATGAAGTGCCAAATAGTTTTTTTCTTGCTACTGAATCTGCTATTAGGCAAATTATACTTTCTCATAATAAGATAACTCATATTTCCAGCGAGGCATTTGCGCAGTCTCATTATTTAGAAATATTAGATTTACATAAAAATAGTATAAGTGTTATTAAGAGAAAGTCTTTTACGGATCTTATATCGTTACAAATATTGGACCTATCATTTAACTACATTTATCAGATGTCTGTAGAACAATTTTATAATTTACGCAAGTTAAGATATCTAAAAATGGACCACAATAACTTAAGACTGCTTCCCAGAGATGTGTTTCAAAACACAGTTATAGAACATCTAGATTTAAGTTTTAATGAAATTTCTTTGTTTCCTGTAACAGCGCTTTCGCATATTGGGTTCACGCTGCGGTATCTTGACCTTTCAAACAATAGAATAGAGTATCTGGATAGTAATATATTCCGCAATACTCAATTCTTATCGAATCTTAATTTAGGAAACAACTTATTGACAGTTCTGTCCGATAACACGTTTTCAAGTCTTGGGGGTTTACGAAGATTGGATTTAAGCTTTAACTCTATTAAAGCAAACTTTAAGGAGCTGTTCCACAACCTTCCTAACCTGAGGCATTTGAATCTTGCAAATTTAGGCTTAAAGTCAGTGCCTTATCTACCATTAACAAATTTGACGAGTCTCAATTTGACTTCAAATTTCATTACCAGTTACAAAGAGACTGATGTAAAGCGATTAGCGAATCTGCGCCATTTAGACTTAAGCCATAATCGACTTACCTCTTTAGTGCCAAACATGTGGGTTCACCTGAAGAATTTAAACGTACTAGACCTGTCATACAATCCTATCGTAAGAATAACGCCAAATAGTTTTAAAACTTTAAATAATTTATCTTATTTAAACTTAAATGGCCTAAAATACTTAGACATAGTCGATCAAGACTCTTTCCGTCCCTTAATCTCCTTGAGATCCTTGCACGTGCAGACGTGGTCAACGATAAATCATTCCACCTTTCGTCTTGTGAATATCACATCCTGTCTTCCCTCCTTATACAAATTGCTGGTACACTGGTCGGACGAAGTAATAGACAATCAGTTACACGGGATTGAAGCCAGGAAGATTAGATACCTGGAAATTAGAGGGGCCAATTTGCGGAGGATATCCGACGACGCATTTGAGCCGTTCGCTAATAGCCAAGAGATATTCATCAGAATTAGTGAGACGTCGATATCTAAACTACCGGTGGCATTTATGAAACATCTCTCGCAAGTCCCTCAATTAGGCATCGACGTCAGCTACAATCAAATATCGAGGCTTGATCCGGCGATCTTCTACCCCAATTTCACAAGCTGGAGTCACGTAGCAACAAAATTGCTTTCAGGTACGTTATTTACTTACATACGAGTATACTGAACGATGAATAACTAGGAAACTTATTCAATGTATACCTAATTGGTTCAATTAGGTTTAGCAATCAGAAAAGTGTAGTATTGATTCAAAGTATTTGTACTCGTAATGAACTTATTTGCTTTGGGTATATTAACCGTAATGTATAGTCATTAAAGTGAAATAAAATATAATACTTTATCTCCGTTTACATAAAAATAAAAGCAACTTCGAGTACAGCAGTTGGAAGTCATGTTAAAGAATTAATGGCTGTATTCCCGGGGTTTTAACCTTCCGCATGGATTATATCTCGTACATACTTTATAAACATCTAACAACAACCTACTTTGGCCCCATCTTTGTAATGAGTTTTAATTCTTAATAGCCTGCTGCAAAAATTGCGTTTGAATTATAAATCATGTGTTTCGTTGTCATTGTTCAGGTGGTTTAATATTGACTGGGAATCCTTTGCGGTGCGAGTGTGAGCTGGCTTGGCTTGGGGCTTGGCTGAGGCGATGGCTGCAGGAAAATGAGGCGGGAGGTGAGTTGAGAAGGGCCGTACGAAGTGCTACTTGTAAAGACTTACAAGGCCGAAGAATATCACTATTGCAATTGAGAGCCGACGAAGCAGAGTGCCACGCCAGCGCACTGTCTAGTGACGCCCAACCAAACTATACAAACATCATTTACATATTCATTATTACCATTTGGACTATTCTTCTTAGGTGATAATTCGTAATAGTAAACTAGTGTAAATGACTCTAGAAATAGTGATGTTATCCGAGAGTTACATTGGAGTGTACATGAACCGTGCGATTGAATTGAATTAGGTAATTATTACGAAATAAATGTGAAATATAGTTGTAATAGAATTTTGTAGGGTAACTTTTATACGTTGCGAATTTAAAAATTGTATCCTTTGACCCTGTACATAAGTAGGTACTAGGCTGACCCTAACCACCATTTTCACATTTATTTATTTTTTGATAATTATAGTTTTTTGATGATTATAGTTAGTTTAATGAACTGAATAGCGATTTTAGTTACAAAAAGAAACTCTTCTAATCCTTGGTAATATTTTGTGGTTTTAAATTAATTTAACTGGTATTTATATTGTTGCCTGTTGCACAATGATTTTGTAAAACCTAGTCAATTTGTACACTATGTCAATATCTGAATTCATGTAAATATGTAAAAATAAATATTTTTCATAAAAAGAAAAAGGTTTTCGTTTAATTTTAATAACGTAACACTTAAGTATCCAAAAATGTGTGAAACTCGAACTTACCAACTAGTTTCATAGATAGTGAACTGAACTACAACGGAATTTCTCTATTTAATAATGCGTCTCAAACTTCTATATTTAATAATGTGAGCAAACCTACTGAAAAGGGCCAATGGGTTTTTTTTATCCACTACAACCCAACCCTTGACTGCGCTCTTACCTGATGGTAAGTGATGATGCTAAGATGGTAGCGGGCTAGCCTGTTAGGGGTATGGCAGTTATATTAAACCCATACCCCTATTCGGTTTCTACACGCTATCGTACTGGAACGCTAAATCACTTGGCGGCACGGCACGTCTTTGCCGGTAGGGTGATAACTAGCCACGGCCGAAGCCTCCCACCAGGCCAGACCAGGGAAAATTCAGAAATAATAAATTCCCAATTTGACCCTGCCGGGGATCGTACACAGTACTTCCGCAGGTTAAGACAACAGCGCTCAACACTGCGCCACGGAGGTAAAGTATAGTAGTGGTTAATACATTATTATTATAACTTTATTTTGACCAATATGCAGGCAGAAAATACAAAGACAAATTAACAAGTAAGTTTAACAAACAGAATACAGTAAATGCAATTAAATTAAAATACCTTATCAAAATTTTGTGCCCTAGGTAAGGTGCCCAACACGCAGGCAGCATTCCCGCGCTGAATAGCTATAGAAATTCGTTGCGCGAGAAAGCTGCACGCCCGAGGGTCGCCTGTTGCCTCCCTGAGGCGTTTAGTAAGCTCCTTGCGGAGATTTTTAGCACCCCTGCCCCACGGGCCCAGTGTCTCGACGCCAAACGGGACCAATTCATATTGTGCGCCAAGACAACTGTACTAATTTATTTTTTGGCGCTCTCGTGCGTCCGCCGCCGTCCCGGCTCGTACGCTGGTAGATTATAAGTAAGACGCCGCCAATGAATCGGCACACGTTGCGCCCCATATTATCAGCGCACGACCCATCCTCCAAGGGATCAACGACATCCCGTCGGGGCGCTTGCCATCATTGCGCACGATCTGGGGCTCCAGTGCGGCGGGAACGTTAGCACTGACGAGCGCCCTTCTTAGGTTGTCGTTAAGTGTGGCATGGCGTGATAAGCGGCCGGCGCCCGAGGAGCAGGTAAGTCCGTGGTGTCCAAGATGGTCTACGTGGGCTCCGCAAGAGGCACAGTTGTGGGCTACGCAAAGAGCAGCTCCAAGCCGGAGAGCAGCGGCAATGCGTACCTAAAGATTCCGGGTCGATCAGGGTGCCAGTATTGGGTGAGGGGTAGGCATGGAGCCAGTAGCCTGACTCTGGCCTAGATGATGCAAGGAGCCTTGCCCGGTCCTTGCCTACCGCGGTGTCAATGAGGGAATCTCGTATTGAAACTGACATGATGTTGTCCCAAGCCCTTATGAATTATTATTATAGTACAGTAAGTGTGTAAAATCATTTTTACTTTTGCAATAACAATTTTGCAAGTACACTCCGTGATACAAGCCTACTCAACACATTTCTGTTACTACCAACCTAATTAACATTGAGAGATAGAACTGTATTATCTACAGTACAGTACAATTCTGCGGTGAATCTACATTTACGATTTAACCTCAATAAAACAATGGAAACAGGGATCATGTGTATGTGAATCTATTATTGTGCTATTGCTTTTACCTACCGCGGCATAGGCAATTACTAAGAAAAGTTCGAATGATGCAGCATAGGTAGGTATGGGTACAATGCCGACTGGGAAATAACTTAGTCAATTATATCTTTACTAGATGATTCCCGCGACTTCGTCCGCGTGGATTTATGTTTTTTTATTCCCGCGGGAACTCTTCAATTTTCCGGGATAAAAAGTAAACTACGTCCTTCCCCGGGATTTAAACTATCTCTGTACCAAATTTCATTAAAATCGGTTGAGTAGTTAGGCCGTGAAAGCGTAGCAGACAGACAGACAGACAAAAACACTTTTGCATTTATAATATTAAGTATGGATACACATTCCCGCCACTTTTCAATTCGGGCCAATTATTACGAAACGATACATAAAAATCCAGAACATTTTATTTACCAAACTAGCTGATGCCCGCGACTTCGTCCGCGTGGTTTAAATTTTTTGTTATTCCCGCGGGAACTCCTTAATTTTCCGGGATAAAAAGTAGCCTATGTCACTCTCCAGGTCCTCAAATATACTCATGCTAAAAATCCCGTCAATCCGTTGCTCCGTTGCGGCGTGATTGAAGGACAAACCAACAAACCACTAAACCAACAAACAAACACACTTTCGCATTTATAATATTAGCATGATAAAATTTATATATCTGAGTTTTAACAGGATATTTTCAAACCTCTTTATAGAAGATTAACCCTCCGTAATGATGAATGGACGATGTAATTATGATATGGTGGATCCCCAACCCGCATTGGAGCAACGTGGTGGATCTAAGAAGGCCTGTGCCCAGCAGTGGGATGTTAATGGGCTGTAGTGGTGGTGGGATCCCCAACGGGCAACGAAATAACGATAACTAGGTGGATCGTATGTCGTGACGTGGTTTGAGGATTTTTGGTTCTCGCGGGAGCTCTTTAATTTTCCGGGATAAAAAGTAGCCTATGTGCTATTCCAGACTATAATCTATCTCTGTGCCAAATTTCAGCCAGATCCCTTCAACCGTTGGGGCGTGATTGAGTAGCAAACATCCATACATCCATCCAAACTTTCGCATTTATAATATTAGTAAGATGAAAGTGGACAATGTTGCATTGACATTACAAAATTCAGTCTGTTCAAGAGTGGACGTCCGCGGGCTAAAACCAAGATTATTAATAATAATTATAATATGTAGATGCGTACGGGTGTTATACAGAAAGTGCAGTGGCATGGACAGGGTTTGAAGGGACCTGTACCTGACCATAGATTAAATAATAGTTACTTCGTAACATGTATGTAATATAGACTTATGTAGTAACAAAAATTTGCATCGATGCAGGTTTTACTTAAAAATACGCATATTTACAACTAGTGCCTCATCTTCTTCAGTTCTCAGTTTCAACTCCGCACTACGGCGTGACTCCGCTCTCAGATGGACGGACGACATCAAGCCAGCGGCAGAGATTTACTGGATTTACGAGTCGCGCGCGGTTGTCAATGGACGTCTAATGGTTGACGATAATGATGACGAGGACGACGACGACGTCTTAGATTTAGCTATCCGTTCTATGCTACTTTTTGGAATGCAAGGAATTGCTGTACAAACACAGCTTTTATACGCATACTGTGCTGTTTGAACGCTTTCACACAGTTCTTATATTGCCACGTTTAGAAGCTGTAAGATAAAACTATGAGATACCTGCAGCTACTTCACTAGCAACTCTCGCGAGAGACAGTTAGTTTACTAGCTAGTAGCTTACCAGCCCACTCGCCAGCGAGGAGAGCGTAAAGTAGTCCGGTTTTCAACTTTTCTCGGAAATTATTTACAATCTGCTAGTAAGCTAGCAAATATGATTACACTGGCCGAGTTTACTAACAGATGGTGAATTTTCGAACTAAGAGCCAGTAAACTCGCTCAATGTCATCGAGCCTTTACTCTGATCCTGCAACGTCATTCTCGTATCTCCTCATTTTTGATTTCGCCTTGAGATACGAATATAATAATTCAAACAGAAAGCATATCCATTACAATAACTTTTAATGGTCAGTTTAGTTCCAAACTTTACAAGTTCTGAAGTCAATATTCTGGCAGTGAAGTTTAGGGTCAACAACAATAGAACTTCAGTTAAATTATAATGATCGCATATCACGAAACAAACTATGTGACGACAACTGATAAATTCGATAGCATCGCATGCATCGAAAAAATGCTGGTGACCGGAGAGGGCAGCTACTATCAAGTGAAGATTATTTTATTTTTTGTTTCGTTATTTTGTTTATCTACTCCAGCATCGAAAAGTTCCAATTTCGAATTTGACAACTATATCGAATTGAACCCTCTTTCGTGTTTGCTTCTCATAACGATACAGTAAATTACTGTATCGTTATGAGTCGTAGCTGTATCGATATGGTTATCTTCATAAATAGGATACCTATAGCTTAGCGGCTCTGGGTTCTGGCACTTTTGGTTTTTATTAATTTATAAAGTAAAAAATTATAAAGACGTCCTTGTCGTAGATAAAATCTTGTATGCAACTGTACGTAATTAGTCATTTTAATTCTCGTACTATCCTATTTTGATACTCGGCAAGCCTCGTATCAAAAAACAGCACTCGAATTAAAATGACCCTCATTACGATACAGTTGCATAAATAGCTATTAAATAACTCAGTCACATAATTTCCTAATTATTTTGAAGCGAAAATACATACGTAGGTATTAAAGTAGTTTAATATCCACATTTTTTCTTTTAATATTCCGAAGAAAATTTAGGAATTCCAGATCTTTATTTTATAAATTATCAATAATATTGAGTAAACAAAGTCAAAGGCATTTCGGCATTAAAGACGCTCGAAACTCGAAAGTCAAAAGATTTTTCTTGGCTATTGCACTGAAGGCGAACGCGTTGACCTGAAAACTTATTCAAAAATATACAACAAACCTGAAATTCTAGAGTAGCGAAATTACAGACGTCTATGTACTTTGTAGAATTATTTTTGTTGACTGTTTTATTTTTGTAACGGGATGAAGCTTTGACTAATTTTTTATTGAGTATAAATAAAAAATCAGGTTTAAATAATTCATTTTTAAGCCCAAGACGCCAGTGATTTAAACGACATACGGGGTGGAGAGAGGGTTAGTTTAAATAGAAAAGCTTTTTGCGTGACGACCTTTGCACTTGTATAAATTTTGATTTCAGGAAGTTACATAATGATGATGATGATTTATCTTTAACGCACTGTGACGTAAACACTGACTAATGTAAATTTACATGACTTTGCTCAGTTTGATCAAAAATCAAAATCTTATCGTGCAATTCCCCCGCAGTTGGTACGTGGCACTGTTCTGCACAGTGTACGGCCCAAATGTCTCTCTCAATGGACTCGCAAAAGCAAGTGTCGCAGTGTTTTTCGCACACGAGATGAAAATTTCCATGTTCATGCAGCACAAATGATCTGCACACGATTTTGGTGGAATCGCACCATAAGGAACACTGTTGATAAAAATGTAAATCTACAATAACATAAATACTTTATTTATAGCCATGCTCTGAGCTCCCAGTAATAAGCTTTTGCACTTACGTGTATTGCCGTCGAAGTCCCAGGGGTGTCCAAACTCAGCCGGGATGCTACAACAATTACATTCCACACACGTTACCTGAATCCGTAACAAAGGCTCAGCCTGGTTGACTGACACACAATGTCACTTCTCTGGATATTGGAATAGTATACGAGGCCGGCACGCGTCATTTATTCACATGACCCGCGCATTTTTAAGGAAACTGATAGGCTGTGGGGCTACAAAAACTTTTATGTGAATTCCAATATCGTAAATTGACGATATGTAATAAAGATAATTTTATTTAAACCGTACTAAAGTTTGGAACATAAAATATTTAAGTAATGAAATATGAATATACCAACGTCGCTCTTTGATTTCTTACTATTTTAGATTAACTAGTTGTATAACATGATATCGTCATAAAATACAGATGAATCGATAGCATATTATCACTGTACTAATTAAAAATGCTTACAACTTGTGACTACTTCTTTTGATAACGGCTTTACGAGTAGGTAAGTCACCTACGAGTAGGCTGTAATAGAGTTTTATTGTTTTCTTACAACCGCCATTAAACAGCAAGCTGATTGTACTAAGGACACTAAATAATTAATCCACGCGGAAAAATTCAGTGTCAAATAACTTTCATACACGAAACGATCTAAGTATACCTACTCACAAAACATAGTTGTCCCCGGAATGTTAGCTTAGGACGTCCCGGAATCGCTAGCAAATAGAAGACCTTGTCCTAACTGAAAGCCAAAATATGCCTAAAAATTACCGACGTTTGTAAGCCAACGAGCTCTCATACAAGTTTGATAAATCAAAATCCAAATGTTCGGTTATACCTTTATTCCTTTAATTATAATATCTTTAGAGTACCTAATTTAATTTAATTGTACAATCTTTTCATAATCAGTTTTTCTTTTTCGTCCTTCGCGCTCTATTGGCGGGAAAAAGACCCACTGCCCATCAGCATCCAGTTATTTTTTTTTTAAATTTATTTAACGGCCCTGGATTCAAGTCCTTTATGGCCTTATATTTATTGTGAATATCGTACCACAGAACATAAAACTAGATAATCATGACACAAGTATACTATTTTAAATTAAGTGAACATTATAATATTCACGCCACAAAATTTAATAAAAGTAATTTCTGATTTATCGGGCGTACCGGAACTTAACCAAGGTCGAACTCGATACAATATCTAAGATTTAAGCTGTTTCACTGTTTCTTTCCATTTTTTTTTCATAGTATATTTAATCACTTACTGTCGCAATGACTACCTACCTAGGTACTTTCAATTTAATATTGGCAAACATTATTATGTATGAACGAGTGAACATAATTAAAAAAAAAAGACGTGTGGTAAAGCTATTGCATAGCATTTTTTATCAACTTATGTAATTATCCTTTGTTTTTCTTTGATATTAATTCAAGTTACACTTTTTGAGCGTGCTATTCTAAACTAAAAAGTATCACCGCTGTGCCGGTCGCAGTGGGGGGTGTTAGGTTATTTTCGTTACGGAATTTCTGGATTCGGTCTCCACGCTCAAGGCCCGCGATAGAAGCTATGCAATAGCTTAAAAACATTTAGATTAATCAATTAAAAAATTCAGCCGTGACTCCTATTGTTTTTTTTAAGTTATAGCCAGTGTCACTCGGAATAATACATGTAACATGCAAATCTGTTCAGGCATATAGAATCATGGTGGAATAAAAAAACATACAATCATACATACATGAACCCTGAAATCATTAGATACACTCCTTTTTTGGGCAATCGTGTAAAAATAAATGGTAGAAGTCCAGAAATGAAGGATTTTGAGAGGATTGATTACCTTTACTTTTAAACTTATTTTATTTTACAAAAAATCTGATTACGTATGGGTAAATCTGAATTTTGAATAAATCTTTGAATAAATCTGAAGCTGATAGCAATGAAATTAGCATAGCATCTCGAGTACATTGCGAATAATCTATCTCAGTGGGTAGTCCTTTTATTTTAGCAAAAGCGCCAGCAATTATTTGGTTTCTCGGAATGCCATCCATGTAATAGCTGTAATTTGCACCCGCAACGGGTACTTGATGGCCCAGAAACGGAGAAAATTAAACTCCCATGACTTTTGTTTTCTTGTATTTTTCTGTTTAACTGTTCAGGGAGCAGCGTTGTATCGCTTCAATAAGTAGGGATGGTGACAACTGAATCAAATCATCAACTTTCTCAAACTTAACAACGCGCTCCTGTATGTGACGTCATCAAATTTTAACACACTTTTTTAAAATGATTAATTATTACCAAACTTAAAATTAACAGAAGATGTGAATTTTAGGTGTTTTAAAAGACCCTTAATTTAATAATCAGTAAGAAATATTTTTTTTTGACATAGGCATCATCCCTATTTTATAATTATTGGTTTGTCTATAATTTGTTTAATTACAAGTAGATGATTATGATGGTTTAGGCTTATTTAAAAAACCCGTGGGAACTCTTTAATCTTCCGAAATACAATGTCTATGTCTTTCAAACTAACTCTGTGTTAGTTAACCAACATCAGTCGTGTTAGTTGAACGGGCCGTGAAAGCTTAGCAGACAGACAAATACAAAGGCCGAAAAACAGACATTGATGACCTAGTATTTAGGTTGAATTTTTAATAGCGTATTTCTGAAACAACAACCAATTTACCTAGGTACTGTAATTTATGGTGTACCTACATCTACCTACTTTATCAAAATGGAAAAATAATCGTTAGAGTGTCATCATTATCTGCATGTATATTTTGATAGTTCAATGTTGAAGAACCGTGAGATTCGGGCAGATGTTCTATACGTTTTTAATTATAAAGTAGAACAAAGGACATGGCTCAAATTAGGCTACTTTTTTCCGGCCAAGGAAAATAAAATTGATATCTATGCACAGTTACAAATAATTTTGTTTCCATATTCTGAAACTATATTCAACCCAAATGTGTGCTACTGAAAACAAGGTTTCAATTATTTTGCTGCTTTTTAGGGTTCCGTACCTCAAAAGGAAAAAAGGGAACCCTTATAGGATCACTTCGTTGTCCGTCCGTCTGTGTGTCAAGACCCTTTTTCTCAGGAATGCATGGAGGTATCAAGCTGAAATTCATATCAAATACTCAGGTCTACTGTCCCTTGGAGCTGTGAAAAAATCAATCTTCAAAGCCTACAAAATCAAAAGATACAGCCGTGTATGCTGCAAATTTTCGAATTTTCTTGCACTCGCAAGGGAATCAAAACCTACAGGGTACTTCCCGTGGATTCAGAATCTTGAAACTTGGTACGAAGCAACGTCTTATAAAGACAAAGAAAATATTGCGAAAAGCATAAATTTTTAGTTACATCATAATATAATATAAATATTTTTCATAATTTTAAACTTACTACCCCTTTCCACATGAACGTTTAAAGGTATTAAATTGAAATTAAAATAGATAAGTGAAATAAAAATACTATAACTTTTACTTATATACCTACAGGTTTGCACGGAACCCTCGGTGCGCGAGTCCGACTCGCACTTGGCCGGGTTTTTTAGGATAAATTACTTATTTTGTTACGGGTAAAGTGGTGTGAAAATAGATTATCATTAATTCTTGACCGGCAAAGGCAGCACAGTGCTGTCATTATTTTGTTCGTTGGATATCCGTAAATGGTTATAAAAACAATAAAGTTACGCATGACAGCAAATTTGTTCGAAGTTAAGGATGCGTGTCGTGAAGGCATTAATCAATCAGTCAGTCGACAGCTGGGCTGTGGGGCGTGTGTCAATAAGGAAGAACCAAATCACTATAATATTGTAACAACAAAAATGTGAAAGTATTATTAGTATATAGTATCCAAATACTATACTATTTAGGTACATTATACCTGATATTTGTTTAATATTACTGTCACATAATAATTATTAGCTATGATTTCCTAGTTAATAAAATCGATTCAGGCGTATAGAAGTTATGGTGGAATATACGAACTCACATACATACCTACATGAACCCTGCAAACAATATACTCCTTTTTTCAGGCAGTCGTATAAAAATACTAAGGTTTTGATTTATTAATACTATATATGAAGGACAACCCTCCAACTACCCATGGCCCCTCCAACCTCGCGGTTATATGGGCCGAATCGCGGGAGAGCGCCCGTAACTATATGAAGGACAACCCTCCAACCACCCATGGCCCCACCAACCTCGCGGTTATATGGGCCGAATCGCGGGAGAGCGCCCGTTCGGTACTTGCTCTTGGCGTTTTCCCGGGGCGCCTTCTTGACTCCCTACAAATTCTTTATCTCTCTCCTTGTCCCTTTTGTACACTCTCCCCCCTTGGGGGCTTGACACCACAGCAAACAAAAGAGATCCCCGCCGCTCTCTCGTGGCTCCCTGCCTGGCACCATTTCGCGCTAAGAGTTCGTCTGCCTATGCCACGCGTGCGCGAACTCCCGCAGCCGGTTGAAGTTTGCCGCCGATGAGACGAGGTCCGTGTAGAAGACAGGTCCCGCTTCCTCGCGCACGATACCATCCAACATGGTGGCTCGCAAGTCCTCGTAGAGGGGGCACTCCCACAGCACATGGTGCCTATCCTCGTCGCCCACACCGCACTCGCATACCGGACTCTCGCACAACGTCATCCCATACAGGCGCGCCCGAAAACAGCCATGTCCGATGAGGATCTGCGAGGTCTCGTAGTCCGGCGCGACCCAGGTGGCCCCGAGCCTGCCGGACACGTCTGGGAAGAAGCGCCGCAACTCGTCGCCCCAGATTTCCGCGGACCACCGCTCCTGCCACATCGCAACCATATCTAACCCGATTTCCCGCTTGCGTCTGCTCAACTCCTTCTTGGGCACGGACTGGCGCGCCTCATCGATCCTTCCAGCACGGATCACCTCCAGGTCAGCCGGCAACACACCCGCGAGCACCGCCAGAGCGGCGGAGCTGGCGGAGCGATACGCCTTGGTCAACAAAATGAGGGAAGACCTCTGCGCCTTAATAAGCGTCGACCGCACGACGTGAAGCACCGCCCTCCTCGCCCACACCGCAGCAGCGTACGTTATCGTCGCTACGAATGTACTTCGGTACAGGATGCACAGCGCTGGGTATCGGATTCCCCAGGACGACGTCGAGACTCTCGACATCTTCCCGAAGCATCTCGCCGCGCGCTCCCCGATCGACAACGCGTGCTGTGCGAAGGACTGACTTGAGTCGATTGTCACGCCAAGCACGACGGCCTCCGTCACCCATCTGATCGAGCTACCGCCGAGCTTGATGACTGGGGGTCGCTTCCCGAGCTTGCCCTTTAGCGTCATAGTTTGCGACTTGCTGGGGGCGAAAGAGAGCCGGTTGCGACGACCCCAGTCCTCAATCTGCCGGATGGTGTCGGCCGCGGCGGTCTCGATCGCTCTACGCGTGTCGGCCTCGATCAGAATCGTGACGTCGTCCGCGTACGCTACGACCCTTACTCCCCCCGGTAGCGGCAACCGAAGCAAGTCGTCAAGGAGGACGTTCCATAAGGTAGGTCCCAGCACCGATCCTTGAGGGCAACCCATGGTGGACGTCTTCCACCGCACCTGGTCTCCGATGAATAGGCCAACGCGCCTATTAGAAAAGTAGCTCGCCAACATGCGGTAAATATTCGGAGGACAGCCTCCCCTCTTGGATTTCAAGAGGATCATAGGCCACCAGGCGTTGTCGAAGGCGCCCGATATATCCAAGAAGATGGCCTGCACGTACTTCGATTCAGTAGTTTTAGAGGTACTGAGAACCGCCTGCAGCGCCGATACGGTCGACTTACCCGGAGAAAATCCGTGCTGAAAGTCCGAGATCCCACTGGTGATCTGCGGCGCGCATAGGAGCATGACGCGTTCAAGAATTTTCCCAAGAACAGGGAGGAGCGTAATTGGACGATAAGCCTTCGGGTCAGTGAGAGGCTTGTCGTTCCCCTTGGGGAGAACAATAAGCCTCCCATCCTTCCATACATCGGGGAACACTCCCTCTTGCACACACGTAGCGTACACCCGATGGAACTCCACGGATGCCGCCCCCCATACATGCCGAAGCATACGAGTCGTGATCCCGTCAATCCCAGGCGCGGTGTTAGGCAGCGACTTGACGATACCCCACAAAGCATCAACGGACGGCGGGGGAGCAGGAGAGCTAGACGGGATGAGAACTGCCGCTATCCGGACTTGCCGATGGTACTCCGTGTCCTGGGACGGATCGTCGTCAGGGCAGAGAGCACGCATCAGGTTATCCGCGGCCGCACTCACCCCCTCCGGGTAGCCCTCGGCGAACTTGACACCATGACACTACTTCGGTAAACTCACGTGCCTGGACCGACGCAGGTTTGTTGGAAGCCAGGTACCCAATCCGGACCCCGATTGTCGCGCGGAAGCGGTTCCAATCCACCCCACTTACCTGAAACCTCGGCGGCTCACATCCCGCCGACTCGGCGCACGTTGCTGCTCTTCGCGTACAAGATGATAGTGTGTAAGTGATAAGCCGGTGGCACACGAGTATATATCCGACCAGAGGGGAAGCTTCCTAACAAAGTCGAAAATGCATACCTATTCTGCTAGGGTTGTCACCTGATGCATGTCGACAATTTAAGGAAATATTATATAATAGTTATATAATGTATAATTACAGTTATATCCTGAAATTGAACAATAAATACTTAAATTAGACAAATATTATAAAGAAACGAAATTATTTCTTTTTTTATGAACATCAGTTTTTTAACATAACTTCACAATAATGTTAATAGATGGCACCGTAATTTACTATCGCAAAAACAGTTTTACGTCGACTATTATTACAACATTTTATTCAACTTGCAATGTATTTATGGATGTATAAATGTATGTATGTATGGAGGGAGTCCTAAATATCGATTTTGAACGAAATCGGCTAATTAACAAAGAATTTCAAAATGGCGCTGATTTTTTTAAACTTTGGTACCAGTTTCCTGTTTTATAACCCCAGGGAGTCCTAAATATCGATTTTGAACGAAATCGGTCAATTAACAAAGAATTTCAAAATGGCGCTGATTTTTTTAAACTTTGGTACCAGTTTCCTGTTTTGTAACCCCAGGGAGTCCTAAATATCGATTTTGAACGAAATCGGTTAATTAACAAAGAATTTCAAAATGGCGCTGATTTTTTAAACTTTGGTACCAGTTTCCTGTTTTATAATACCAGGGATTCTCAGATATCGATTTTGAACGAAATCGGTCAATTAACAAAGAATTTCAAAATGGCGCTGATTTTTTTAAACTTTGGTACCAGTTTCCTGTTTTGTAACCCCAGGGAGTCCTAAATATGGATTTTGAACGAAATCGGTAATTAACAAAGAATTTCAAAATGACACTGATTTTTTAAACTTTGGTACCAGTTTCCTGTTTTGTAACCCCAGAGAGTCCTAAATATCGATTTTGACCGAAATCGGCTAATTAACAAAGAATTTCAAAATGGCGCTGATTTTTTGGAACTTTGGTACCAGTTTCCTGTTTTGAAACCCCAGGGAGTCCTAAATATCGATTTTGAACGAAATCGGTTAATTAACAAAGAATTTCAAAATGGCGCTGATTTTTTTAAACTTTGGTACCAGTTTCCTGTTTTGTAACCCCAGACAGTCCTAAATATCGATTTTAATCGAAAAATCATAAAAATAGGTTCATTGGTTTCCGAGAAAATCGTTCACAAGGTTAGAAAGGTATTTATTTCTCTTTATCTCTCGGGTATGAAAAATAGGAAACATCGTTATTGTCTTTCAAGTTTCAAGCAAACTGCAAATATTCGGCATTTTTGTTGAAACAACACTATTTACATAAATAAATCTTATAGTTTTATTTTTAATTCAAAATTAGATTAAACGCTCGATCGTCAGCCCTTACGTTCGTACCCGGACTGAGGCGTCGCGTACCCAGACGGCGTGTCGGTGAATGTGTCGGTGAGAGCTCACGCACACATCGTTGCGCTATGTATGGGTGAAGTCGCCGCGAGCCGTTTGTATGAAGCTTCCCCTCTGTACGTACTCTGTGCCGGTGGTCACTGCTCGACGCAGAGTCGTGCACTACCCAACGTTCCAGTCTGACGTTCCTCGTCGTGAGCGTCACGTCAATGTTGGACTCGCCGTTTGGTCCGCTAAAGGTGAAAGGCTGGTCCGGCTGGTTGCTGACGGCGAGTCCCATGGAGGAGATGAAGTCTTCCATGCTGCGGCGGCGGTGGTCGGCCTCGTGGCCGCGTCCAGTGTAGTGGCGCTGCGCGCTGTACCACATAGGCGAATGTGCATTTACGTCGGCTCCGACGATGATCCTCCGTCCGCTCTCCAGGCCCGTGAGGACCCTTTCGAGGTGCAGCAGATGGCCGTCAATCTATAAATATATGAAGGACAACCCTCCAACCATATATGAAGGACAATGTGGTTTCATTACTACAGCCAACGACCTCAATTTACATATAGACGGGCCCTGTCAAACAAAGAATATGGACTCTTTTAATAACGCCACCTAGTCTGAAAAGCGGAACAGTGCTATGGCGGGGACAAGGACAAGCTTATACAGGTGAGGGGCATGTTCTTATAAGTCGGACGCCCAACTTTTTCCTATGAAAGGGCCCATCTAGTAACTACATATACATCGATGACTACAGCGCATATCAATCGATGGCGCTGGACCAAAAGTCAGCGATGGATGACCGACCCGACTTCGCTAGTCCGAATTTAGGTTATTTCTTACAGATAAAAAATGTTCGTCGTAATTTTCGTAAAATTAATTAATATCAATCGAATAATCCTTAAAACCTGAATCAAAATCGTACTCTTATTTGTGTTGAATGTGGAAGTGCAATATATTCTGAAAGCTCATCCCAAACATTCCAAGAAAATCATTTTAAGATTAAAAAGCACAACGCACAGAAATAACACACAGAGAGCATTTTATTATTTATGATTGGTTTGATTAGTTTTTGTTCGTCAGTAGGTACCTTCGTATTTTCAAAGCTTTTTGAATAGGTACCTACGTTCGTTACGTACGGTCTTGTGTTTTCATATTAACAGTCTCTCACTGTTATTTGCTTTGTTGTTTTGCCCTGCGTTGCTTTTAACCTAGTTTTTGTACAGTCGTTACTAGTATACCGCTTTTCTCTTAAAAGCGGAGTTAAATCATAGAGTACCTAAAGCTAGGTGTGGAGCTGAAATTAGTCACTCAATGTGAACTAGTAATTTATACCTACAATGGGTATGTTTTCATGGTACAAACGCTGTTTAGAGATTTCGCTTCAAGGAAATATTTTAATCTGTATCAATTTTTTTTAAATGGATCTTTACATAAGTAAATCTTCGGAACAATTATATATCAACAACTATAAAAAGTCCTTAAATCGTAATACCTATGTGTTTTGTTAAACTGGAATTCAAAAGTTTGCACTCAGGTCAAATACCTACTACCTACCAACTTGGTTACACATCACAACAAAGTAATAATATTTTAAAAAATTACATGACTACGACAATGTACAGAAATTTTTAATTAATGTTGGTTTATAAATATCATATATTGGGCTTATTATTTTCATTCTAATGCTAGAAAAGAATACGCGACATAATATTATGTCCTGCCCTGGTATAGGCAACCTACCTCCGCACCAAATATTATCAAAATTGGTTGCACAGATGGGTCGTGAAAACGTATCAGAACGTACGTACGTACGAAACGTACGTTTCATATTTATAAAATTATTATGGATAGTATGGTAGTAGATTAATTAATGAATTGTGCCACATGAACCCATACGCTACGAATCTTCTTGAAGAGAACAACTCAATATTAAATCAGACTGAATAATCAGTTGAAACTCATTATTCAGTCTGCTTTATATTGATTACTAAATAATGATCGAGTATGTACCGCAGTTTTCCTAATCATTGTAATTTGGTTCAGCTCGTTATAGCCGGGCGGCTTTCAGCCCATCTGTCGACACCGGCTGATTGATAAATGCCGCCGCGTAGATCAATTCCGAACAAATGACTGTACACGTCACTGACAACATTACGCGCTTGCAATCTACCTACTCGTAGTCGTACCGCACCTGTCTATTTTCCTAACATCATCCTTATTGAGACTATTTCGGGTAAACGTTTATTTATTTAAATCGTATATTTTACTAGATTATGCCCGCGACTTCGTACGCGTGGATTAAGGTTTTTGTATTCCAGTGGGAGCTCATTAATTTTCGGGGATAAAAAGTAGCCTGTATGTTATATTAGACTATAATCTCTGTGCCAAATTTTATCCAGATCCGTTCAACCGTTCTGGCGTGATTGAGTTAGGACATCCATCCATCCATACATCCATCCAAACTTTCGCTTTTATAATATTAAGTAGAAAATATCACGAGGAAACTTGCATTACTGACAATTCCTCATAATGTTCTGAAAAGTGTGTGTAAATCTTCTGTAATACAATGCGAATGCAAGGTCATCAATATTTTATTTTATAGGTATTTTACTAGCACACATTATGTATTTACAGTATATATGTTATGACTTTAGTTAGACTAATATACCTTAGCTTAGGTATCACACAAAAGCATGTTAACAAACGTGTTCTAATACATAACATGATGTAGATAAGCGATGTATGTGCCAAAGATTATGTCACTGCCTATGGGTATGTTCCGATATACACTGCGAGCACTGTAAGGTGTGACGTCAATTTAGCATACTGCGAAGCCGTAGCTTTATAATAGTTAGCTACACTGGTTACTGTTTAAAACGGAACGCAGTCAGCACTGAGAGCACCTTACCTCGAAAACGCCAGTGCTCACAGTATAAAAATGGCGACGATTTTTGACGTCATATATTTCCCTAGGATGCTGCGGCAGTATACTGTCAGTCCAAAACGGAACAAATTTCTCCCCAGTTAAAGCACTGATTCACTGAACAGTGCTCGCAGTGTATATCGGAACATACCTTATAGCAGCAACATTGCGTACGCAGCGATGTCAATGCGTACGGCGCTAGCAATTTGCATGGTGATTAGCGTGATGCATGAACGCGTTGGGACAATGGTTACAGAACTGTCCGACGGGCTATGCTGGCTTTCACAATTGTCGCCCAAAATAAACGTCGAAATTGTTAGCAATATATTACCCAGCTATGGTACAGCTTGCATTGGCTCACAAAACTTAATGAATGGTTGAACAAAAGTACTTACATAGTTAATCTGTTATATATGCTTTCAACGTAATTTAATTTGTTAGAGAAACTATAGTAGGCTGTCCTTTTTCAAATTTTCCTTGAGAAAATCGATGGCACTATATTATTGACTAGCGATCCGCCCAGGCTTCGCACGGGTAGCACTAATAATCCTAATAGTCTATACCCAATGTAGCCAATGGGCAATGGGCAGTGGGCAGGTTTTATATTTTAATATTACATTGTAAGAGTACGTCCGTTCCCGTCCTCACCACACCTGCCACATTGTTTTTGTGTAACTTTACCTATTTAGTCAGCGCACGCCTCGTAAGCTCTCAGAAGAGACGATTTTTTCCGACTTCGTTGACATTATTGCAATTTTTGTAAGGATCTCTATTTTTTTCAAAATAAAATATAGCCTATGTAACTCGCTGATAATGTAGCTTTCTACAGGTGAAAGAATTTTTAAAATCGGTTGAGAAGTTTTTGAGCTTATCGATTACAAACAAACAAACAAATCTTTCCTCTTTATAATATTAGTATAGATAATATGGATATTTTTTGCACTGTTGTTGCAATAAAATGTATGCGTCGAATTTAAAATCCTCCTTTTTACTGAAACCTATTTTTCCTCATAATATCTTTTAACCCTTTGCGTTCCACATTCGGGTAAAAAATGCCCCCACTTTTTAAAGAACAATGCAGCTCACACACAAGCAGAATCAAACTAATAACTCGTTTTTGTTTGTATCGAAAGTCAGGTAGTGTGTAAGTCTGAATTTGAGGTGTTAGGCATGGGAGGAAACTAGCTGTCGTGATAATAAATTACAGCAAAAACACACCTGTCCTTTCTAAAAGGATAATACATTATTGGATCTTTATTTATTGCCGCTGAAATACGGTTGTCTTCGGGCGATAATACCTGAATCCATTTTCTTATGACAATGTTAGTAAAATAAATATTACAAATGTATACCCATAAGAGCCTTTCCATACGGCAACGATTTTTACGCGCAGTTTGGTTGATAAGTTCAGTACTTATCAGAGGTAAGTAGGTAAACGATAACACTACTCATGTTTCAACATGTTTCCATTTTCCAAGGCACGTTATTCTTACAATACCTACCTAAACCTACAAGCAAATGTAAGCGAGGGAGTATTGTCCGTGGCTGACAATAGGTCGTTGTTGTACTAAAATTTAGTTCTCGCACTACCACAATTGTTACTACGTACCTACTATTATATTAGTCAGCATGTACGTAATGCCATTTTTTTTTTATCCATTACAAGTTAGCCCTTGACTGCGATCTCACCTGATGGCAAGTGATGATGCAGTCTAAGGTGGTAGCGGGCTAACCTGTTAGGGGCATGGCAGTTATATTAAACCCATACATACCCCTATTCGGTTTCTACACGGCATCATACCGGAACGCTCAATCGCTTGGCGGCACGTCTTTGCCGGTAGGGTGGTAACTAGCCACGGCCGAAGTCTCCCACCAGGCCAGACCAGGCAAAATTCAGAAATTACAAATTCCCAAATTGACCCTGCCGGGGATCGAACCCGGGACCTCCGCACGTTAAGGCAACAGCGTTACACACTGCGCCACGGAGGTCGTCAAATGCAGTACTTATTTAGTAAACTATTTCAATTATTGTCAAAAAGTACTAATAGTTGTCTATCTCTTTTCTACGCTTGTCCTAAAATACAACATTAAGACCTAAGGATCTGATAAATTTTGTGCACGAATGCAAAATTTATTGTATGGAGCAATTTCAAGCCACATTCTCGATCGCAATTCTCCTCATGAGAGCAGCAGGCCGGCTCCTGCGTGCCATTATGGTTGTTCAAGTACGTACTCCCACTTTAACGCTTAGTTGTACGCGAAAGAGGAATTGCAGTCATGTTCAACGTGGCTTTAAATAGTTCTTTTGAAAAGAAAAAGAAAACGTGCGATGGGAACGTGGCGCAACGGCCACGTTTTTACTGTGCCTCCCTAGAATTAGTGTTTCATACCAAGAACTGTAAATAAACTGTAGTCGTGCCCCTGCTGACGTAAGTTTTACTTGTACTATTACTTCTGTGGTTCTACTTCCATCTATTCCATTTACGAGTAGCTTTGCATTTATATGATAGTAAAGATGTTTAGTATGCTTGTAAGGGCAAGCGCGCTTACAGACGGAGTGGAGTAGAGCCAAGTCTCATTGATAACAATTTATAGCTTTTTGACGTTGCCATACAGTTGTAAATATTAAGTACATGTGCTACCACCGTCATGGTAAATTAAATAAAGCCTCTTTTGAGATTTTATCAAAAGACATGCTGTGCCTTGACTTTAGGGTGAATTTTGACTGTAACGAAGACGGGCGGAGTGAAGCGCAGACGTGTCCGGTTCATCCAATCAGATTAAAAAAAAATTACGTGTTCAAATCAAAATCAAATCAAATTTATTTATTTGTGTATGTACAGCTAAGTAGGTACTTAGATGTTAGTTTTACAGAAGGTATAAGTGACTGCCTCGTTGGTCTAGTGGTTAGCATAGTCGACTGCGGATCATCGAGGTCCTGGGTTCGATTCCCGGTCGGGCATAAAAGTTAGGTATTGGGTTTTTCAATTGAGAAATTCTCAGTGCCAGCCCGGAGTTGGAATTTGGCGGTGTTGCACCCCCGTGCATCGGAGAGCACGTTAAGCCGTCGGTCCCGGTTATTATCACTAACATGATAATAATCGTTAAAGCCCGCCAACCCGCATTGGAGCAGCGTGGTGGGTCTAAGCTCTAATTCCCGCTCTCCTATGAGAGTGGAGGCCTGTGCCCAGCAGTGAGACGTTAATAGGCTGTAGTGATGATGGTGATAAAATAATCCCCCCGTGCCTCGGAGAGCACGTTAAGCCGTCGGTCCCGGTTATTATCACTAACATGATAATATAGTCGTTAAAGCCCGCCAACCCGCATTGGAGCAGCGTGGTGGGTCTAAGCTCTAATTCCCGCTCTCCTATGAGAGTGGAGACCTGTGCCCAGCAGTGGGACGTTAATAGGCTGTAGTGATGATGATGATGATGATGATAAAATAATCTATCACTTAACTCAGAGACAAATTTCGAGCATGAAAATCAATAAATTATTAGGAACATATCAAAAAACATCAACAAAAAAAATATTACAAATTCCAAGTACTTTTTACTATCTTATATTATTAAAACACCATGAATGACCCATGACCCTAAATGGCGTCTAATCATCTCATGATCTCATCTAACAATAATTTCATTAGTCTATTATTGAACTCATCAGATCAGTGGAAGTGCAGCCTCATTCCAGCCAGTGTGACTCGCTGGTTACTTTTCCGTTCGTTTAAAGATTAATGTTAACTTGACTGGGTAAGGAGGTTGGCAATTAGATAGGAAGCCTACGTATAGTCATAATAAGACATAAGTTACAAAGCAACATCTGACAGAGGCATAACATAATTTGGAATTAACTGTAAGCTCGTAATTACGTCGACCAGCCCGAACTGGTTAATTATTCGACGCCATGACTATTTGATTTTAGATTTTGCAATTGTAAATGAGATTAAGTATTAACTCAGATTTATATTAGTGCATAATTTCATTTGATATACTTACTGTAGGTAAATTAAATAAGAGTTAAATTATTTATTAAAGCTAATTTTAATAGTTACTTGCCAAATAAAGGTGTGTTAGTGATAACGCAGTCCTAGATAGAAGTGGGCTAATCTGGAAGGGGTTATTAAGACAATTATTAAACTCACACCCCTAATAATTAATTTTCTACATATTATTATAGATTATAACGCTTGGAGATTCGGACAAGACCAATAAAGAGACAATTTACAAATTTCAAATAAACTAATTTCCGCTTCCAGGAATCGAACCCAGCTCTTGCTGCTTAAAATACATGGGGATCACCATTGCGCCAAACATGTCTTTGTACTATAGAAAATCATATTAAAGTTTTTTCAATGCAACAAGCCAAGTGGCGCAGTCGCTAGGTGTGCAAACATAGCGCCCTGCGCTTGTTATTAAAGTTGGGAATTCAATAGTTTTCGCCAGCACTCAACACCGTGAGCACACTCGGCGGTGGCAACTCCGATTATTTAGTGGAACTGTGCCGAAACTCACGCCACGGAATATTTCGGCATTGTGTTAGTTTCATGCGTTGTTTTGAGAGAGTTTTACTAACAAATGTATTATATTTGCACAGCATGATTACACGACGCATCAATAGTATTTTCAAATTTGTATTTGTATTTGTATACCCGAGCAACCAAAGAAAAAGAAAGATCCACTACCAAGAAAAATAAAATTATTTTAAGTAGGTAGGCTGAAATCTACCAGTCGTTTTAATCTTTATCTCACTGTGTTACCTCTTGTCACCCCGTAGGCTCGTACTAGTGACTATACAAATCTACTGGTAGACAAAGATCTCTTGAATCACCATGGAACACAATATTTTCTGGTGCAGCTTATCAGTAACTCCCTCGAGATTATCTATCTCATTCACACGCCTTCACTCACACTATGATTGTTTAATGAAAATGCAGCCAGATAGGCCATGGATCTCTTGAAATTCTTTATTTTGTGGTCCATTTTAATTCTAGGCGAGCAATTGGACTAGTCAATGACAGAACGGGACAATCGCATAAGTTGTTTAATAAGCTCGGCAAGCATGTGCCGCTGGCAACCTAAGACACAAGATTTTATAACGGATAGGTTATCCACATCCGTTATAAGTTGTCGTTGGATACCCCGTATAAGAACGTAAGTTATTTATGCTATTCTGTAAAAAAATACGAATTTCCCGACTGCGATTCGAACCTGCTTGCGCGCGGCTCTGCTACCGCTGCTTTACACAAAACTTATATTCTAAAATCGCTCAAAAATGTTCATCACTTACCAAAATAATTACAAATAGATGCTCTGTCTCTCTCCATCTATGCACCCTTACGTTTTATCCCGCCATAAAGATCTTACGTTGTAATAATATTAAGTTCCTATTTAAATTATACTAACTCGGCATATTACATTGATTACGCTATGTCTAACCCGATATAACCAAGTTAACCCAATTAGGAGAAACTCGTGATTAGAATTCAATAACCGAATCCTATTAAAGCGTACCTATAGTCTAACAATCCTGCTATTCGTCGTCGGATAGCCGTTAAGGCCATAACAAAGTTATTGTTACTGCGGTTATCTTTGTTCTCGTAATAATCCCTTCTAATTTGAACCACCAGCTTGGCGTTAAATGCATTTGATAGTGTTGACATAATAGCATTGTTTGGAGTAGGTATCATTATTTTTACCCATCTGTAGAATTGTGCACACTGAGAGAGAATTACTTTGACTGCGAAGCACTGGGAAAAGAACCCTGTGTAAGGTATCACTGGTTCAGCGACGTATGTTAAGACTAGCAAGCCTCCCTGCATAATAATAATGATTGTGTATCAGTTTATAATTTAGTAAATAGATGATGACCGCGACTTCGTCCGCGTGGATTAAGTTTTTTAATTCCCGCGGGAACTTTTTAATTTTCCAGGATAAAAAGTAGCTTATGTCCTTCCCCGGGATGTTTCCTGTATCAAACCAATCACTGTATCAAATTTCATCAAAATCGGTCGAACAGATAGGCCGTGAAAGCGTAGCAGACAGACGGACACTTTTTCGCATATTTATAATTAAAATGGATATTGATTGTTTTTCAGTTTTTTTTTCAAAAAAGTTAATTTCATACCAAAACAGTAGACAGTCGGCTGTACATTTTCAAGGAAGCCGCATATTATGAATAATTGAGATCCGGTGAACTCAGCCGGTCGGGTTTACTTTGACAAGCCACGGTGCATGTGTACCTACCTACAGGCTACATGGATCATGGTTGGTCAGTGTGACCTACCTACATGAAGCCGGTAGCTCGTTAAAATAAAGCCGAAACATGTTTTCCTGAACTAAACCTGAGAACTGAAACTACTAGAGATAAAGGGTCATACAGCGTCTCTATGTTGTCCTATAAATGTACTGTTTTTATGTAGAAATTCTACTATATTTACTTCTTCTATATGTATATTACTTACAAGATGATGCCCGCGACTAAGTTTTTTGATTCCCGGAGGAACTTCTTAATTTTCCGGGATAAAAATGTCTATGTCCTTTCCCAGGATGTAACCTACATCTATACCAAATTTCATCAAAATCGGTTGAATAGATGACCCGTGAAGGCGTAGCAGACAGACAGACAAAGACACTCTTTCGCATTTATAATATTGTATAGAATGGATTTCTTATGTGTGTTATAAGAACTAGTTTCTTAGTTACTGGAAATACAAGAGCTTGGAGCCGTATATTTCTCAACATATCAAGGAGCATGTTATGAAAGAACAAAATTCATCTCAGTCGTTGCTGACAGATGCTCTTAAATGACAAGCAACCCACGCCTGTACTATCAAAGGGAAGCAGTTCATTTGTAATAGCGCTACCAAAGTGACAGGTTTGTATTGCGAATGTTCGGAAAATAGTTGGAAGCCTTTGGATGCTCACGGAACATATGAAGCTTAATTCGCTATAATCCGCCAAAACAGACAAATCTATGAGGTACAACGTGTAGCTTACGATAAGCACATCCCAATAAGCCAGCAATTCGCACCACCACAACACCACACCACACAAATCTTCCTAATTATTTGAAATGACATTTCAAAAATTTATTTCATCTTCCTTCGTATGTATGCTCAAATTACCTGCGGCAGAATTGAATCACTAAGCAACTACGTGAAATCTGTTATCTGAAATTAGACGCAGCTTAGTTCGGTACTCGTTGCCTTTGGCAATTTGACCCTCATTCGAGCTCCTTTCTGCTTAGAGGAGCAATTGTAATTACATGAATTTGCTTGTAGTGTTTCAGCGTATCTGAATACAAAGAGACACTTTAATGGTCATTAAAATATAGCGCATCACTACATCGTAAAGTAAACACATCCTACTAGTATGTGAAATCTAGTACTTATGTCAAAAAAATCTGAATAAATTTATAATTTAACAGTTTGGGAATCGAACCCAGGATTTCACATTATTATAAATGATTTACAAAGCAGTTATTAGATGTACCAAATATTATTGAAAAGATAAAAAATAAACAAGTGTTCTTTTTTGTTATTTTATGTTACTTATTTAAAACACAATTTTACTTTAGATATAAATCTTATATTCATGATTTTTAGATTTAGATGTTATGATTACCTACACTTACTCAAAACTAGATAATAATAATTTATAGTAAGTGTAAGAACCCATGTGATAGCTTCCACATTCTTGAAACCTAACTACTTACCAACTCTTACTGTACTTAAGTATTATCTTAAATTTCAAGTGGAAAAACTTGGAGTAGGAAAATTATTTCAAATTAGAAAACTTGTGAAGACAGGCTAATTAGGATTCTTGTACAACTTTTAGGTTAAAATTCCTTTGCCCCCTGCCTTTCTTAACATGCCACGTTTAAAGATTTCACACTGGTGAATTATTGCTTGGCCACTGCCTTATTTTTACGAGTAGTGAGTTTATTTGGGCTCTTCTCAGACCAGGGCGCATTTGGAACCCTCGTAGCTTTAGTTTTAAGATACCTTAACTGATTATCACCATCATATTTAAAAGTAATTGGACGTCAATAAGTGTACAGTGTACCTAAACTGAATAAATACATAGTCTTGCCCTAAATATTGTTACAAAGAAAAAAACATTTTTTCTATTGCACGTAACATTTATTACTATTACAGTGTGTTAGTTTAATACATTAATATAAAACCATTAAAAATATATAAAGCTTATTCGAAGTGGTCTCCATTGGCTGCAATACAGTCCTTTAAACGTTGAGGCCAGTTATCAATAGAAGCACGCACTCTTTCCATGGGAAAATTCTTCACTGCCAATCGTATGGATTGTTTTAGGGACTCTAAATTATCATGGCATTTAGAGCAAGCCATACTCTCTAAAACTGACCATAAATCATAATCCAGCGGATTAAGATCGGGACTAGATGACGGCCAGTCTTCAGCTCTGATGAAGTCCGGAACGTTGGTTTCTAACCAAGACTGGGTGGATCGAGCTTTATGACCCGGCGCTGAGTCTTGCTGAAAGGACCATTCTTTGTTATTGAACATGGTGTTGTTAAGGGGCTTAACTACCTTCTCAAGAATGGTATCTTGATACACTTGTGCCGATGTTTTGATACCTTTTCACAAAAGTATGGCTCAGTCACTCCTTCATAGCTAACACCCCACCAAACCATCACTGAAGTCGGATAATGCCCACGTTGTACTCTGTTGACTAATTGGGAAGCTTCCTTAGAGCTTTGAGCATAAATACGGTCATTTTGTTTGTTAAAATATTGCTCAATTGTAAAAATTTTCTCATCCGTAAACAAAATTTTTCTGTGACCTCCCTTTGCGTACCGCTTAAGTAGTTGTTTTGATTTTACCACCCTATTCTTTTTTAAATGATCAGTTAAGAAATGACCAGTGCGTCTCTTATAGGCTGCAAGTCCTAAGTCATCTTTTAAAATACGCGACATGGTTCTAGGTGCTATCTTCATCTCCCGAGATAAAATCTTTTGCTTTCGGACAGGATTTCTTCGAATTATTTCCCTTACTGCTTTGATCGCCTTTTTCGTACGAACACTACGTGGACGGCCAGATCTTTTTCTGTCACAAACAAAGGAGGTTTCATTGTACCTATCAATAGCCCGGTACACAAACATTTGACTAATACCAAGCGTATGGAGAGTTTTAAAAATTGTATTTGGCTCCATACCTACTTTGTGTAATGCAATCACAGCGATTCGGTTCTCTTCACCCCACTCCATTTTAATATCACAAAATATGTTACAATGTATTGGCGCGAAAATGAGAAAACACAGTGAACAATCATATAAAAATGACAGATTCCAAATTCAAATGTAATATTTTGTTTATTTTTAATTGTAACAGTATTTATGGCCAGACTATGTATACTTTGAGTTGAGTTTGAGTACTTACGTCTTTTTTCTCTGCAGATTCCGCGTTTTCTCGATAAATTCTAGAATTAAAACAACTGAAAATTAAACCATATTGTAATTTACAACCCTATTGTAATTTATAAGGTCACAATGCACACTTTTATTTTCATCCAACTAAACATCACCATCATATCTGCAGGGCGACCGCGTATCTTTTGCATCAATCATTGATGCATCGAAATCACCTCCGATTGGCTGAATTTATGATATTCTTACTGCGTCAATGGATTTCGTCCAATAGTGGAAGAGTGTTAACCGTAGATAGAGAAAGTAATATAGACCAAGCCATATCTCCTTTTCACTCCCACATAAAAGAGATGCAGTATTGAGATGTTACACAAGATAGAATGAGAACAAAATATGATTTCTTTTATCCCTTTCTGCGTGTCACGGGTTTAGTTTGTTTTGTTCATAAAGCACTCATTGTGCTTGGTGCATTGCAGCGTTTTACCTATTATTACCTATCCCTTTCGGTTACACGCTGGCATAGATTCTAGGTGTTAACCAATCAGAGGTGATTGCGATGTATCAATGATTGATGCAAAAGATACGCGGTCGCCCTGCTGCTTCCGCTAGTAGTATGGTCCATCAAACTTAACTGACCCGGTGTCAGTGAAAAATAAAATGAAAACAAAAACTAAACAGGAATAAAAATTAGTTCCAATTTTGGCCACCGGGTGAGATAAGTTTGTGGGACTGTAACTAGCATAGATTCGAGTCAATAACAATTTACAAAGCCGAATTCTCCTACATCCCAATTCTCCAATAGTGTTTAGGAAACAGCGTAGGTAAATGAATATGTGAATCTCGTGCTCATACAGTAGCTAGAGTACAAGCGGGAACATTACATTTTCATTAACACGGGCATATACTTACGTTTTACACTCTCGTTAACACAGACGCTGCTCGTGTAGGTGTAGGTAACTCTCTGAAATGTTCATATAACGTATGCTTTCTAATGTGGCTGCTGTTTGAACTTTGAATAAGCAAAAGCTTCTTACATTACCCAGTAGTGAGTAGGTACATAGTCAGATCATTAGGTAAGGAAAGTACAATATAACGGACCGAATATAACGGACGGATATGTATAACGGTCTACATTTTAGTAGCTTCAAAATGTTTATGCGTACCAGTTCAACTCTATGTGTATTTTAATTCATGTGAAAAATTTCTCGAAGAAAAATTGCGTTGATACGCTAAAAGTAATCACTTGCAAGCGGTGATAGCTTAGTGGTTTATACTTCCGGCTCCCTATTCAGATGGTTGAGGGTTCGAACCTCGTCCTCCAACTTTTCGAAGTTGTGTGCGATTTATAAGATACTGTTTACGCGTGGATTAAGGTTTTTTATTCCTGCGGGAACTCCTTAATTTTCCGGGACAAAAAGTAGCCAATGCCCTTCCCCGGGATGCAACCTATCCCTATACCAAATTTCATCCAAATCTGTCAAAAAGATGGTCCATTAAAGCGTAGCAGACAGACAGACACACTTTCGCATTTATGATGATACCCGCGACTTCGTCCGCGTGGATTGAGGAGTTTTAGTTCCCGCGGGAACTCTTTAATTTTCCGGGATAAAAAGTACCCTATTATTTAATCCGGACTTCTAACTTTACGTCTGCAAAATTTCAAAGCAATCGGTTCAGTAGTTACGGCGTGAAAGCGGAACAAACATACAAACAAACTCACTTTCCCATTTATAATATTAGTAAGGATTAGTAAGGAAGTAAGGATAAGGATAAGGATAGTATGGATTAAATACCACTTGCTTTAATGGTTAAAGAAAACATCGTGAGGAAACCTGCATGCCCAAGAGTTCTTCGTAATATTTTTAAAAGGTTCAAATGGTTATAGGCTTCAAAGGTTTACTGTAACGCGCGTACTGTGATTAGGTACATACTGGTACAATACGATAACGTTCACCTTCACATCTAATAAATGATGTCACAGCTTTTAAACGTAACATCTACATGTAGTAACTATCCACCTAAACCAAACTACCAGTAATCGAATAGCAAAACATAGATAATAGTAACAGGAAGCTCCCTGCCAAATATTACATTTTCATTAATACAAGCCCAGTCACGTCCTACACTGCTCGTTAACAACGCCGTTCACATATTCCTCCGAAATGTGCATAATACATTGCTACACTGTTCCAGTTTACATTAAACCCCCTGTATTCATTGGTCCGGTGCAAAGCGGCCATTGAACTGATGATAGCCTAGTTTTGATGCCCGGCTTCATTTGGGTGGTCGGGTGTTCGATCCCTGGACACGCATCACTTGTCGGAGTTAAAGATTAATATCACTTGCTATAAACGGTGAAAGAAAAATTGTGTGTGTGAGCTCCGAGGCACGACTGGAATTTACTCCTTACGAACGAAAAGTGTTACCATGGAAACATAAACATAACGTAACGTAACGGAGAAAGTTTGATTTTACTCCCCATACATTTTTATACTCCGACTTATACATGATAATCGATTCATAAGGAGGAAACTCCAATAAAATCCAAAAATTGTGAGAAAACCTGCACGCCCAAGAGTTATCCTTAATGTTCCCAAAGGTGTACGAAGTCTGCCAATCCGCACTTGGGCAGCGCAGTGGACTAACAGTGGTACCTAAGTAGGTAGGATAAGTAAACAATATCGGACCGCCAAAGCCTAGCAAAAAGCGCTGTGCTGACATTAGGATATTTTTAGAAAAAGAGAACAAGATATTTTTTCTTAAAAGCGAAAGTCTCGACGCTTCTCGACCCTCAGATCTTAATCACTGTTCATTCTGAAGTAATTTAGTTACTTTGAAGTTGCTCAAGTTGTAAGAAGACCGCTAAGTTTCACTGCTAATTTCCATTAGGCAAGGTTGTGAAAACGCCTCTTAATTTAATTTACCTACTCTAAAGTTGTTTCTTACTTTTATTTTTTTACTGTTTTCTTTTATTTCTGTTTAATACCTAAAACACTAAAACAAGACTTTAATTTAGCCTTCTATTTGTTTCGCCCAGTCTATCAGTCCTGCCTGTCATAGCTATTTTAAAAATCAACTACAAGAGCAGTTTATAGGTAGCTAGGTACAATTATTGATCTCAAAATTTTAAATAATAGTTCTTGAAACTGTTATTTAACACAAAACTATTATTTATAACAATTTTATTTACGAAATACTGATCGTCAAAAGTAACATTACACAATTAACATTAAACAACTAACATGTTAAACGATTAACATGTTACTACGGAACCCTAATTATGCGGGTTCTAACACGTTCTTGCGGGTTATTTTTTATTTTTATTTTCTCATAAACATAGATACTTAAAACTATAGAACGGAAACAACTGCGTTAGTATAAAACTGTGCTGCAGCTGCTAGCGCCCACCTCAAGGTTAACAAATCTTAAGAACATAATTCTTATGTTAAGGTTGTAACAAATTTAGTACCTACATAATTCGTGATGCTTAAGTGCCAGCGTTATCACAGGGCTAAACTATTTATTATAAAATATAAAAACATAATGGATCTAAACATACAACAGATATTTTTCTTCCGCAGTAGGTAAGCCTTGTTTTATTCCGGAAAAGATAACAAAAAAGTTTTGCTCCGACATAAGAGGCGCGACGCTCCGCGCGTTTTATTCCCGATCTATCTTTCTTTTTTATGATAGGTAGAAACTTTTTACGAGTGAAATATCCTGGGACCATCTCTTGAGTTTGATGGAATCATCGCGATCAACGCCATAATTTTATTGCTGAAGCTTTCCTATGGATAAAAATTTAGGTTTAATTTGCAAAAATATTACCTATCCCCCTTGATAGATAGGTAATATTTTTGTAAGATGCTAGATCCTTTTTTAAGGATCTATCTTCCCGTCTCACAGAGTCCACAGATGACCGGAGGGCTGGCAGTTACCTCGGCCAACAAAATATGTATAAGTTTGCCTATTCAGCACGCGGCACGAGTAACGCAGCCAGCGTTCTGGGCACGTTGCCTCATTGGCTTAGATGATATTTTTAATGTTTAGTTTTTAATTTCGTTTTAATTTTTATTTTAATGTATTTCGTAGTTTTAATTTAAAAAATATTGTTCTCTATCTTGACATTTAGATTATTTCTCGATTTCCGTATTCAATGATGATTTTAAGATTTTAAATTTCCTAATCCATTAGGACTAGGAAATTAGGAGATTAGGGATTGGGACATTAGGATTAGGAATTAACATTAGTTATTCTCCAACTGCTGAAGCAAAAAATCACACCAACGTTCCGTTGCTCTGTTCCGGCGTAATTGAAGGACAAACAAACACACTTTCTAATTAAAAACCCGTTGGCCTCGAACATGCCTATTCTCTCTTTCAAACATAAGTAATATCATCCCGCATCTTGAAGCCTTCATCCCTTTCTAAAACTAAGTAAAAAGTAAAGTTATCTGACTCGATAATCTCTTCTTTTATACTCGTTAATGTTATCCTTTGTCAATAAAAGGGCGCACATGGAGGGACATTTGGACAGAAATTCCCCAATATATTTTTTATATTGAATGCGGAGTGTCGTTGGCTATTGATTCATACTATCGCACACACACGCGTATCTCACCACTTACGAGAACGAATAACGATCGTATGTTACAGTTACGGCGTTATACTACTGCTCTTCAGGTATGTGATTGTGACTGTTTTATGATACTCTACGAATGGGAAATTGATTGTGTTTTAGTATCATTTAATAGTACAATATACGAGTAGAATAAATTTTGTTTATTGATCACTAACGGCCGGTTTCTGAATTGAGAATCTCATGTTGAGTCTGTCTCAAAGACTACTTAAGGACTAATTAAGCAAATTTTTGTTTCTGAATTGATATCGTGTAAGGTTTGAGAGTTGGAACTAGCTGTTTTTGCTTGAATGCTTAATTCAGAAACCGGCCCAATATCAATTCAGAAACAAAAATTTGCTTAATTAGTCCTTAAGTAGTATTTGAGACAGACTCAGCATGAAATTCTCAATTCAGAAACCGTCCGTAAGTAGATGATGCTCGCGACACACCGAATGACAAACAGAGAGACGCACTTTTGCATTTATAAAATTCATTCATTCATTCCCGAGTAAACGACTAAGGAACTAAGGATCTAAGGAATTTTCCCGAGAACTAAGGTCGACTTACAAGAGAGTTAATTATGTCTAGCAGTAGGTAAAAGTACTTGGCAAAGAAGCTTCTTTGTCTAAAGCAAGTAGGTAAGTTTCAGACATCATCAGCCTTTTATTTCTGTTTGAAGGGTATCAAAAGACGCAAAAAGCGTTGTCGCATTGATTGTGCTTGCGCTGCAGAACATATTAAAACCGACTGTAACCGATTCAACACAATGATTTCTTTACAATCCTGAGGATGAGAGAACAACTGCAGACAACGCTCCCTATCAAGTATAGTATACCAGTATACCAGCGCCATATACATCGATTGCACAGCATCAATTTTGGCGCAGTGTCTACGACGACTAAGATGGGGTTCCCGAGTTTTTACGTCGCCCGGACGTGGACTCGTGTCATGGCTTCAGAAGCACACGCAATATGAAAGTCCAACCTACCACTTAAAGATCTAGCCCTACGACAGACGCGCGGCGTGGCTTGGCACGTAGCGGCAAGTGTTCTTTGTACAATTATGTCGCAGTACATCTTAGGTGGGCCCAACTCCATACAAACTCATACATAGAATATTTGCCGCTACGTGCCTGTGGTGCCGCGCCGCGCCGTACATCTGTTGTGAGCCTAGACTTTTAATACATGCTAACGTCATCCTAGGCGACCTTAGAAAGACGTTCAGGTTCCACAGCAATCTTTATGAGCTGTTTTGGCTCCCCAACATCTACAGTATTTATGCATTGAGTTGGATTTATCTCGTATGCATTCAAATGAAACAAATAGCTCGTATGTTTCATTTTAACATTGTTTAAACACTCGCAGTTTAATATTTGTGCTAAACGTGGAGCGTTTTAGGCGTATTTCAATATGTAGTTCCCCGAAACGAATGCGACTCCCGTGTGGATTACCTACAAGGACACATTTCGCGATTGGCATTTCCGTGTCACTGAACACGCCTTTCTATTTGCACACTTACGTCAATAACGAAGTCACATATTTGGCGTATTCTATTCAGTCCCCAGCGGAATGCTAGGCACAGCAAATGCTTTTCCTTTAAATAATTTACGATTCGTCGGTATGCAATGTTTTGAGTGAGTCTTGTTGTTATTTTGCCGTCTCAGATATCGTAAATATTATCTATATAAATATAGATAAGTAAATAGAATCTTTAGGATTTTTACTCAACACAGTTTCAGAAAAGACGGTTTTCTGGTGCAAGGTAACTGTTTCATTTTATAACATTGGTATTATTAATATTTAAACAATATTTCAAAGGTCTTTTGCGACAAGCCTTTTACAAGTTCTTCGGTTGTTTTATTTCCAGTACTAAAATATACATAGAAACACAATATGGAGTACTAGCTGATGCCCGCGACTTCGTCCGCGTTGTTTAAGTTTCTTTTATTCCCGCGGAAGCTTCTCAATTTTCCGGGATAAAAAGTAGCCTATGTCACTCTCCAGGTCCTCTAATAATACTATAATAACTAACTACTCGTATGACGTGATTGTAGGATAAACCAACAAACAAACACACTTTTATAATATTAGTATGATAGATAACATCACTTTGAATGTGATTATGTTGACCTTTCCTTCCCGCCCGCCCCAAATTAAAATTAAACTGTACCTTTGCGTCTAGTACACCGATATTGATCAAAGCTTGTGGAATCGTACACAAAGTACACTTAGTGCAAGTTTCCATATTGAAAATTCTATTGATCGTATTGAGCGATCGATCAGTGTTCACATTAGCGTGAAAGTAAAATGATTTTTAGGGTTCCGTAGCCAAATTTGGCAAAAACGGAACCCTTATAGATTCGTCTTGTCAGTCTGTCTGTCCGTCCGTATGTCACAGCCACTTTTTTCCGAAACTATAACAACTATACTGTTGAAACTTGGTAAGTAGATGTATTCTGTAAACCGCATTAAGATTTTCTTACAAAAATAGAAAAAAAACAATAAATTTTGTTGGTTACCCATACTTAGAACTGAAACTCAAAAAATTTTTTTTCATCTAACCCATACGTGTGGGGTATATGGATAGGTCTTCAAAAATGATATTGAGGTTTGTAATATCATTTTTTTCTAAACTGAATAGTTTGCGCGAGAGACACTTCCAAAGTGGTAAAATGTGTGTCCCCCCCCCTGTAACTTCTAAAATAAGAGAATGATAAAACTAAAAAAATATATGATGTACATTACCATGCAAACTTCCATCGAAAATTGGTTTGAACGAGATCTAGTAAGTAGTTTTTTTTTAATACGTCATAAATCGTAAACCGCAATTTACGATAAGTGGAATAAAAATACTAAAACTTTTACTTATATATGCCTACAGGTTTGTACGGAACCCTCGGTGCGCGAGTCCGACTCGCACTTGGCTGGTTTTTTTATTCAATTGTTTTAGTCTTTCTGCCGCGCTCAGTATCATTATGCTTAAGATACTCTGATTTCAATACCGTAATGATTAAGCGACTCTGAATGCGGCAGTCAAACTGTCAAACAAATCTCACCTGGTAGTGATGGAGTTTTCGATGGAAATGGCCTGACCTGGAAGAGGAATGCCTTATGACCATACCCCATAACGGTGTCTTGGTTTGCTGCTGAACCTTCGCTTGGTGGTTTTTCCGCGACCAAAGCTTCCCAGTAGACCAAACCAAAACAAAATATTTGGTAAATATGAATTTCTCAAGACTGCAGCAGAAATATCGGCATTAAAAAATATAATTTCTTAATGTTATAAAATATACTAGCAGATGCCCCCGACTTGGCCGTGTGGATTGAGGTTTTTTTGTAATCTCTTTAATTTCCCGGGATAAAAAGTAGCTATTGCGTTATTACAGACTATAACCTATCTCTGTGCGAAATGTCATCTAGATCCGTTCAGACGTTCTAGCGTAATTGAGCAGCTAACTTTCATCCATCCATCAGAAATTTCGCATTTATAATATTGGTAAAGATTGGAAACACTATAATTTTTTATCTAAATCTAAAAGTATTATCCCAGAAACCCTATGTGATTACAGCATGTAATATAATATGATCCCCGCGGCCTCCGGCAAGCGACCCCTGTCAAGAGGGATTTGTAAACGAAAAAGCTTCTAATTTGGGGATCTGTTTCATGTCATCTCAAGATTCAGATAAGAGCTCTCAATACAGAAGCATCAAGATGGTATCTAAAAATGATTTTCTTAGAACATTATTATTATAGGACTAGAGACGCCCGCGGTTTCGTCCGCGTGGACTAAATTGTTTTTTTATTCCAGGGGGAACCCTTAATTTTTCGGGATGAAAAAAGCCTATATCAGTCCCCCGGGTTACCTCTGTACGGAGCTTTGGTTAAGCAGATAGGACGTGGAAAGGTGCTGACAGACCGAAACACTTTAGCGTTTAGAATATTAGGTGCAAGCATGTATCTATTCTTAATAGAAAAATTAGAAAGGCATAGTTTACTTTTTATCTCAGAAAATCAAAGAGTTTCAACGGCATTATTAAAACCTAAAACCACACGGATGAAGTCATAATCATTTAACCTAGTCCATACTAATATGAACATACGTCCATGAACGCGAAAGTGTGTCTGTCTGTCCGTCAGTCTGTCTGCTACGCTTTCACAGCTTTCATCTTTTCAACATCTAGTATTTTATATTTAAACCGATTGACTTTCCGACATATAAAGACCTAAGTCCATCTCCGTTCGTTCCATTATGCGATGCGCATATTGATACAATAAAGGTATCGTATGTGTATGTGTATCTATATGTTACGAGTACAAATTTAACGTGCAGGTATTTCAGAGATTTCGTTCATGAAATTTCGAAAAAAGGCCGTTTCATAAAATCGCCAATAACTGGGCGTGATGTCAGTAAAAATAACTATAATACTTATTTTGTATTGGCTCGCAGTTTTAAATTTTATCTATCGTACTCGCACGTACCTATCGTACATGACAAAAATTCTTTCCAAAAAACTAAGCGGGTCTATCAAGGATAAGCAAAGTTGACACATCAGACTCGCCCGACTTCAACATAGTGGGTAGAAATCAAAATTACAATTTTGTACTTTACAGTGGCGTTGGAAGTCGGTTTTTTGGAAATAATTTTTATTTTTAACTTTTTAGGTGTCGGGGTTGAGGATTTGGAGTCAGTTTTTTTTTCAAATCGGTTCAGATACCACGGAGATATGCACCGACATACATTTAAAAAAAACGCGCCGAATTGAGAACCTCCTCCCTTTTTGGAAATCAGTTAAAAAACTACAAAACAAGATTTCAACCAGGGTAGAACTGTGATAGTACCGATCAATACTAATAACCATTATTACTACTACAATTTACTACTACAAGCCTGCCATGTTTATTTTCCAGTGAACCGCATAAATGTGGCTCACAACACCTTGAGAAAATGTAATTTGTTGTCAGCTCTTTTCAGCAGAATATTCTCTGTACCTAGTAATGTCTGGCCGTGACATAAGGATCATTATGTTAGCCTTTACAGCTCAGATTAACAAGTTAGCTATAGCCAGGCCTCCAATATATAATGCTCATAATTAGCATAATTAATTACCTATGCCTGTAGATATACCTATCTTCAGGTAGTATGCAACTTCTACTGTTTTCAAATATTCATATACATGCCCGGTCTGCATTAATTCGAGTCCACCCTAAAGAGAAAACTGCCCTACATTTTTTGACGAAAGTACGTTACTAATATCTTATACAAATCGGCTGTATGGGACTGATATGGAACTAAAGAATATCTGCAGAAACTTATTCCATCCCTGCCTTAAAACCTTATCCCTATACCACAGGGAACACAAAGCAATTTGTTTAATCCACCTTGGTACATAAGTTGTAGTGTACGAGGATTATTTAGAACAACCTCCTTGCCAGCACTATTTCTCAAGGGTTGTAAGTATACATTGTACCCAAATTAAGGGTTGTTTTGATCATATTAATATTATAAATGCGAAAGTGTTTTGTTTGTTGATTTGTTGGTTTTTCCATAAATCACGTCGCAACTAAGCAACGGATCGACGTGATGATTTTTTGTATGGGTATAGTTGAGGACCTGGAGAGTGAAAAACTCAGAACCTTTAGTGTCAGCGATCTATTTATATAAATAATCGGCTATCCTCGAGCAGGACACAATATGACGATATTGCTGACAACATGTTTACGAGCCATCTCGCTAGCTTATATCGAACGCGAGCATAGAAAAAGTGAAAATGCCGCAATTTTTATTCAGCATCCAATATTATAATACCCTTTCAACTACCAGCTTTTTTGCCTTCTTTGTATGTTGTTCGTATTCCGAACATAATAGGAGATTGATTTATTAAATTACAAGATTATGCCCACGACCTCGTTCTACCTGCCACGACTAGAACTTTTTTTTGGGATGAAAAGTATCGTATGTCAATTTAAAATTAGACGATCACTTCGTTGGCGTGATCTATGGATTTCTGATTCCCGCGGGAACTCTTTGATTTTATTTTGCAATTTAGGTCATATGCTGTCTTTGTCCCAAATTTCAGCCAAATAGGTTCAATCATAGTGGCATCCAAACTAACAAAATATATCCAAGCAGACAACTTAAATTATTATAACTTTTCAGAAAACTATTCTTTACACAAAATTCATTTTTTGAAACCGTGAGCTAAATCATCATTATTTTGTTTAACGTTTTATGTTATAATATATATATATATATTTATATGAGATTCACTGAATAAAAATTACGATCTGCACTATGAACTCTACGACTCCAGGTAGATAATATATAAAGTAGGTATCTTTTAAGCTACATCGTAAAACTGAGTAATGCTTAGTGGTTTACTCACGATAGACTTAGCTTAGCTCCTGTAACAAAACACCATCATAAAATGCGGTAATAATGCTTAGTGGTCTACCAGATTTACATAGAACAGATTGGTAGATTAACATAGAAGCTCCTATGGTTAATCTACCCTTGCATTGAGAGAGTCTACAAAACAAAGATTTATCGTAGGTAAGATATCCGAACTTAGCTGCTTAAGGGTCGAAGTACTGAAACATTGTTTTCTGTTCCGACGTTTTAGGATAGGAAAAATGAAAATTTCATTACTAAATTAATACCATTTGCTACTCAGTTAAATGAAGTATGACGTAATTAAAAAAAGTGGTCATAAAATCGTATAGTAACTGCAGAAAATTATCGAGAAATTCATGGAAAACTCAAAAAAGGCGTTATCGCGTTCCGACTATTGTGATTTAATCTGAGACCTTATATAAACAAAAGTTATTTCAAATTAATCATTAAAGATCAAGGAACACTTTAATTAAACAATATTTTCAATACAACTTAAAGTTTTTGTACAATCTGGTTCCAAAGATCCCTCATACGAATTTTTCATACAAATTTACACTGGCTCGTCCAACCCAAATGTCAAAACTTATAGCCTAAGAGATAACTGTATTTGTGGTAACTATCTTTTGGTAACTATAATTATATCTCCTTACTATTAATTTCCATGTTTCAGATTTATGTTAGAATTATCACAGGTGGTCTAAGAGGTGATACCTATACGTAAATTAAAATACTCGTAACTTAAATGGGAGATATTTAAACACTACACATTATCACATCAAAGCGGCGACACTTGAGCTATTTTTACCCATGACGGAACGGACGGTATATATTATTATGTGTTTGCCATAAGAGGTTGTGCGATTGTTTGTTTGTTTGTGTACTTTTTAGTTACCATTTTCCTGGAAAACTACTGGACCGATTAGTATGCAGTTTTTTGCAATAGATATGCATAACTTCTGTCAAGGTTCTTGAATATGTTTTAGGGCCATAGTCCACTAAGCTGAGCTGCAATTTTGATTTTAATTTTTCAATATGTTTCCATTTTTCTGAAAAAGTACTGGGCTCATTGAGATGCGGTGTTTTGTATAGCTTGTGAAAAATTTCTTTAGATTTAGATACATTTTAAGTTATCGTGCTATCGTGCGCGCTCCTATCGTGTTTTTTTATTATGTTACCTTTCTTCTGGAAAACTACTTTGCTGATTTAGATGCGGTTTAAAAAAAAATATGTTTAGCTTCTGAGAAGGTTCTTAGATATGTTTTAGGGCCATAGTCCACCAAGCTGTGCTGCAATCGTGATTTGGTAGGTGGTCGAACTCCTTCTCATCGCAAACCCGTCGTGTTTGGACTCTTTTGATTTGCCTTGACAAGCGCTAACCTAGATGCTGTGGTCACAAGAACTCCAGTTTTTTATCCATTATATTTTATAACGTATTTTTTGAACTGATATATTTTAACATTTATTTATCAGAATATTAAAGTTTGACACAATTTGACACCTCTACTCATTACCATTTGGCCATAGTCCAACACGCTGGTCAAAAAAACTACTGAACCGACAAAGATGCAGTTTTGTGTTCATAAAACTACTTCTGCGAAGATCTAATTGTTGTTACAAAGTTATAAGGTCACAAATTATAATGGAGCGCTGCAGTTCATCGAGGGTTTTTTTTAAATTTTAATTTTATTACTTGACGTAAGTACTACTTGACGTACTTAACGATGTATTATGTATTTGAGAGGCAATATCTAGTAAACGCCCCGATGAATAGAGTCAATTTTTATACTGGTTACTTAGGTACAGCGCATACTTTAATACTATACTAGAATAAGCCTTCCTAGTTATTGGTCATTTCTGGTAACAATAACTCGTCTTTGAGCGGCGATATGTAGTCAGGTCCCCAGCCACTTGCAGGAAGCCCATCACGAATTCTACCAGACGATAGTTACTGTTGTGAATGATACGAGCACTTGATGAGAACTGACATTTATTATTACTGAAATATATAACAATATTATATAAAATTCACATCATCTTTCCCTTTTATTTTTTAATGTATATTATAAGTACATCTATTTTTATTATAATTTTATAATTGGCTTAGATATGTAATTATATTTAAACAATACCTACGTATCTAATCCTAATTTATTTTTACTGAAATACCAACATAACAATATTATATAAAAATCATATTAACTGAAATACCAACATAACAATATTATATGAAAATCACATCAGCAGCTATCTCCTAGCCTGTATATTTTTTGAAAGCTTGCCCCCTTAAAAGAGAATAAGTAAAAATATTAAACTTCTAAACATTTAAAAAGGTATTGTAATAGTCATCGGTTCTTAATAGTCACAGCTGAATTTTTGGTTGGTTTCTTTTCAGTAGATTCTACTTTCCGAAATGGAAATTTTTAGGTAATTTTACATATCGAACTCACTCTATAGCCCGTACTTATATTATGAGTCTTTTTTGTCTGTCACCTTTTAACGGGCTATTGCACTGATTTTTACAAAATCTGGTAAAAAGAGATTTAAAAAAAAATACTCTATCGTACAGGTACCTACTCTACCGATAGTCCCTATACGATTCCAATTAAATAATGAAGATTTATGCGCTAGCCTAACTATAGTGCAAGGACATCTAAAACAAAAACCTATATCTATGTATAACATACATGACTTGTTACAGGAGTTAGTGTTCGTGACCACTAAGCTGTGTAAACTAACGATTTGGTAACACGTCGTTGAGATTAAGCTGGCTAGAGCCGTAGCCTTAAGTATATTTTAATAGCCTCCCTGAGCTTTTAATGGTTGGTCGTTTGGTATATTACTTCAGTGATTATTATAAACGCTGAGGCTTAGTTGCGTGGGTAGTCGCACTTGACCGGACCATTGTAGAACGTCCCTAGAGAGAGAACCTCTTTACTTGGTCTTTTCCGCGAGGCCAATATTCGATTGTCCGGTCTTTTTAATACGGGAGGGTTAGGTATATAGATAGGTTATAGTAAGATAAGTTTATGTATTATGTCTAGTTTCTCACCCTACTAATGTATACAACATTAGTAGGGTGAGAAACTACCTCTTCTCACCATACTAATGTATACATTAGTATGGTGAGAAACTACCACTAAGTTTAGAAGGGCTAAACTTTCATAATTTTGACAGACGAAAATGAAAAAAAAATTTTTTTTCTTATTATAGTTTTTTTTACAGTTTTTCAAAAATATTTACGAATTACGAAAAAAAGAGCGTGCAGTGGGGATATAAATTAGAACTAAAGTTTTATGAAGTTGTTTTAGGCATCTACGCAGTCGGTTTTTCTTCCATTAATTAAAAAAATTCTATAAAAATACGTCTTTATTACATTAAAAATACCAAAAACATTTACTCTAGTTTTGAGGTTTTATGTAGATACTTTTTTATTTACTTTAAAAGATGGCCTTTGGAGGCATATCAGATCACTTGAACAAATTAAAGATATTGATTTATAGATCTTAAAGAGATCTCAAGGGTTTATCCCTTATTAATCAATATATTTAAATTGCACAAGTGATCTGTTTGAAAATGGACGTTACTCCGCTAAAGAAAAAAAAACATAGAGATAAACTAGTTTCAACTTTATTCAGAAACTCATAAAAATAGAAATGAAAAAGCACAGTACGTTCTCGAATATATTTTTGTAAATACTGAAGCTAAAAACTTTATTTCGCATGTTCATTTCATTATCATCACTGGAATCTGAATTTATATACTCACAGTACGTTTATTTTTGTACGAGTATTTTGTTTCATGGTGGTTTTTTTTTTAATTCAACATCAACACTTTATTTGATTTCACTTGATACTCTAGATTAATACAGATCGATTGGTGCAAGAATAATTATTAAAAAATAGTCCACGTATTTAGTCTCTGAGTGCCGGAAATTGACAAACAGTAATATATGATGAACACAATACAACCCTTATAAACATTGAAATAGAATGAGTACACTAAAATTCTACATCAATGCTTATAAATTATGAAGTCGCGTACAAACTGACCCCCAATTGTGTAAGCAAAATCGTTTGTCAAACGTATAAGTAATTCGACCTATTCAAAGAGTTAATAAATCATAAAAGCATCTATGAGCTCGTTAAACAGTTCGAGTTAAACGTTTTAAGCTCTCAAATGATTACGATTTGCTTAGGCAATTGGGCCTCTGGTTGATTACCAACAACGCAAAGTAATAGCAGAGAATACACACTACCTATTACTACTTACTAATGGCAGAAAAGAAACCTCGCTCACAAGCATCGTAAATATCAATTTACTAACAAAACCCCCAACACATTTAAACGAAATCTTAAACCTTAAAAAAAGCTTAAAAGACCTCATAAAGAGATTTTCTTAAGAATACTCCATAGGAAGACTCTCGATCAAGTCAACTTTCAAACTAAATCGAAATTGGATCGCCCGTTTGGGAGCTAAGATGCGGTAGATATAAATTATGCAGTTACATAGATACACACGCTAAACTTAAACAACTACTACTGTATGTCACCTACTGCGTAGATATATAAGTCAGGGTTCTTCATACCTCATACTAACTGTAGGTAACATTGAAATTTTCATCTGCCCTTTTAATGTTTGAGCTACTGAGGTATGAATAACGCCGAAAAAGTATATACTTAGTCAACTTGACGATGTAACTACAACCTACCTCATAGTACAGAGTACAAACCCCGCCTACATTTACCCTCGTGGGAAATCAACTATGTCACAATGCGTACCATGACGATGAATTAATTATTAATTCGGCATAGTTTCATGTCAAGTTCGATCCCAGGGGTTGAACTGTGACATAATGGACAAAATATTGAGTTTTTTAGCATAACCTTTAAAATACCTTCCTTATCTTTCGCAGAGAGGTTCTGCAATACTAGATTATGGTGATTATATTATGTATCGCAAAGCGGCTTCAACTTGTCTGCTGAAATGAGAAACCATACCCACTAATCTTACTTAAGTGCGAAAGTTTGGATGAATGTATGGATCTGGCTGAAATTTGGCACAGAGATGGATTATAGTCTGGATTAGCACAATCACTTTTTATCCCGGAAAATTAAGCAGTTCCCGCGGGAACCAAAAGCCTCAATCCACGCGGACGTAGTCGCGGGCATCAGCTAGTAATATTATAAATGCGAAAGTGTGTCTGTCTGGCTGTCTGTCTATCTGCCTAACTGCGTGTCTGCTACGCTTTAACGGCCCATATTTTCAACCGATTTTGATGAAATTTGGTATAGAGATAAGTTGCATACCGGGGAAGGACATACTTTTTATCCCGGAAAATTAGGAGCTTCCCAAAACGAAATTGACCACTACGCTTAACCACGACAATTAACGAGGCAAAATGGTGCTTATTCAGTTGTGTTTACTTATTTATTATTTCAACAAAATATTGTCTTAAAACTAATAGAAAAAAAAGTGGACAAAAGTAATCTTTAAACTAATCGACAGTTCTACAAGTTTAGTACTGCCATACTATCCCGCAGGAAAACTTGTATAGCTGATACTGTGTACTACAAGTTACAACCAAGCTAACACCAAGACCATTCTACGACGTCCAACAAAATTACATGTAAATAACGTCCTACACTAGTCCACCCAATTTCCGGAGAGCGACCCTGCTCAAAGGAGATTTGTAAAGGAAAAAGCTCCTAATTTGACTCTCTTTTTTGATGTCATCTCAGCATTTAGATAAGAGCTTTCGATATCACGGTTCGATCTAATTACTAAAAGGGCCAGAGAGCTCCAGCCTTGTTTTACTTGTTCTTGTAGAAACATCTTTATGGAAAACGTAATTATTTGTATCGAAATTTGTACATCCCTTGTAATTATTATCTAAATATTTTACCTTATATTTATTTTTTTAAACTAGTTAATGCCCGCGACTTCGTCCGCGAGGCTTAAGTTTTGTTTCATTCCCGCGGAAACTCCTCCTCCTCCGGGATTAAAAGAAGTCTATGTCACTCTTCAGGCCTCAACTGTGTCCATGCCAAAAATCACGTCAATCAATAGCTCCGTTGCGGCGTGATTGAAGGACAAACCAGCAAATAAACACACTTACGCATTTATAATATTAGTATGATAGTATGATATCGCTGAATTGCTAAAATAAACCTTAAAACTTAAATTTAAATAATATTACCTAAATTCATTTTTTAGGGTTCCGTACCAAAATGGTAAAATGGAACCCTTATGGTGCGACTTTCTCCGTCTGTCCGTCTGTCCGTCTGTCCGTCCGTCACACTCGATTATTTCAGTAACTACCGAAGCTATCGACATGAAATTTGGAATAGTTGTGTATATTAGTGGCCCAAAGACACTAGAATTAAAAAAAATTGGAAATTATTTTTGTTCTTATTTAAAAAGGGGGGAAAATCGGAGGGTTGAAATTTAAAAGTCAGATAACTGTACTGTGTGGGGTATCATATGAAAGGGTTTACTTTGTACATTCTAAAACAGATTTTTAATTATTTTTAGTCATGATAGTTTTTGATTTATCGGGGAAAAAGTCTAAAAAAATACCGTTCCCCCCCCCCTTATCTCCGGAGTTTACCAATCGAAAAATCTGAAATAATTATGGTCAATAGGAATTTATGTATATTTTACAGGAAAACTATAGCCAATGCTCTAACTAGCATAGTTTTTTTGATATTAACAGTAAACCTCTACAAACAAAGTTAGTTTTGCGGTTCATTAACAAAGGTAATTATTACCGTCAAACGCAAGTTCTTCTAAGTACTCGTCGTCAAATAAACATATTGGTTTTTGCCTGATTGTTTTGCTTCAGTACCTACTTCTTGAGTACGGAACCCTCGGTGCGCGAGTCCGACTCGCACTTGGCCGGTTTTTTTTTTTATTTAAATTAAATTTAAGGACTCAGCTACTAAAATTATTCATCGAGGTTAATTGCCTCTTCAGGTTTCTTCCCCTAATTGGTTTTACGCGGCAACGAACCGGAACACTATCGCTTACCGACATGGCTTTCCCGATGGTGATAAACCACGGCCGAAGCATCCAACTAGACAAGACCAGAGAAAAGAAAATGTACAATTCCTAATTGCTCCTGGCGGGAATCGAATCCAAGCCCTTTTATGCTCATTCACCACTGCACTAGGAAGGTCGTCCTTTTACCCCATAGCTATATAGCCCGCATTTACCTATCAAAACGTTACATAGAACGTGCCGCCATTTTTGGCGTTTTTACGCCACCACATATCTTGATCATGTGACACAAACACACATAAAGGGGCGAATTGTACTTTTTTCAGTTAACAAATCCTCCTTGACGAGGGTCCCTTTAAGGGAACATAAACAAAAAGTACAACAGAAAATACGGTAAGATTATTTATCTGGACCTACGAATATTATTAGGATTTCGATTTTCCGAACATATTGTTACGATCCAACGACCGAGGATTTCTCGATGTCTTACCGAGGTATAGATAAAATGGAGGATTTAGGTCTCGTTACCTCGAAACTAAAAAAAATATTTGTTTAGTACAAGTATCTGTATTATTTTCCTAAAACTCAACGAAAACAATGCAAAGATCTGTAATAGAAGACAATTTGTCATTTTATTACTTGGCTCAAATATTCTAAGTTCTCGGAAGCACCATTACTGCGGTCAACAGACCAAACACGAGAACACCTGCGGCCTTTGAAGTGTTTAGGAGGGTCAACACTTAGTTTACGACAAAGGACATAGAACGCCTCCTTTCTAGCATAGTGTGTCTGTAATGTTTGTATTGACTATCCTCTCTAGATATTATTATAATCTAGCTAACCGATTTTTCTATGAAATACTCAAAACATTCTAATGATGGTCAAAATTGTTTGAGTGACTAGACATACTTAAAATCGAATTTTCTCTTAAATCTTAATAATTAAAATCTGTCTAATGAACGACGAGAGTAAAAAACGGTGGGAAATTTAAAAAAAGAGGACGGGTTTTCTCACATGTACAGACTTTTTTTCCTTTTTTTGGTTAGCTTTGAGTTTCGCATAATGCAGCATTGCCAGAATATAAAGTCTGACTTGCAGCTTTCACTAGCTCTAGTTACCTACTCGTAGCAATACTAGATTAGCTGGTCCGTCTATCAAAGGACTGATATTTCAAAACCTGTTAAAGAAAAAAAGGTGTGTTTGCAATTCACACACGGCAGAAGTGAAAGTTCAGAAAAGTAGCCTACGAGAGAATGAGATAAATATAGATCGACAGATAAACTCTTTATTGCACACACTTAAAACAAAAACAATAAACAAAAAGGTTAAAAGATATAACTTGTATTCTATCTTATTCTCTGGCAGGCTAAATTATGAATATGCTTGTCTCTTTTTGGTGTCGCTTTTTCGTTTCCTGGTATTTTTAAATCACAACGATTCTAAAGAAGTTTCACTTCAAAAAGACCCCCGCCCCTACTCCCTCCCCAAATTCCTAAACATTCGACCTTTATGATGAAATTGGATACAGAAGACCAGACAAATCTTTGCCCTATTGGCGCATTGTACCTACTACTGCATAGCTTGGTATGTTGCGTCAAACTAACGCAACATTAAGAGGACTGTTATGACGATGATTCAAGAACTAACCGGGTGCTAAACATTAGTATTTAAAAAATAAAAAGTGTACTAAATTGCAACGTTATATAGTTATAAATCTCATCCAATACTCGTGACTTCAGACTGAACGCGAGTGGAATTTTTAAAAGCGAAACTCCAGTAATGTAGACGGTACGGTTCGTATAAATTAATTTCGCTCTGACCGCATATTAATATTCAACGCACTCACAAAGTTCGCTCTAACTGCTGCGGAAATATTTGAATATATTACGGAAACGGTTTTTTTTTTCATTTAATGCTTAAAAAGCTAAAGCTGGGGGTGTACTCTTATATAACTCAAAAAAAACGGATCTGATAAAAATTTCAACTAGGTACAAGTATTTTCTGCTTTAAATCTTTTACAACTTTGTTTTAGACCGCTCCACTACGAGTAGAAGATAAGATGTATCTTGACCTGATTTCACGTTGACAGAACCATGGGCAACAGCTACGATGGATAAAAATATAAATTATTTCTAAACAAAAAAACAACGATCATAGTAATAATAAGAATAAATATTACCTAGATTTAGTATAGAGTACCAATAACAAACATCAATAACTTGGCAAATGTTGACATGCCTTTTATTTTTGTGGTTTTCCTTGTATAGCAATAGTTATTTGTTACAAGAGTACTTGTAAAACAAGAGTGAAAAGTTGTTTTTTAACCGCGTGCTCAATTTTGATGACCGAGCAAGCGAAGGATTCTAAAATTGAATCACGAGCGCAGCGAGTGGTTCAAAAATTATAATCCTGAGCGTGAGCGAGGGAATCAAAAGAGCACGTGGTGAAAAATCTTTTCACTCGAGTGCAACACGTAACTTTTCATCCCACCTCAGCGAGGAAATGACATGACGTGAAAGAAAATGGTGCGCGCAAAGCAAATAAAAAAAGTACACCAAGAAGGTTACGAGTGTGAGTTTTTAACAAATTAAAAAAGGTTGTATGGAAATTCGGCACCATAGAGGTAGAAGTAAATAGGTTTTAATGATGTTTTGAATTCACAAACTTCATAGACGAGTGATATTTACTAACGTGCACACGATGTTCTAAATTCAATTTACTTTATCCTCAAGAGGATAATAACGGCTTTTGCATTCAGATATCGAAGATTAAAAATACTCTTTCCGAGATGGTGGGATGAAAAAGATATTTCCTGCTTATGTAGGTACGTAAAAACCCAAAATAATATTATCCAGGCTGTACATTTGATATCAGCGCAAAATAGCGCCGGCCATTTTACAAAATATAACACTTTAAAAATGTACCCTTTCTTATCTTGGACTTCCGCAAACTAAAGCCGGCTTCTATCAACCATTTTGAAAATATTTTGAAAACTATTCTGAACTGAAATCTTGCTCGCTTCTCGAATTTCTTAAAGACAAAAAATTTCTTAACAATTCATACAACAAGACATAACATTTGACTGAGATTTTCAAAACTATCACAGCTACCTATAGTCATACCAACTTATCTGGCCCGGTGGCCAAAATTAGAACAAATTTTTATGCCTATTTCGTTTTGTTTTTATTTTATTTTTAGCTTTTGTGTTTATTTTCTTAATAGTACATGTGACAACATGTGATATTTAAATATTATTCAAACGTAATTTCACCTGAGTATGAAACTTTCAGGGATTCCAACATAAAAATATATTATCGTCTGAGGGACAGGTTCCATTTGCGGAGCAGCAGGTGTCCTTCGCAAACCCATCTTCAACGACTAGTCCATTGTTCCGACATAAATCTTGAAAGCACTAGAGCTTATAGTCCGTTTTTTGTTCTAAAATAGTGAATCGTAGATTCTTGTAACATAAAAAGTAGCTTGGGCATTTTAAATCGGTGGTGGAGTTCTTATAAAAAAACATTATTTGGAATATTATAAAGGACACATAAAACACAAAACAAAATTACTGATACAAAAAAACTTAGGAACTAGGAACTACTGTGACACAAAAATAATTCCAAAAAGGCCATCGACTCAGCGTGATGCTGTTATGGTGTAAACGCACCACGACAGCCCTGATCTTCAGGCGATCCCTGAAATATCTTCGACGTCCCGGACCAGTTCGGGCTGCCCGCCAATCTGACTTTGCTGGTAACAGATCAACAGAACCGGAATTTCATTTCAGGCTTTTCTTTTTTACCACCTTTAAAAAGCTTCTAAATAGATGAAAGTGAGTGACGATGTATGGTAAAATAATAGTGGGCTATCCTAGTGAATGTCTAGCAGCACAAAACCCATACGTTTTGTCCGGTTTCTACGCGGCATTTCTACTGAATGCTTGTGCGGAATGCTTATTAGAGCTTGACGCCTTTACCGATAGTGCCTTCGGCCGCCGCTGGTTACCAGTACCCGATAACCAGATGCGGCCGAAGGCTCCAACTAAACACATGACAAAAAACAGATGAAGTCAAAATAATAATATAAATTTGTATGGTTTAGAGCCAAAACTTTATAATACGCCAACAAAATTTTATTTAACTTTACCATCTCCATCTACCAGCTACTCTCGTTCAATCAGCCCCGATATTGAATCAATATTAGAACTTCAAAGTAGCTCCGAAGTAGATCCGATAAAATATTTAATTTTCTATATACCCGTATAAGGTTCGGAGCTTTTATTCGTTTACGTTTTAACAACAAAGGGGTCGTGATACCTTTTCAGAAACATTCTATAGTAAGCAATTTTATTTAGTTACAGATTGAAAGTCTATTTATCGTTTTTTTACAAAAGAGACGTAAAGAGGAATTTTCATATCAAAAGTCACAAAGGCATACAAAGAAAGAGGTCTATGAAAACATAATATTGTCTGTGTGATGTAGGTCTATGAAAAGTAATTTATTGCGGGGACAAGGTCGTTAAATGTGTTTAAGTAATTTTTTTTTACCTGTCCTTTTCATGTCAATACTGAAATAAACTTATCAAAAAGTGACAGCATTACAACATCTATAAGTGAATCAGTTCAAACAGCGTTGTGTTATCCTAATTATCAGCCGATGATATCTACGAGTACTTACCTAGATTTAAATAAAAATTCATACTGATATAATAAATGTGAAAGTGTGTCCGTTTGTTCGGCTGTCCTTCAATCATGCATGGGTATAGTTGGGGACATAGACTACTTTTAATCCCTGAAAATCAAAGCTTCCGCCCAGGATTTTTAAACCTATGCAGACAAAGTCGCGGGCATCGTCTAGTTATTAATATCTACGTTCGATGACGGTGCGAGGCCGGTAAGGTAAGTTTCTATGGCAACAGGCAAACTATTAAAAGCTTAACAATGAATAGGTAATTTAAGTTTCAGGACGCGCAACGAGCTTTCCATATTTTAAATTAGTATGATAAACACATTCTCCGATAACCCGAGGCAGCCAATGCCAAGATAACATGAAACAGCCCCGTAAAATCTGTTATCTAAAATCAACCGTAGTTTCCGTAAACTATTCTGCCTTCACTAACCCTTATTAACGGTGGTTCTGCATTTGAAAGGAAAATATAATATTACAGCTAAGTTGTGATGTTTTTGAATAGCTATCTCCATATTTTGTTTGTTGATCTTTCAAAGGTCAAACAAGAAGGGCTTAGATACTTAACAAATTAAGATCAAACATCTTGTTTGACGGTATATGAGTAGGTAATTTACACTTTTTACTGTGTTCAAGGATGTTGTGGTTATAATTGACTACGGTATCCTAAAACGATTTAATTAACACATTCCCTGCGGCAGCATTGGATCCTAAACCTACGGCTCGTGCGGTACGAGACAAATACTGCCCGTATCTATATTTCCTGATATGCGTTACGACCTCTATTTTGCCGTACCGGAACCTGACTTTCAAAGTCCATGGAGACGTGGAAACTCACCATATCAATGGGTTTTTTGAACAAATCGATAGGCTACATCCTCGTGTATACCTAGCTGCGGTAGCCCCGGGTTCTCTATGATATTTCGAAAGATACAGAGATTTTTCAAAATCAGTCATTTACGGCAATATATATGCCGTATAGCATAGAAGTTAAAAAATTGCTAGGGATGGGTTTACTTCTGAAATGACAATCGATATTTTAAAGATATTCTTTATTAAAGACACAACAAATTTAAGTGTATAAATCAACATAATTCTTCATAATTAGTCAACATAATAATTACTCTTACAAGTACCTATCGCCAATTTAAAAAAATATATTTAAATATAAAAAAAATTAAAATAAAAAGCAGTCACTCATGTAAGTTTAGTACAAATACACTGATTAATAAATAAATAATAATAACTACAAATAGGTTTTTTAAATTTTGATTCATATTAGGGTACCAAATTATTATTGACCGAGCGAAGCGAAGGTCTCTGAGTCTACTTGGGTGAATTGGCACTTGTCCGTCCGTCTGTCAGAGCCTTATAACTTCTGAATTGCTGAACGTAATTACTTCAAATTTAAATATAATATGTAAATCGATGGCCTCCCGCCGAATATGGCTTAAAAAGTTTTAAAAATCTTTATTTCAGGGGGGCTCTCATAGAAGCGAATGCGAAGTAAAATATTTTTTATAGCGTTACATAGGGTTGCAGTATATCATTTTAAAGATAATTAAGAATAGAGTCCAAAAATATTTTTTTTTGAATTTTTCCCCTAAAATTGACGAAATGGGAGGCTTTCAAAGTAGCGATTTTCTAACGTCCAAAGTTGACCTCAGAACTCTCAATTTTCTGAACTCTCAAGCCTGAAACTTGATCAATTATTTGAATTATATCCTGTACTTGAACAACAAATACTAAAATTAGATAAATATTATAAGGAAACGAAATTATTTAATTTTTAATGATGATGATATTTTTAACAGAACTTCACACTGATGTCAATATATGGCGCTCTGTGAAACCGCGAGGTCTCAGTTCGGGGCGAACCACTAGTAATTACTTTTTATTTTTAATCTATGATGAGATCATATTAGGAACTTTAACGAAATAAAATAAATTTTAAAAAGTAGGTAATTCCCTTACTCATATCATGTTTTTTACGTGAAAGTCTCGTCGCGTAGTTTTTTGCATAAAAAATATCGAGCACTTACGGCCAACACTAATGCAAACTGCGAGGCCGCGCGGACGCATGCAGTGAGGCGCGGGGTTGGGGGGGTACGGCAAGATAGTCGCCGTACCGCACTGAATAAAAATAATTACCTTGCTGTGCGTTACGGCAACTATTTTGCCGTACATTATTAGTATACAATATCATTATATTAAAAGCAACCATATAGAAAAAATCACTGTCTCTTTCCTACACGTACGGGAACATAGATAAATCACCCCCGCACCGTGCGCAAAACAAGGAAAACTAGCTGCCGCACTGGCTGACCGTCAAATACGGCAAAATACTTGCCGTAACGCAGCGAAAGTGTTAATTAACTGCCTCATTGGTCCAGTGGTTAGCATGTTCGACTGCGGCCAACAAGGTCCTGGGTTCGAGTCCGAGGTCGGGCCGCAATTAAGTACTGGGTTTTTCTGACTAGAAATTCTCAGTACAAGTGTGGTACAAGCCCGGAGTTAGGAAGCTGGCGGTGAGACACCTCCGTGCCTCGGAGAGCATGTTGAGCCGTCGGTCCCGGTTATTATCACTAGTCATTAAAGCCCGCCAACCCGCATTGGAGCAGCGTGGTGGGTCTAAGCTCTAATTTCCTGAGAGTGGAGGCCTGTGCCCAGTAGTGGGACGTTAAAGGGCTGTAGTGGTATCTTAAAACTATAGCTACGAGGTTTTTTTTTATCGACTACAAGTTAGCCCTTGACTGCGATCTCACCTGATGGTAAGTGATGATGCAGTCTAAGATGGTAGCAGGCTAACCTGTAAGGGGCATGCGCCACGGAGATCGGAAGTCGTTAATACGTACTTATTCTTTAAAACAACTCACTGGAAAGATACTCAATGCAACTTTTTGGAGAAATTAGCAATTTTCAAGAGCTTACGCTGGCGGTCCGGAACTAAATATTATAATTTTATTAGTCGTACTTAAACCTCTACTTACCTACTTTGCACGGAATTACTATAAGAAAATGTAATATTTAAACAGACATATTATTTAATAAAATTAGTGTGGCTGTCAATCTGCAACCCTTTCAAGGCCCATCTGTTCAATAGATTTTGTCGAAATTTCGTACAAAGATATATTGCACTCCAGAAAATTAAAGAGATCCCGCATGGCCACTAAAACTTAAAAACCACGCAGACGAAGTCGCGGGCATCATCAAGTTGCTTATAAAATAAAGACCGGATTAGACTTATTAAAACTACGCCGCAGCAAAGTTGCAGGGAAACTACTAAATAAAAATAGCTGCTCTAGCAATCGTACTTTTACGTACTTGGTCTTTTTTGCCGTAGATGAATGGCTTTCTAATGAACCGTCTGCGGCACTTGGGAGTGCAAACCTCGTTACCGTAATGGATAACAGCCACTGCCAGCCATGTTCTCAAATAAAAGTACATTTTGTTATACTTTCCTTATTAATATGGTACTTACTGTTTTTTTTTTGTTTTTGAAGTGAAAACTTCTTTAGGCCCGTTGAACACTTTTTGGTAGGGCGTGTGGATTCGCGTCACCGACACCGACACCGACACCGTAACCGCGTTGTTACGAAGACAAAAGGTCTTAAATATAAATATACTACATTCGTAATTAAACTTTAATGCCTTAGTTTTAAGGTTTATTTTTTTAATTTATTGAAAATTTCTTCTTTTTAAGAAGACGTTGAAGAAAAAGAAATATATTGAAAATAATTAAACCAAAAAAAATATTAAAATATTCGTTTCACTTCTATCGGCAGTCCCTATGAATGCCAATTTTAATGTTTTTTTTTTCATTGCAAAGCAGTGATGAGCTCTAGATTGGTCGTTGAAGTGCTTGTCTAAAAAATGCCTGTTTGTACAAAAAATGTAAAGACAAAAATAGTGGACAGTGAAGTGCTTATCTCAATACAAGATATCTCTTCTCTTCTTGGTAGTGTGAGAGGTTGTAAACAAAGATGATCTATAGAAAGAGATTCAAACATTTAAGTGAGCATTTTACTAGGAACAATATGTTATGATGTGTCATAAATCATGTGTTCCTAAAATGCGTAGGTATACGTGTTCACAAATATTACGCGTCTCATCAACAGAATCAATAAAGCTATTTATGCAACTGTATCGTAATGAGGGTCATTTTAATTCGAGTGCTGTTTTTTGATACGAGGCTTGCCGAGTATCAAAATAGGACAGTACGAGAATAAAAATGACTAATTACGTACAGTTGCATACAAGATTTTATCTACGACAAGGACGTCTTTATAATTTTTTACTTTATAAATTAATAAAAACCAAAAGTGCCAGAACCCAGAGCCGCTAAGCTATAGGTATCCTATTTATGAAGATAACCATATCGATACAGCTACGACTCATAACGATACAGCTCCCATACAACGAACTGTATCGTTATGAGAAGCAAACACGAAAGAGGGTTCAATTCGATATAGTTGTCAAAATCGAAATTGGAACTTTTCGATGCTGGAGTAGATAAATTCAGTTTTAAGTATAACTAGTTTTTTTATAACTTAGTTCATCAAAGTTGAGGTGCATCAACACAAGCAGAAGGGCATCTTAATCATAATTACTACGAGACACTCTAAACGTAATTAATTTTTTTTGTTCTTTATGACGCTTTTATTTTTTATTTTTATGTCTCAATTTAAAAAAACTTCGGGTGGAATAATTCCATGTTCGTTTATTTTGTTTACTTCCAACCAACGCTACTTACAAAAAAATATGACAATAACAACCACATTGCAACCTACTCTACTAACCTACTTCGTAAATTATTTTTGCTTTCTTTATGCTATTTATGAGGAATTCACAAATATAAATTGTTTTTTACGTGATACAATAGATATTTTTAAATAACCCACGCAAATATATTATGGACATTATGTATGAAAATCGCTGGGTCTTGTTATTCAAGAAATTGTAAAAAATATGAAAATTCCTTGAAATATTTTAACAAAATCCCTAAAAGACCTGTCTGGTTCACGAAGTGTCAGGAACAAGTAGGTATTAATCTTATTTATATAATTTAACCAACTAAATGTCTTTAACAAAAACATAATAGGTATTAGACATTTATCGCAAAAGTTATTTCACTAGTAAAGCAGATTCCTGCTACAAAGCAATTTAGTTTTCATACTTGCATGTCAGCTCGCAGTTCCAACTAAAAGTTTATTTTGAACACAAATAGAGTTTTCCACGCTGCACTGGTACACGTAGGAACCGATTTCATAGAGCCTCTGTTGAAAAACCGAGTTTGGCGTAAAATTCTCTGAACGATTGGTCACTGCAATCTACAACAAAAACAGTACTTACATCACGATATAAGTACAATGCTCACAGAAAACCATACCGACGGCCGGTTTCTGAATTGAGAATTTCATGTTGAGTCTGTCTCAAAGACTAATTAAGCAAATTTTTGTTTCTGAATTGATATTGGGCTGGTTTCTGAATAACTATTAATATGTTGCAACTATTAATATGTTGCAACATCAAATGTGCTAACGCTAAGAACCAATGAACACTTAGCTGAGTTTGTAAAAGGATTGGAAGAGATTAAATGGGACGTCGTTGGACTTAGCGAAATAAGAAGATTAGGAGACGAAATTGAAGGTATGACAATTATATACTGTATTATAATTTAATATAAAAAATTCTTTTTAAACAACCGACTTCAAACTCCCGCGCCAACTTTACAACAACAAGCACACGCTATACAAAGTACTTATTTTATTATTGATATTTTAAAAACCGCTCGACCGATTTCGATGAAATTTATATGGAACCACGTGGGAAGTATGCCCTTTCAAATAAAAAAAGAATCATCCAAATCGGTCCACCCAGTCAAAAGTTCTGAGGTAACAAAAATATTTAAAAAAAAAAAAATTACAGTCGAATTGAGAACCTCCTCCTTTTTTTGAAGTCGGTTGACAAAGGGAAGAAACAAGGATTATACGGCGTAGGATTTATGTTAGAAAGCATATAAAAGACAACATAGAAAGTTTCAATGGCATATCAGATCGTGTCGCAACATTAAATGTAAAACTAGCAGGTTATGATGAGCCTTGGACTATAATACAGGTCCTACTGAAACACTGGACGAAAGTTCAAAAGACCAGTTCTATGAAGATCTTAATTCTGCACTAAGTACAACAAACACAAGAATATAATTGTTATGGGTGATTTTAACAGCCAAATAGGAAAGCGAAGACAAGGTGAAGAAAATGTCATTGGAAGCTATAGCATTGGAAAGAGGAATAAAAATGGACATCGTCTGGTTAATTTCGCACTAAAAAACAATTTCAACATATTAAATACTGCATATAAGAAAAAGCTAAATAACAGATGGACCTGGATCTCACCATGTGGGAAATACAGAAACGAAATAGATTATATCTTGACCAACAAACCAAAATATTTTTCAAATACAGAAATACTTAGTGTCAACTACAATACAAACCACCGACAAGAAACCAAAACAAGGACGGAAACATATAAGGCAACCAATGCAGATTATAAACTTACCAATAGCGAAAGATAAATTAGAGGAATTAAAAACTGCCTTGGTTCACGACCAAAAGTCTGTACAAGATAAATATGATAAGCTCGTGTATGAATTACTACATATAAACAGCGAATTATCGACCTCCAGCTAAATAAAATATAATTTAGGTAAAAAAGCCGTAACTCTGATAGAAGAACGTAGCAATATGTTGATAGAAATATTTTTTTTGATTCCTGCGGGATCTCTTTAATTTTCCGGGATAAAAAGTAGCCTATGTCTTTCCCCGGGATACAACCTATGCCTGTACCAAATTTCATCAAAATCGGTTGAACAGATGGGCCGTGAAAGCGTAGCAGACAGACAGACAGACAGACAGACAGACAGACAGACAGACAGACAGACAGACAGACAGACAGACAGACAGACAGACAGACAGACAGACAGACAGACACTTTCGCATTTATAATATTAGTATAGAAGTATGGATAGTATGGATTATAGTTTTATTCATCTTAAGGCAGTAATGTTTGCAATAAAAAGGCGGCTACTGTAAATCAGCGTAGGGGTACCTGGATCCTCAGATGTGCTGTAGGTATATTATGAAATTTTCATCACGCATGTAAGTAGGTGCTTATTCTAAGTTAATTTTTGGGCAGAATTAGATTTAAAGATTAAAAAAAAATAAAGATTTTCCTATCTTTCGTCCAATAATAATGGCGCGCGCCTGCGCGGCGTCACTCAAGGAATAAGCGGCGCGACTGACTGACCGCTGACGACTACGATCGTGGTAATGACGTTTATCGTGGCCGCGGAATACGATACACAAGCACATTTTAGTTTCATGGGAGGTCGGGGGTTCAAATCCCTCACGAGCTGTGTTTTTTGTGGGTGGGTAGGTATACTTTTTCCTTGTTTTTAAATTGTTATAGGTATTAATATAACCTGTATTACAAGAGCGATAAAACGTTTTTAGCATATAGTTTTATTATGCTGTGTTTGTGAATATTAATTATCTATACTAATATTATAAATGCGAAAGTGGGTCTGTCTGTCTGCTACCCTTTCACGGCCCAATTACTCAACCGATTTTAATGAAATTTAGTACAAAGATAGTATACAACCTTGGGAAGGACATTGGCTACTTTTAATTCCGGAAAATTGAAGAGTTCCTGCGGGAATCAAAAAACCTTAACCCACGCGGACGAAGTCGCGGACATCATCTAGTAATTAGATTAACTTCAATAGTTTCCGCTATAAGTACAACCTAACATGGTTGGACAAACCACTATTATTTCTATCCATCATCGCAATAATTATTATAATAGTAGTTGTGAACTGTTCGTGAATGGCACTTTGGATGACGTCACATTGGGTCAACGAGAATAGTTCAAGAGATAGTAACGACTGATAGTTTAGAACTGTGTTTCCCAAATAGTGGACGATGGAAACCAAACGAGAGCGATGGAAACCAAATACCTAATTCCTAACTATTTTGATGATAACTCACTCATCAAAATTTTCATCTACTTGTTTTTCAGGGTCCAATTCACTCTATTTACTCCTCTATCTTTTTTTCTAGTCAGCGTAGACAGTCAGCTTCGTCTATACGTCCGGTCCTGAGCGCCCTGTTATCCTGGATATTGCAGATAATTTGCTAGTCCAAACACGTCTTTAACACGAGGGAATAGTGGCCTAGTTGAGGGACGGAAAACTACGGGACCCTACACTACGCGTGGCCCGACACGGACTTGGCTGTTTTTTTTTTCATTATATCAATAAGTTATAGGCAAAAGGCCTTTTTTGAAATTTGGTACACTCTACACTTTTTCAACGTCAGTATATTATAAGATGTGATAATATATAAGGACTTTTTTAATCAACTACAAGTTAGCCCTTGACTGCGATCTCTGGTAAGTGATGATGCGGTCTAAGATGGTAGCGGGCTAACAGGTTGTTAGGGGTACGGCACTTATATTAAACCCATACCCATAATCGGTTTACACACGGTATCGTACCGGAATGCTTAATTGATTGGTGGCACGTCTTTGTCGGTAGGGTGGCTACTAGCCACGGTGGAAACCTTCCACCAGGCCAGACCAGAGAAAATTCAGGAATTATAAATTCCCAAATTGACCGTGCCGGGATCGAACCCGTGACCTCCCACGTCAAGACAACAGCGCTCAACACTGCACCAGGGAGGTCGTCAATACGAGTCCCTATCTTAAAATTACGAGCTCAACTTAATTACAGAAACGCTGATAAAATGGAGTTCCATTATTTTATTTTGCTATATATTTCTATTAACCGAAATGAAACCTCATTGATTGCAAATATTCGAGTGAAATAATATTAGATATCATCTATACCTACTATAATATATCCATACTAATATTATAAATGCGAAAGTGTGTTTGTCTGTCTGTCTGCTACGCTTTCACGGCCCAACTACTCAATCGATTTGGATGAAATTTGGTACAGAGATAAGTTATAGCCCGGGGAAGGACATAGGCTACTTTTTATCCCGGAAAATGTTCCCGCGGGAATCAAAAAAATGTAAGTATCTGTTCAACCGATTTTGATGAAATTTGGTATAGGGATAGGTTGTATCCCGGGGAAGGACATAGGCTACTTTTATCCCGGAAAATTGAAGAGTTCCCGGGGGAATCAAAAAATAAATCCACGTGGACAAAGTCGCGGGCATCATCTAGTATCCATTAGTAATTAGGTACCTACTTATTAATTATCCTGATATCTACTGATTGTAACTATCGTGTTGCTAAAATTAAAGTCGCAATTTTTACTGCTGAACTAGCTGATGCCCGCGACTTCGTTCGCGTTGATTTAGGTTTTTTGGTTCCCGCGGAAACTCTTTAATTTTCCGGGATAAAAAGTAGCCTATGTGCTATTCCAGACTGTAATCTATCTCTGTGCCAAATTTCAGCCAGATCCGTTCAGCCGTTAGGGCGTGATTGAGTAACAAACATCTATGATCCATACATCCATCAAAACTTTCGCATTTATAATATTAAGTAAGATTTATCGCAACCGTGGGACTTGTGATATATTATTATCCCATCAAAAACATAAATGTAAAATGAGAGCCAAAATCCAAAATTGTGATATGTATATAATATATGCATTGGTTGTTGACTTCAGCGACAAAAGAAGTGAGATCTAAATGGGTGCCAAAGTTCAATGGTCAGTCCTGCAATTTATTTATAACAACATAAAATATTTTATAACAACTTAAAATATCATTTCTTCTTATAACTTAGGATAATATGTTGAAGACTAAGGCTTTGGCTTGGCTAGTTTCCATATACGAATTATTATTAAGTAGGTACCTAAAAGTACAGTTTCTACTAGCAAGCCAAATTTTCGGAAGAATAAAATAAGAACTTACAGCTTTACAACTTGCGAAGGCTATAATTCGTATATGAAAACTAGCCAAGCCAAAGCCTTAGTCTTCAACATATTATCCTAAGTTATAAGAAGAAATGATATTTTAAGTTGTTATAAAATATTTTATGTTGTTATAAATAAATTGCAGGACTGACCATTGAACTTTGGCACCCATTTAGATCTCACTTCTTTTGTCGCTGAAGTCAACAACCAATGCATATATTATATACATATCACAATTTTGGATTTTGGCTCTCATTTTACATTTATGTTTTTGATGGGATATCATTTCTTTTTGTACAGAAATTATTGAACACAATCTCAAACTCAAAACATATTTATTCAAAATAGGTACCTACAAAGTACACCTTCTGAACGTCATGCTAACAGAGCATAAGACGTGATGGTGATAACTAACTACGGTATCTTAAAACTAAAGCTACGAGGGTTCCAAACGTGCCCTGGTCTGAGAAGAGCCTGCAACAAACTCAACTGTGTTTGTTTTATTATCACCATCTCACAAATATTTGAAATTATATATACAATATAACAGTTACATAATCAGCCGCTGTAACAATTCATACCCATGCCTTGCTATCATTCAAATAATCCTTTACACTGTAATAGGACTTTTCTATTAGTTCATTGATTTATTCATCTTCATATTAAATAGGTAATCACTGTCGTTACATTATCAAGAAAGCTGCCGGTGCAACAATATCATTTCGATGGTGAGCCCACCCATGGTAACAACAGGTCTTAGCATCCTGTTTACACTCAGGTGACAATTTATGCACCTCAACGTAACGTACCCAAATTGCAAACAATGGTCATCCATGGAATATAGCGCGAAGTCGGCGAGATCGAATCCATATTATAGTATAGCAAAAGTTTTTAGTGAAACATTGAAAACAAGCACGGTAAACAGTCGATATCACTAAAACCACTATATACAATGATTAAAAATCACAATAATAATAACTTTCTTTATTATGGCAACAGAGGCCCATGGTTGTTAGTAAAATACAATCTTAAAAAAACTATGTTAGTATTTTATTTCTAGGATAATTTTTACTTTAAAATCATAAAAACATAAAAACAAGATTCCATTTAAGTCACCGAACGAGGACTTTAATAAAGTGTTGCAGGATCGGTGACTCTAATTTACCCGCTATCATCATCAGGATACTGTTTGGGCTTGAACGCAGCCTTGCCAGGAGGGATGCAGTCTTTTTTCTGATGATGGCATAGAAATCATCAGTACGTGCCTCTGCAAACATGCCTGATGCTGAGCAAAATCGCGGCAAGCCCAACAGTATCCTGAATCCATTGTTGTACTGGACTCGCAAAGTATCTATAGCCTTTTGAGTGTAATTAGTCCACAGGCCCCCCGTGTAGCAGGTCTGACAATAAGCTTTGAATAGCGTTATTTTCGCTTCCTTACTACAGCGGGCGAACCTGCGGGCCAACATGTTACACCTTACAGCTAAGGCTCTCCGTTCTCGTTCTATGTCTACCTGGTCTTTAAGATCCTCCGTAACATAGTGACCTAGATATTTGTACTGTGTCACTTGCTTGAGTAAAGTCCCATTAAGAGCAATACTAGGTGTGTATTGGACTTGCTTACGGGGGGCCTTAAAAATCAGGTATTCACTTTTGGCAACATTATACACAAGCCCGTGAGTAGCCGCATACTCCTCGCAGGATTTAAGCAACTCCCTGATCGAGCCGGCCGTGGGACCCAACAACACCATGTCGTCAGCATAGCTAAGATTATTTACGCAGACGCCGTCTATCCAGCAACCGACTGGTTTGCTGCTGAGTTCCACGATCAGCTCGTTCACGTACAAGTTGAAGAGCTTCGGCGAGGTCAACCCCCCCTGCCTCACCCCGCACTCCAACCTGTACGGTTCAGAGAGCTCCTTACCCCACCTGACATTATTCAACTGGTTTGCATACCAAAACCGCATAATACTGAGCACCTCCGGCTGTACGCCCGCACGTTCCATCTTTTCCCACAGCACATCATATGACACTAAGTCGAAGGCTTTGGAGAGATCAAGAAAACAGGCATACACCGGCGTTTTCCGGCCAGTATAGTATTGGACAGTCTGTTTCAGGCTTAATATCGCGGTTTCTGTAGAGAGTCCCGGTCGAAACCCAAACTGTGCATCATGAAATTGAAGCGTCTCGCCAAGTTTCCTGTCCAACAGACTATCCAACACTTTTGCAATTATGGTAGCAAGCGAAATAGGCCTATAATTGGACTGGTTGGAAATGTCACCGGTCTTGTTTTTTACAATGGGGACCACTAAAGTCCTCATCATGTCACCAGGGATATACGAGTGACTAACGCAGAGCGAATAAAACATCGACAATACTCTAGGCAGATGAGTGCCCGCGTATTTCAGATGTTCAACGCTGAGGTTGTCATGTCCAGGTGATTTTCCTCTGGTCATTCTATTTATTATTTCAGCAACTTGCTTACCCGAAAAACGTAATAGCTCCCTGTCACGGCATACCTCAGCATCGAGCACCCTCCTCGACGGCCCTAATGGCGATGAGACCCTAAAGTGATCCCTAAACAAGTTCGCGATATCTTTTTGCGTGGCACAGCCCGAAACGGTCAATGGTAAGCTCGGTCGAACATTCAGTTTATTAGTTGACTTCCAGAACTTAGTAAAATTTTTAGTGGCCCTGTGTGAGGCGATGATGTCCATTTTAATTTCGTCTTGGTGGTTTTGACACCACCTTAACCTACTTTTGAAAATTTTCTGACTCTCACACATGTCGTTCCAAATTTTTCCAGACCTAGGTTTATTGTAAAGTAACCAAGTTTGATACTTCGACCTAGCTTCACAGTGAGCGCTCCGAACATGCTTATTCCAACCAACTACAGGACCTTTCTTGTTTCCTTTATAGCTCTTATATGTAACGGTCGCGGCGAGAGACAGTATTCTAACTATATCTTTATACATACTATCAAGTCCCTGCTTGTGTTCCGGCTCAGTGCAAAATTTTCCGCCACAGGATGTAAAAAGCTCGGGGAAACATATATCTCTGAGCCTATTGTTACATTCTTCATGATACCTATAGATCTGTTCATCTGTTCTATGACCCCATTGTACTTTATTAATTAACTTGTCCTCTAAATACGTTTTCGTGACGACTAAGTTAAGATTACACTCGATAATAAGTGGCAAATGGTCCGACCAATAGATATCATGTCCAACGCTAACATTTATTACTGTCCGCCAGGCAGACTGGGTCACTAAACAGTGATCCAGCCAGCCTAAGCTACCATTCATGTCACTCTTATAAGTAAAAGTACTTGAATTTAAGCCTAAAATTTCAGTGTCCGCGCAAATCCACGTCTGATCTGAACAAAAACTACAAAGTTCATTCCAAAAGGGCTGATTCGGATGCGAATTAAAGTCTCCTAACATGTAGACCGACTCGACATCATTACTTTCAATTATAGCCTTGATTTCACCCAAACAGTTTGTAAATTCAACTAAATTTTCATGTGTATCTGTTGGCATGTAAATACTAAAAATAATGATGTCTTGCTCATTTCTTAGAGTGGCTTTTATAGCACATAGTCTTATACTACTACAGTTTAAGACTGCCACTGACTTAAAGATGCCACTACGCCACAAGAGGGCCACCCCTCCGTATGGCCTGCCCTTTAAAATACCTTCAGATAGGTCTATGGCAGATTTACCAGTATACTCAAACTCCTTACTTACTGAGCCAAGCAAAGGCAGGTCATACGGAAGAAGCCACGTCTCCTGCAGAGCTACGACATCTGCAACCATACAAATGTTTCTAACACTGTCCACTGACCGTTTAAATGATTTGCAATTAAAACTCACCAATTTACAGGCTTGTTTATCCATTTTTATCCGTTTCTTTTACTTTACTAACTACTTTTCTTGAGAGAGTTTATTCCTCGACTCAGAATTCTGTCTTACTGTATTATTAAACAACACAAATCGTCTAAAACAAATCCCTTCAGGCCAAATTGCACTATTCATAAATATAGGCAACTTGTTTTTTGACACAAACAACTTAAACGAGTTATAACCTCTCTCCCTCTTACAGCTTATTTTCTCTAATGCTACCGATTCATTCGTCTTGCTCAAAATGTACTCGACAATGTCACTTTCAGTGGTTGATTTACAGACGTTAGATATATATAAAGGAATTTTGGTAACAGGCGCCGCTTTAAACTTTAAATCACAGCCCGCACGGCCCGTCTCGCTGATAAATCTATTTCTCAAAGTTGGCTTTTTTCTTTGTACTGTTATCCATTCACCATCTAAATCTCCTGATTTTTGTTCACGTTTCGCATTATTTGAAGCGCCTCTCTCCGTCTCACATACGACTTCAGCCATCGTACGTTTTCGTTCGGTTCCGCCAGTCATTGCCGCGGCCTCGTTCGCGCCTCTCTCCGTCTCGCATACGACATCAGCCAACGTGCGTTTTCGTTCGGTTCCGCCAGTCATCGCCGCGGCCTCGTTCGAAGCGCTCGCGCCGATCCCGTTGTCTTCCTTTTGTGGCTGTAGGGATGTCTCATTTCTCCTCGCCTGTGCGACAGAGATAGTGCACTCGTCCACTTCACACCTGTTCGAAATCACTGCATTTTCATCGGCCATTACACGCGTGACCTCCACACTGTCCAATCGGCCTTGGCATTGTATCTGTCGGGGCGATAAGGATATATTTTCGCACTCTTCACTCGCGTTGCAATTATTCGAGTTCAATGACCCGGCGCGTATATGCTGCAATCCGCTCGGCCCGCTATCCGCGAAGCTATCCATTTCAATGAATGCACCTCGTTTCATATTCACTGAATTGCTAGGTCTATCCCGTGAAAATTCCAGGGCTTCTTGGAGTTGCTTCTGGGTAACACATTCGTCTTTTATTTCGCGTATGTCTTCCCTGAGTAAACTTATGTCTCGTAACAGTCGCGTCACGTCTAAATGGTCGAACGTGACCGGTGGCAATCGGTGTAATTCTCTTGCTACAAATATTGGAAGTATCTCCGGGTCTGTAGCGTCCGTTTGTTTCAGATGTTCGATAATATCTTCTAAATCCTTAACTGATTTTTCTTCATTTTTTCGGATCTTCAAACGTTTTGTAGGCACTGCTTCAAACAACAGCTTTTTAGCCGTTAAAATTTCCTCTGGCGAAAAAGCCGTGTTACAAATCCGTATCAGTGTTTCTTCATCCATCACTTTAATCTTATTTTGCATAAAAGCGAGAACTTCAGAAACCACTAACTGGCACGAGTTACATTTTAATAAGTTACACTTTGACATTATGCCGCCTTACATTGATGTCAGTGACCTCTCGCGAGCGCGATCAGCTGACGACTGACAATGACTGACAACTTGAACTGACGACTTCAAAAACGTTTCTTCTTCTTTTCTGTCAATGACGTTTCGTTGCACAAAATGCGTGAATACGAAGGTAAGGTTTTAATGCAACTATATTATTATTTATTATTATTTACATTAAAATAATAATTATGTGTCATTTTCAATAGTTAACAACACAAAATAACGAATTTAAACAAAGACCTGCAGTATGATTTATGTAATAGGAGTTTTTTTTTTACTTAACAACTCTTGTTTTATTTAGTTGTGCATGCACTATGCGTAGAATGTAATGCAAGTTGCCGCAGGAAGTGGACGAGGGAGTTACTACCACCGCTTAAAGCAGTATTATTTCAAAGTAACGGTTGAATGTCACGTACTTTGACGTCCTTAAAATAATGATTATAACACTACAACATGAACGTCAACAATATTAAAATAATACGGCTTTAAGCGATGGTAGTATGCCCCGTGTCAGAGTTTTGATCTATCCGTAGGTAGATCATAAAAATGACGATTTTTGGACGTTTATATCTAAATAACCATTTGAGGTGTGCTTATGAAATTTGGAGCACATACGTATCTCGCGGGTCTCAATATATGAGCCAAATTTGACATGTTTAAGTGTAATAGTTTTTGAGTTATGAGGGGGTCAAAAGTGGCTCCAAATGGTTCGTGTAATATTACACACGGTGCTGCCAGTTCTTTCTTTTTTGGACTTTGGCTGGACACGCTTCCGCGTGTCTTGATAGTGGGACAATGAGAAAGTTTTAGCCAATCAGAGGTGAAATTGGGCACTTCTCTGAAATGAGGTAAAAATCGGGTGGCGAAAATTTTTTTTATTTTTTTTGAGTTTTTGATTTTTTATGTATGCTTTGACAAAGGGGTACCTTCATGTAACAAAGTGATGAGGAAGGCCCGCATCAGAACCTAGTTTTCTTGGAGAAATAGCGTGTTTGGTAATTATGGTGTGCATGGTAGTGATAAATTATGATTTGGTAGGTAATGAGCTGCGGTGTATGGTGATTAGGATTAAGGTTATGGTAATTTAGTATAGACATGGTGATGAGAAATTCTAGAAAACCATAGAATGAAATCGAGGATCTTAGATCTTTGCACTCATTCTAGGAAGTTACTAACCCACAAAAATTACATAAGACTCCTCCTCGCTGAGTTTTACAATTTATTTTATGGGCTGAGGCGTGCGATGACGTGCAAAACTAACCTCCTATAGTGACAATTAGCTGAATTCTTGAAGAAGAAGCTTAATAAAGTGGACCAACAGTAAATTTACCTGGGTGAATAAGAGTAAGATGAATTCACCAGGGTGAATAAGAGTAAGATGAATTCACCAAGAATTTTCAACATAAAATTCTGGCTGGCAGTAGGAAAGGACGAGGCTGGTGACTCAGCCTCGTCCTAGCCTACAGCCTTCAGGCCCATCAGTCCCTCGACCTTCTCGTTCAAACCCCCTAGAACTTGAACTGCAAAGTCTTTACAATTACCTAGCAAAAGATTAATCCAATCCAAACACAAACGTAACAATTATGAAACGCTCATACCCTGGTATGAACGTTTCATAATTATTACGTTTAAAAGATACCATCTATCGGAATACGAGATCAATAATGGTCCCGAGAGTTCTGTCTCTCCGACAACCTGACGCGACTGAAAACTGAGTGTGATAGTATCCTTCATCTTAGTAAATCTAAGATCTTAGGAGAAGGGAAAAGTGCTATGCTGAGGTATAAAATCTTGATGGAAGATATAGTTAGAAGTCCCAGAGGCAGCTTAATTGACGTGATCACCCAAAACTGACAAAATCTAGTCAAAAACCGGTAAATACGCCGGCCATACTGCCAGAGGTATAAGAGTGTGGTGTTCTGTTCTTCATAATTATCAATGTTTTTAATTGAAGAATTTTATTCTTGCTTGCCCCATCTTGCTGTTGAGCCATGCCTATTATAAATAATTGTTCTCAAGAGGAAATTATAAATCTCACTTACAAGTCGAATTCTGAATGACCCGATACAAGATCCATACGCTGCTGAAGATACAGAAGACTGAGTAGGACCCAGGCTACGTTGCTTAGCGTTTGTGGACAATATGATTGGAAACTGGAACCTTTTAAAATCGTTGCAGAGTTCCCAAGGCAATCCTGTCAGTGCATAATACTGGACCAGACTATGATACCAATCCAACCGCAACGAGGAGGGCTGAAAAATTAACATCAGAAAGACAAAATCATGCCTAATACTCACGTCTCAGTCCACCTAGAAATCATTGAGACCCTTTTGTAATCTTTTGTATACCTTGGACACGCGGCTCAACTATGTGGGTCAAATTTTGAAAAATAAGTTAGCAGCTGAATCCGACTCTACTGGGACTGAGCAGCGTTCAAAAAGCTTGGAGATGTATTTTTTGACTTCGATAGTTCGAAGAACCAATAAAGGTTGGGGTCCCAAGGTGCTGGACTGCTCCCTCACAACGTGGATGGATGACATGTAGCCAGTCGCAGGGATCCGCTAGATTTAGCGCAAGACCAAGGCGCAGAAGTCCTTATAAAAGGATTATGTCCAGCAGTGGTCGTCTTCAGTTGACGACTAGGATACATAATAACTACTTATTTAAGTCCCTGCCTAGTTTTTTCACCACATTTTATCTCAAAAGTCAAAACGGATTCATGACATGCACCAAATGGACTGCTGTTGACGTTCCATTTATTCTGTTTACTCTTTTGATGTTTTATCAAAAACTACTGAATGGATTTTGATGCAATTTTTTGCATTCACTAGGTATTACTACAGAGCAAATTTTAAAATAATTTTTATATTTATAAATTAAGTATTATATTTTTAATCCATAATTTTTATATTTTTAATGATATTATACTGAACTTTTTGTATTTATATAATTATTTCAGCCTAAATTTTATTTTTTTCAATTATTTTTAGTATTAGATATATTATTTGCCAGTTATTTATAAATACTATCACAAAATATTCTTAATTTTGAAAATGCTTTTATTTGTGTCTTGTTGCCATTTTTGTATTTTTTTTATTTCATTCATTTTAATTTTTTTAACGTTTAAATATATTGCAAATAATTATTTAAGCTTATAATAATTAAAACCTTTCTTAAAAAGAAAAAAAAATCAGAAATATATTTGATTTAGTTTTAAAATAATTCAAAATGGTCATGGTAATCGTGGTAATTAGAAACATGGTAATGATAATTTCGCCATTTTTAAATTATTTAAAAATTAACAGATTTATTTAAAATTTTGCATGCTATGTATGTGAATTAAAAACACGTTTTACATCATAAGAAAAAATAACAAGAAAATATAACGTGTATTTTAAACGTGGTGATTTTTTTATGAATTAGATAGGAAAGTTGACAAAGTGCAGAATAACAACATTATTTCCCAATATCTTCTAAACGCTAAGACATGTGCTTAACCTGTTACAATAAGTTATTCAAACACAAAAGCCTTACGTTTTAATGCTATCATGATCAAGAAGAAGCATCATCAAGAAGCATCCGATTACGTCGAAGTACCTATCAATGAAATCATGGTTGATTTTAAGTAAGTAAGTATATTTTTTTCATTTGGTATTTTCAATTTTCATTCGGTCCTGCAGAACTTTCGAACTTGTAGTTCTGTATTCACTTTTGTGTAGATGATAACCGCGATTTCGTCCGCGTGTATTCCTATTCTATGTAACTCTTTAACTTTCCGGGATAAAAAGTAGCCTATAAATGTCTTTCCCCGGGATGCAATCTATTTATATATTTTTCGTCAAAATCGGTTGAACTAGTGGATCATGCACAGCGTAGCAGACATAACGACGGACAGACACACTAGCATTTATAAATGTATACTGTATACTCTTATTCTAGTATGGATACTTTAAAAAAATATATATATATTTAACAGTACACAGGTAACAGTCAATTTAACTTTGGTCTCCGCACAAGGCAACCTGTATCGCGGAGACCACAGATCACGGAAACAAGGTTGTTTTGTTGTTTCCGTGATCTGTGGCGGAGACCGTACACTCTAATAATTTAATATAAAAAAATATTTTTAAACAACCGACTTCAAACTGCCGCGCCAACTTTACAACAACAAGCACACGCTATACAAAGTACTTATTTTATTGTTGATATTTTAAAAACCGCTCGACCGATTTCGATAAAATTCATATAGGACCACATGGGAAGTATGCCCTTTCAAATAAAAAAAGAATCATCCAAATCGGTCCTCCCAGTCAAAAGTTCTGAGGTAACAAACATAAAAATAAAAAAAATAAAAAAATACAGTCGAATTGAGAACCTCCTCCTTTTTTTGAAGTCGGTTGAAAAATAAAGAAAAAGATATAGTAGAAATAAGCAAAAAGATAAGAGATAAGATAAAAGAACACAGAAACAAGAGCTTGACGGAAACTTTTAAGTATCATACTGAAAAAACAGGTGGTATTAAAAAAGGGCTAAGAGAACTGAGAGAAAAAATGACTTGGATACCAAATATTGCAGATAACAATCTTAAAAGAACAGCAGTGAGATCGAAAATAATGAAAGTTGCTACTAACTTTTATCGTGACCTATATGCAGAAGAAGATGACACCACTGAATCTGATTATGAGCTGCAACAATACACATGCAAAGAAGAAAGTGTACCGGAAATATTAGAAAGTGAAATAATATATGCTATTAAAACCCAAAAAAATGATAAAGCTCCAGGTGAAGACGGCATTAAAAATGAATTGTTGAAAGGTACTTTGGAAGCTATCATTGAAATATTAGTACACCTTTTTAACCTAATATTAAAAAGAGAAACAATACCAGTTCAATGGACCCAATCAACCATCATTCTTTTACACAAAAAAGGGGACAAATCACAAATTGAAAATTATAGACCTATAAGTTTATTGTCCAACCTGTATAAAGTTTTTGCCAAAGTTATCTTTAACAGAATTTCATTAGTTCTGGAAGAGAACCGACCACGAGAACAGGCTGGATTTCGCAGCAACTTCTCGACTGTAGACCACATACACGTTGTCAAGCAGCTTCTAGAGAAATGCAAAGAATATAATAAAAGATATTACATAGGTTTCGTCGATTACAATAAAGCATTTGATTCCTTAAAACACAAAGCAATGTGGGAGACACTCAAGAACCAAGGCGTGCACTGCAAATACATCAACTTGATTAAGAACATTTACGAAAACAGTACCTCGAGAGTTCGTCTGGAGAGTACAGGAGAATGGTTCAAAATAAAAAAGGGCGTGAGGCAGGGTGACCCACTCTTGCCGAAACTATTTGCAGCTACACTAGAAAGTGTCTTCAAAAACTTGCAATGGGAACCTTTTGGCATCAATATAAACGGCGCGAAACTCATTCAACTAACTCATTTAAGATTTGTCGACGATTTAATCATTTTCGCGGAGGATGCTCAAACTTTAGAATTAATGTTACAGCAATTAGCAGTTCAAAGTAAGAAAGTTGGTTTAACCATGAACACAACTAAAACAAAAATTATGAGCAACACAAATCAGGAAAAAATCTGTGTAAACCACTTAGAAATTGAATATGTTAACGAATATGTATATCTAGGTCAAATCATATCACCAAATGATCAAACTAACAAAGAAGTGGACAGACGGGTCTGTAACACGTGGAAAAGATTTTGGTCTCTTAAGGATATAATGAAAAACAGAGACATCCCAATGACTGCCAAGAGTAAACAACACGATACCTGTTTATTGCCATGTATGACTTATGGATGCCAAACGTGGGCTTTGACAAAAAGAAATATGGAAAAACTAGAAACATGCCAACACGGAATAGAAAGAAGTATGTTGCACATTAAGAGGCGATAGACAGCGATTAGTCACTATTAGAGCTAAAACAAAAATATATGATATGAAAAGGAAAATTAGAGAACAGAAATGGCGATGAACCGGTCACATGGCAAGAAACAAGTTTTGGAAATGGACCAATGATATCACGGATTGGTACCCACGTGACGGAAAACGGAAAAAAGGACAGCAACATCTCAGATGGGTAGATGATATTAAGTCTGTAGCAGGGACTACATGGCAGAGAAAGGCTTTAGATATGTCACCGTAAGATTGCAAAAACCGTTAGATTGTAATCCAACTAGCGATACTGTAAACCGTCGACGGATTGTGAACCGTTCAATGTTCCGAGTGTCAATTTTTGAAATATTCATTGTATTTACGTTTTCTTGTCTCTTTCTTGTAGGTTAGGTTAGGGTTCGACATAAAAAACCACGTAGTGCCCGGCCTGCTAATAAACCTAACAGATTACAATCTACCGAAAAATAATCCGTTATATTGTAATCATTCGACAGTTTACAATTTCGCGAGTTAGATTATAATCTAACGGTTTTTACAATCTTACGGTGACAGATAGAAAACATTGGAAGGGAATGGAGGAGGACTATGTCAGAAGACACACTGGGGATTAAGAACGGATACCGACGGGTGCTTGTAATACAATAGAATTTAAGTAACAACAATGTAAACCTCAGTCAATAAAGGCTTTATTTATTTATTGTTAAAGTGGAAAATATTTTCAACCTATAAAGCAGCTAATACTACATTACACGCGGTCAACCGCGACTTCATCCGCGTACAATTTCATAGGACAATAGGCTACTTTTTATCCCGGAAAATAAAGAGTTCCCACGGGAACCTAAAAACGGACGAAGTCGCGGGCATCATCTAGTTATATAAAAAATTGAAGAAATTCTCATTGGGGATAACGTATTCCCAATGTCGCCTTCCGATTCAGAATACCACTCAACTTTGAGGTCCATAATATTAATAAACCGACATCAGCTAAGAACAGGTTCTCAAGTAACCACTTAGCTTTAATTTAGAACTAAGTTTGATGTCGATTTACTAATACGGGCCAAAGATAGTCCTTTCACTCCTTTTTTTACTATTCGAAGACGTTAAACGGATTTAAAGACAGGCAAACTCACTTTCGTTGTCTGGTAAACAAGCCGCAACATTTAAAATAAGGCATTAAAACTTCTGATTCCACAAGCGGAATCGCTGTTTACATTGTTTCAAACTCTCTGCGAAACTACAACGTAGAAAATAATTTTTAATTACGCTAATTATACTTGCACAAAATGCAGCTATTCTCGTTTCATTCCTTATTAAAATGGTAAAATTAATTTAAAACTTCCAGTTTTTTGTAATTATTTTAACAAAACATTATATTGTAAGATTTAAATTGTTATGTACCTATTTCTTAAAACATTTCACATCTATTAGCATTGATTCGAGTAGCTTACGTGAGGAACTTACATAACGTCTACCTATTACTCAAATGGTACGCGACTCATGTAAGCAACTTACGTGTGTAAAACTTACAAGTGTAAGGGAAAATCCAGAAGTAGGTATTTATGAGACAATTTTAATATATTTGTACTCTCATTTGAAACTTGCACGAGTAAATGGTTAAGCGTGTAGAGTTTCCACGAGAGATTTAATGTAATTAGATAAAAGTAGGCTAAACTTAAAGATAATATTCATTTGATCCGGCCACGATTGCTATCGTTAAGCTCTAAATCAAAATGAGATCTAAATACAAAAGTATTCAATAATCGCTGAGTCTGCCGGTAGGAGACTGAATTAGCATCGTCAAAACACTCGCATTTATGCTAACTAAATATTTTCAACATGGCGTCCGCATCCGCATATTAAATTATTATACTTTCTGTTTCATTGGATATAATGACAAACAGCAATAATGCTAACACAAGTGTTATAACGGCCTAATACAACTGCACTTGGGAAATTAAAACACAGCGTTTGCAGAATTCAAATTAAAATTTCCACCAACATTGCATTAGGTATTCCTAAATTCGATTTTAATTAAACAACCCCACTGTTCCCTTGGCTGGAATCCACAAAAGTTTTTGGCACGAAACACGCGCTTTACCAGATTTGGCAGAGTTTAGCCGGCGATTATTCTTAATAGAATAAAAGGTTTCCGGACAGTTATACCTATTTACTTTCACGTTTTAAGTACGTTAATATTCCTCCTTAGAGAATAATATATTATTAAACTCTTTATTCATACCACACATAAGGAAAACTAATGTACTTATACATACATACGTATACGTATTAAAAACTTGAGACGTCTTGCGCCGCGACTTGAGCAACGGCGCAAGACGCTGCGCATGGAAGTCACTACTTAAGACACTTATGTCCAACAGTGGACGTCTTTCGGTTAACGACAGTGAACCGGGAATATCACCCGGTTTGTAATTTCCTCCTACGTCACACAGAAATCATTATTTCATACATAGAATACAATGCCCTCAAAACACAATGTGTGCTACATCCCTAACGCGTAACGTATCAAAAGTATAGCTGAATAATGCAAACGGCTCATGCTTTCAGAAGCCTGCGAGAAAAGAAATGTATGTTATGAATACTTTTATTTGTACACAATGTTGAGAGCTTGTAGGCGCCTCCAGGTAAAATTTATAATAGCACAGCGGTACGACTTTAAGGGTCGACACACGGAATAAAAAATTAAGGGCTGATGTGACCTAGTGGAGTTTTTTGACTTACCAACGTAACCTTTTTCAGTGCCTACTCAGCAATTTCAAAATTAAATTTTCTTACATTTAGGGCTCCTGGAAGAAATCTCTCCAGTAGAGATAAGTTTTCATATTATGTAAGAATGTTTATAAGTTATTAATTACACATGAATAAATAAATAAAATATACCTACTTTAAACCTGTACGGTACGGGTAACCTAAAGCAATACCATGTTACCATGCAGGTTTTAGGTATCTCTGACGCCTTGTGATTGAAATATCCCTTCTGAAATAGAGTTACTGGTTTTACTCAGTATGTATTTTCCAAATGATTTTGGTCGCAGTTGGTGTTGAGTGGGCACAGCTTTAATCATGTTAACATTTTAATGATAGCATGCTTAATCTAGGCCGTAAGATTGATATTTTTTTCTAAAAAGGTGTGATCAATTATTCGTTATCCCTTTGTTTCTGTTCACTGTTCATCATCCGTTTCTGACACAAACATATATTGTGAATGAACGTTATTTTGTTGGTTGCTCTTTGTTCCCGTGTCAAGAACAATCAATTGTTAATGAAAATGTGACGGGCTGTTCATAGAATATGGCAAACGAATATAGGAACGATGAACATGCGTAAAACAATGCACCACCAATGTGCCACGTGTATTTCCGGACCCACTGTGTAGTACCTTTAACTCAAAATTCAATCCAAAAGTAAATTTCCTTTTTAATTTATGTTCTATTATATCGTGTTTGTCATTAATTTATCGGAATGTGACTGAAAATTTGGCACAGCTGTATAAGGCTTTACCAGATTTCCTATATTTAATAGCACTGTGTTTTTAGGGTTCCGTACCAAAATGGTAAAATGGAACCCTTATGGTGCGACTTTCTCCGTCTGTCTGTCCGTCCGTCACACTCGATTATTTCAGTAACTACCGAAGCTATCGACATGAAATTTGGAATAGTTGTGTATATTAGTGGCCCAAAGACACTGGAATTCAAAAAAATTGGAAATTATTTTTGTTCTTATTTAAAAAAGGGGGAAAATCTGAGGGTTGAAATTTAAAAGTGAGATATCTGTACTGTGTGGGGTATCATATGAAAGGGTTTACTTTGTACACTTATCTCCGGAGTTTACCAATCGAAAAATTTGAAATAATTATGGTCAATAGGAATTTACGTATACTTTACAGGAAAACTATAGCCAATGCTCTAACTAGCATAGTTTTTTTAATATTAACAATAAACCTCTACAAACAAAGTTAGTCTTGCGGTTCATTAACAAAGGTAATTATTTATTAATAATGGTACGGAACCCTTCGTGCGCGAGTCCGACTCGCACTTGCCCGGTTTTTTTTCAATTCAATTCTCAATGTTATTAAATAAAACCTAAATAGCTTTTGGCAGGAGTCCACAAAAGGATTTGGCACAAAACGTAGACCACGCCAGATTTGGCAGAGCTTACTGCACGTAACGGCGACGAAAGGTTTCACGGTACATTAACAATATATTTGAGACGTGTCACAAGGGTTGGAAATGGTGGATAATCCCGTGCGAAGACTCTCATATTTCAGTAGGAATAAGTAGCGTATTATCTTGTGTCAGACAGGTGTCGCTCTCATCCTGAAATTCATCTCTGTGGCGCCGGCAGGTGTTCGTAAGCGACGTGTCTAATCCTACCCTGCGTGCTTTGTATGAACGGAAATGTTTAATATTACATCCAGGTCTCCATTTTGCCTGAATCCTGCTGCCTGCATAATGACGCGTAAAAGTAGGAAAAGGTAGTTTTAATTCCATAACCCAAATGCACGCTAGATCCCAATTATGAAAAAAATATTGAAAAATAAAGCGTGTACCATCCCTGTATCAACTATCACGTCGATAAAATATGGCAGCCTAAAACCAGGCGTTCTGTTTGGCGGTCATTTTCAGTAGAAGCAAAGACAATATACAGTAATCTATGGTAGAAGTGACATTTGAACGTTACTTTAACGTAAAGAAGTTTTACTTCAATGATATTCTTATTTCAATAACATTGAAAATACTGGTTGGGCTTAAACATCACGTAAGTTACCACTATGATCATAATTTTTGAGAAAAATAATTGGGGTACTTAGGAATACAGTTAAAATAATATGATAATAATTAAAAATTATTTTAATAATATAGAATTGTGAGACGAATTACTTTATTATTTTCCTTTTACGCTACGAAAACAAAAACTGAAAGTCACTGATGTTTAATTTCACGCCATTTTTGCATCATTGGCTTCTAACCGCTCGGTTGCTGCTTGCTATCATCCAGATAATTTTACGGGTTACTTACTTCTTAAGTTATTGTCCATAGAGAGAGACTATAATAGTCAATATTAATATTATCTAAGTGAAACTTGAGAAAAGTAGCCTACGAGAGAATAACATAACTATAACTTGTATTCTATCTCATTCTCTTGCAGGTTAAATCCTATTTATGAATACGATTGTCTCTTTTTGGTGTCGCATTTTCGTTTCATCGAATTTTCGTTTCAAATCACAACGATACTAAAGAAGTTTCACTTCAAAAATATCAAAAAAATATGTTTTTGTCCATATGTTTTCGCCTTCGACAATTCCAGGGTTTTCGCATAGAAATTAGAACATGCCTATGTATTGTGTTCGATTGAGAGGAGCTTCTTTCTCAGTAGTGAGGACGCGGAGGGTTGATCATGATGATGTTGATTTAAGATCAATAATTGTACACAACGTGTTTGTTTTTATAATACTTAAAAAGTTTTTGTAACTCAAAGTTTGCTGCCGAGATGACTCAATAAAACTTTGGAAATTGAACTTTCAATATTAAAATATTTCAGCACTAAAGCAACTGAAAGGAGGAGCTAGTTTTGAACTTTATCTAACTTAAACCATTAATTTAGACGGAGTAAATGAGTTCTTGCTGTAATAAAGTTTGTTTACAGCCTGTGATAATATTTTAATTTAGAACTTTCCTTTTATATGAACACTAAAGGGCAGGATATAACAAGGGGCATATTATCACTTAAAGCTTGTTTTAATATTGTTGAAGTTCGTGTCTTACAATTATAATCCTTATTTTGCCGATGTCAAGATGGGACTCAAAACTGTCATTTTGAAATAATACTACTTTAAGCGATAGGTAGTAGTAACCCCCAGGATTGTTTATTCTCATACAGTTAAAGAAAAGTCTTGACTCACACACACATTGACTGACTCATTAACATCCAGATTCCAGACCATACCTTTGGATTTAGATAGCTAAAATTTTGCACAGATCCGCCTTATCTAATGTTGCTAGTTTTTATGTGATAACAACAATATTCTAAAACTTATACTAAAGATACCTACCATGTACTTCTTTTTTTTATTCCACTACAAGTTAGCCCTTCACTGCAATCTCACCTGATAGTAAGTGACGATGCAGTCTAAGATGGTAGCGGGCTAACCTGTTAGGGGTATGGCAGTTATAATAACCCCTAGTCGGTTTCTACACGGCATAGTATCGGAACGCTAAATCGCTTGGCGGTACATCTTGGCCGGTAGGGTGGTAACTAGCCACGGCCGAAGCCTCCCATCAGACCAGACCAGAAAAAAATCAGAAATTACAAATTCCCAAATTGACTCGGCCTGGAATCGAACCCGGGACCTCCCACGTTAAGACAACAGCGCCCAGCACTGCGCCCGGGACGTCGTCAATTACCTAAAAAGATTGAATAATACGTCGAATAATTAAGGAAGTTAATAAGAAGTCAAAAATAGAGTAAATTTCTTACTATTTCAACCTTAAAATAAAAATAAATAATTGGATTCGTATAAACATAAAATTCTTTTATGTTTTATAAAAAGGTAAATTCTTGATTGTGTAGGAATACCTACAGGAGAGCGCGTTATCATGGCAGAGACGTATGACAATCATTTGTTCCGAGTTGATCCACGCGCGGGAATGGATCAATCAGCCAGTGACGACAGATAGATTGAGGGGCCTGTACTCTGAAGCGATTTCATTAATGCGCAAATTGTGAGATAATTCTTTTGCTATGACATTTTGATGATCAATAATTGTAATATAGTCTAAGATCCCGATATACGACGACCTTCACCGAGCTGGTTAATGGATGAAACATACTTTTTATTTTTATTTAATAAAAGATAAATAGGTACACCTACGGACATCTTACTCTAACGGATCGGAACCGCTTGAGTTATATATCAAAATATAGGTAACTTTATAACAAACGCGATGGTATAGCTTGACTACAACAAACTTTTCAAAAAAAAATTTAAATTAATTAATTTAAAAATAGTCTGGACCGGATTTTGATAGGCAACCTATTTTAGGCGTATTTATCTATTGTTAAATAAAAATAAAAAGTAGGTTTCATCCATTAACCAGCTCGGTGAAGGTCGTCGTATATCGGGATCTTAGGCTATATTGAAATCGTTGGTTTTAATTGAGATGCTCAGAGAAATTATAATTTCGGCAAATTATAATCTAACAGTAATTATCTGATTGATGCGTATTTCATACTTAGTTAATGTCGTTAATAAGGAACTCGCTGTCATTGGAATTCGGTATCATTACTACTGAAATTACACAATAACTGTGGAGTTCTTGGAAGATTAATATTTTGAAAGGTGTAACATAATTTATAAAGAGTTACCAATTTCCAGCTAGCCACTCAAAGACTGGCTCATCAAAGCCTAGCCCAAAACCTTGGACCTATAAAACTGAAATTTTCTTTGTCTAATTTAGACAAGGAATAACGGATTTTACCGAAATTCCTACGTTAGCGAAGAAGAGATCGGCCGCTAGTCCATACTAATTACTTAATATTATAAATGCGAAAGCGTGTCTGTCTATCTGTCTGTCTGCTACGCTTTCACAGCCAATCTGTTCAACCGATTTTGATGAAATTTGGTACAAGGATAGGCTATATCCCGAGGAAGGACATAGGCTACTTTTTTCCGGGAAAATTAAGGCCTTCCTCGAGAATCACAAAAACTTAAACCACGCGGACGAAGTCGGGGGTATCATCTAGTTAATTATGAAATATCATTCAGTGGTAGATAAATTTAAATACACCAGACAGTAAAATAACACGTAGATTTCATTACTGTACCTGTAAATTGCATTTGATTAATTGACATGACATACATTTTAAATCTACCATACTATAAATAAATGAATTCACGATCGTTAAATTCAAAAGAAATAAAATATATGCAGAATCGTAAAATGTGGTCCCGCCTACGCGGGAATTGATTGATTGTGTTTCAATATTTTGATGGTTTGTTATGAAAATAAAATGTACACCGTCGGTGTCATTAAAATATGATTTCTCATCAAAACAAAATCATCACCATTAAAGTTTAAACCCGTAGATTTGGGTGGGCCTTGGCTTGAGTTATGCCTCCAGTGAACTCCTTCCTTCCAACTCTCAACTTCAAAGTCAAGCACTTCATAAATCTAACTAACTAAAGCCTTAACTAACTAACTAACCTCAACTGACTTAACTAAGGTCTTAGGACATTCTGTTTTCTGACTGTTGTAGTCATTGAAATAGAATGAGTAACTAAAATTCTACATCAATGGTTGAAGTGCTGTCCAGTAGGTGTTTACAGCTCTATCATATCAAGTGATATGATACCAACATGCGGCGTTACCTTGCAGTTAGTTCTTAATCCTAAATAGTTCGGATCTTTAAAAAAACCAGCCAAGTGCGAGTCGGACTCGCGCACCGAGGGTTCCGTCAAACCTATAGGTATACCTATAAGTAAAAGTTATGGTACTTTTTTGATTTTTTCACAGCTCCAAGGGACAGTAGTTTGTTACAGCTTAAAGGTATTGTAGACCTGAGTATTTGATATGAATTTCAATTTAATACCTCTACGCGTTCATGAGGAAAGGAGTAGTAAGTAAAAATATTTTTATTTATGCTTTTCGCAAGTTTTCCTTTATCTGTCCTATAAGACGTTGCTTCGTACAAAATTTCAAGATTCTGAGTTCACGGGAAGTACCCTGTAGGTTTTGATTCCCTTGCGAGTATCGAAAATTTGCAGCATAAACGGCTGTATCTTTTTATTACGTTGGCTTAGAAGTTTGATTTTTTCACAGCTCTAAGGGACAGTAGACCTGAGTATTTGATATGAATTTCAGCTTGATACCTCCATGTGTTCCTGTAAAATTTAAATAACTTATTATGTAAATTTAAAAGGTGTCATAGCTGATGTATGAATTATTAATTACTTAATATTTGACTTGACATAATTTTGACATTTACTCTTACATAATTTATTAATCAAATTTTTCTAATTTATTTAATAACAATAATTGACATTGAAAATGAAAAAGATGAAAATGATTTATTTCAACATACATATGATATTGACACATTTTAAATTGTTGGACTCAAGGGAATTAGGTTGGATATATATGTTATAAATAATTGATTTAAAAAATATAACTTCATTTAAGGATGTACATGTATTATATTTTTGCACACTGCCATTAGCAGTAAATTGTGAACGGGACTTATAATTATAAGATAACAACTGTTGTTACCCACAATTTGGCAAAATAAAAATTATGAATTATGAATTATGAATTATGAAAAAGGGTCTTGACACACAGACAGACGGGCAACAAAGTGATCCTATAAGGGTTCTGTTTTTTCTTTTTGAGGTACGGAACTCTAAAAAGAAGACAGTGTTTCGCTTTTGATTAATAAAAGAGTGAACCTTTCATGATCAAGCTCCTCCTGACTTTTGAAAGTTAAAAAGGTTAACAAAACAATGTTAACAAAGTAATGATAATATTTTAACGTTACAAAAATCGTTCTTCTTGTAAATTTTGCCCAATTTCAATTTTACTTGAAAGGCTCGTTAACTCATAAAACATCTTAACTTTTAAGTAAATATTGGGATTCTACAAGGAGATTTCGCCAGCGCTTCGGGATCGTTCGTCGTAAACTAATACCAATAAGGAACTTCCCGGTGTTGAAAAACGGCTTGTGATATTTAGAATTAGTTGAATAAACTTTGCATTGAGCTGCCTACATATTTACTGACAAGAATTCGTAATTAAATAATTATTTTAATAATTATAACTAGACGATACCCGCGACTTTGACTGCGTGTAAATCGGGTTTTTGATTCCCGTGGGATCAACTTTATTTTCCGGGAATAAAAGTAAGTTCCAAATTTCGTCACAATAGGTTGAAAAGATGGGCCGGGAAAGCGTAACAAACTAACAGATAGACAGACAGGCACACTTTGACAATTATAATATATGGATGTATTTTATGTATAATAACAGTAACTTAAAAAGAACATTTAAGCAGCATAGCTTAGCAATCCAAAATTGGCCAGCGTGGTGGACGATGGCCAAACCCATTTCATACTGAGAGAAGACTCCTGTGATATATGTGTAGAATGTGATGATCAGTATCTGTAAACCACTGGACCTATTTGAGATTCTTGTCTTCATAACGTCGAACCCCGCTGAGACAGGATTTTAAAGGTTTAGCTCCACTTGAGATACGCGGAGTGGCACGGCATGTACCGGCAAATATTCTTTGTATGAGTTTGTATGGGGCTGGACACACCCACTTAAGCGACATGGCGAGAAGATGCACAGCGCGATGCAGCCCGATACAAACTACAAATCATATTATTTGCCCCTACGTGCCGCGCCACTCCGTGCATCTCAAGTCGGGCTAGACCTTTAAAAGACCCATCACTGAAAAGCTGTAGCGGGTCTGTAAACTTAAATGTAACTGTCTCAACTTTAAAAACCTTTTGCCACTGTTTGTCTACAGTTAATCTATCACCTTGTAACCGTTTTTAGGGTTCCGTACCAAAATGGTAAAATGGAACCCTTATGGTGCGACTTTCTCCGTCTGTCTGTCCGTCTGTCCGTCTGTCCGTCCGTCACACTCGATTATTTCAGTAACTACCGAAGCTATCGACATGAAATTTGGAATAGTTGTGTATATTAGTGGCCCAAAGAACTGTACTGTGTGGGGTATCATATGAAAGGGTTTACTTTGTACATTCTAAAACAGATTTTTAATTATTTTTAGTCATGATTGTTTTTGATTTATCGGGGAAAAAGTCTAAAAAAAATACCGTTCCCCCCCCCCCCCCCCTTATCTCCGGAGTTTACCAATCGAAAAATCTGAAATAATTATGGTCAATAGGAATTTATGTATATTTTACAGGAAAACTATAGCCAATGCTCTAACTAGCATAGTTTTTTTTGATATTAACAGTAAACCTCTACAAACAAAGTTAGTTTTGCGGTTCATTAACAAAGGTAATTATTACCGTTTTACATCTTTGGTCGTTACAGTTTTAGTCGTGTTACATCTACAGTATTACGAACGAATCTGAAAAGTACCTAGCTATAACTACCTTTTACAATTTTTATTTTTAATACGTCATAAATCGTAAACCGCAATTTACTTCATTCATTCAACTCAAATATTTAAAATAAAAATATTTTTAATAATTTAAAACTTACTACAGGTTTGTACGGAACCCTCGGTGCGCGAGTACGACTCGCACTTGGCCGGTTTTTTTTTTTTTTTGTAATTACTGTTTTTTGTCAACATAACATATAAAGGTAATAATAATGATATTATAATATGTTAAGTGAATATTCGAAAGATTTTAAAAGAGATGGCTGCATGCAATGTCAAAACAGCTCGTTAGTTCATAAAATATAGTAACTTAAGTAAACACCTTTAGCCTTTACCAAGGGTGGCCTTTTATTTGCTAGCGCTTGAGGGGTCGTCCTAAACTAACACAACTTATTCAATAAGTACAGTAGTTGTGTTTCAAACGGACGCGTAAAATGAATATCCCCAAAAGCCTTTAATTTTCTATCAACAAAATCGATTGAGTCAATTAGAACATTAAAATTAATCGAGTTTTACGGTAAGTAAATACATTTTATTGGTGACTTTAATGTACCTAGTCTTACTTGGTCGTCGGGCTCGATCACTAAATCACTTGTGCCTAGTACGCCTGGAAATCCTAAAGCGACTCTTTTGTGTGAAATGATGGCGTTGTGCAACTTGTCTCAGTTTAATAACATTCCAAACAAAAATGACAGACAACTTGATCTTGTGCTTTCTTCTGTGGATAATATTACTGTTAAGTGTGCCGATCCTATGGTACGAGTAGATTTACATCATCCTCCTCTTTCTATATTTTTGGAAGATTTAACTCATAATAACAAATATATGAAAGTGCCTCTACGTAGTAAACTAAATTTCCGTAAGTGCAATTTTGATGAGGTACGACGTAAAATGAATGAAGTTAACTGGTATGACCTTTTTGTCTGTAAAGATATAGATGATTGTATTAAAAAGTTCTACAACGTTATAAATGAAATTATTAAAGATTATACTCCAGTATCCAAAATAAACAAAGATAACTATCCTGTTTGGTATTCTTATTCATTAAAGAAGTGTCTGGCAGAAAAAAACAAGTATCATCGACGTTTCAAACTGTATGGAAATCCGCGAGATTATGACACATTTTCTTTGTTACGAGCCAGATGTAATAAACTTACCACTAAATCCTACAGTTCATTTGTATTATCCACAGAGAATGCACTGTATCATCATGATGTCAAACCATTTTATAAATATGTTAATAGCAAGAAGGGGTCTAACGATCTTCCTCAGAATATGTTTTATGAGGATGAGTCTACATCTAACATTCAGGAAACTTGTGAACTTTTTTCAAAATATTTTAGCTCAGTCTTCGAACATCCCATTAACCTGGATGTTGATTTATGTCCCGAGGCAGAACACCCCTTTCACTCCTCATTTAGTTCTATCTTTGTCAAGCAAGAAGATATATTCGGAATATTAAAAAAGTTGGATCCCAATAAAGGGCCAGGTCCTGATGGCATTCCCTCTCTCTTCTTAAAAAAATGTGCCCTTGAACTGTCATTGCCATTATTTTTATTATTTAACAAGTCTCTGGACACTGGGAAATTTCCTTCGGTCTGGAAAATAGCTCATATTGTGCCAGTGCACAAGTCTGGTAATAAATCAGATTGTAGAAATTACAGGCCGATAAGCATACTGTCTGGTATGGCTAAATTGTTTGAAGCCTCAGTATACAAACATATATATAATCATTTTAATATATTCTTAGCCCCACAACAACACGGATTTCTGAAACGAAAATCTACAGTTAGTAACCTTTTGGAGTATAAGAATTTCTTATGTAAAGTATTTGCTAAGGGAGGTCAAGTGGACTCCATCTACACAGATTTCAGTAAAGCTTTTGATAAAGTTAGTCATATAATATTATTAAAAAAGTTAGACAGTTATGGAATGCATGGAAATCTCCTTAGATGGGTTGAATCATATTTGTTGAATAGGAGTCAACTAGTGAGACTGAAAGGTGAAACGTCAGCGCCCATGACCATAAGTTCTGGTGTGCCTCAAGGCTCACATTTAGGACCTCTTCTTTTTGCGGTTTTTATAAACGATCTTGTCGATAAACTATCTTCGCCATGTCTCCTATATGCTGACGATCTTAAAATATTTAAACAAATAAATGACACCGGTGATTGTTTATATCTACAAAATGATTTACTATCCTTATTAGATTGGTGCGAACGTAACCATATGTATCTCAACGTAAATAAATGTTCTGTAATTTCTTTCACTAAAAAACACTCAAAAATTATTTTCGATTATAAAATTTATAACCAAACTCTTGAACGAAAATTTGTTATCAAAGATCTAGGTGTACTTTTTGACGATCAACTTAGTTTTCGCAATCATTATGACAGCATTACAAACAAAGCATTTAAGAATTTGGGTTTCATAGCGAGAACTACAAGGTCGTTTAGAAAGCCGCAAAGTTTCATTCTCCTATATAACACGTTGGTTCGCACTGTGCTGGAGTACTGCTCGATCATATGGTCCCCTTGTTATACCGTACACTCGAATAGGATTGAAAGCGTTCAAAAGAAATGTCTCAGGATTATGTCATACCGGAGCGGACTCTCTAGACAGTTGCGATCCTATGCTGGTCGTCTTACAAAGTTTAATATGGCTCCGCTCCATGTACGTCGACAACGGCAAGACCTGATTACGCTGCATAAAATAATTCATTCTAACCTAGACTCCCCCGCTTTACTGTCTCAAATAAATATCAATACCAGATATATATGCCGCAAGCCGAAAACATTTATTCTCGAAATTTGCAAAAACAATACATCCTACTATAATCCCATTATCAGAATGTGTCGCCTATATGATGAGATTACCAGTAGAGACTCTGACATTGATATTTTTAACGGTCGCTTTAATAAATTTTACAAAAAAGTAATTAAGTTAATTAAGTAAAAGGTAATTCTTATATACTAATGCATTACACCTAACTACTTCTTTTTTCTTTCCTTCCTGTATTTTGTTTCTTATAAACCTTTGTCATGCTGTGCAGTCGCCTTAGAGTTACAATTAGATGTAGAACATGTAAGTAAGCTAAGATTTAATTATAAGCTTATTGTAACTTGTTGTGATTGCCTAATAATAAATAAAATAAAAAAAAAATTTTTATGGTTGGCACGTATATAACAACTGATTCACGCGAAAATAGTGGTGTACGTGGCGAGAATTATGAGCAGTTGGTATACAAACTGCAAATATTTGTCAGGAAATGTTCACTTTACAGAGTACCGCACCAATCTACAGTAAAAATATTGTAACTTTTGGTGTAAAACTGTACCTAATCATTTTATTTAATCTTGTAAAAAATCGATACTTCTATACATACTATATACTATAATCCATACTAATATTATAAATGCGAAAATGAGACGGTTCAGATTTGTATAGGGCGTAGGCCTGGTCTTGTACAAGTAGAGTAATGAAGGAAAATAAAATACTAGACCAGTTTTAATTGGTCAAATCTACGAATTCGTCGTAATTTCAGTGGCGAAATTGTTTAATCTTTCCAAGTTAAACAACACTGAACATGAGTGGATAACAATGGCGGATTCATATTTTTGACGTTTTCAAAAGAAAAACACGTTATTTTGACAGTGACTGTCAGAAATGGCATTTGATACATTTTGCGCCTACTGCCTTCTCTGTGGCTGAAGGTGGCCATCTTGGAAACATATCGAAAACTTGAAATACATTTTTATTTTTTTCTCGTTATTCACTTTACTGTTCTAAATTATTATATTTTTAATACGATCTATGAATTTTCCTCTATTCATGGTAGAGTGTACAAGAGTAGGCCTAAAATGAACCTTTTCCTTTGAATGGATGGATGGATGTATGTATAGATGGATATTTGTTACTCAATCACGCCAGAACAGCTGGACGGATCAGGATGCAATTTGCGTGATTTTTTGCATGGGTATAGTTGAGGACCTCGAGAGTGACATAGGCTACTTTTATCCCGGAGAATTGAGGAGTCCCCGTGTGAATATAAAAAACTTATTCCAAGCGGACGATGTCGCGGGCATCAGCTAGTATAATATATGATATTGACTATTTAACTAATTGATATATATATTGACTATTTAACTAACCTGTGTACTTTGTTTACGCCAGTGGTAAATTATGGAAAATTATTATACTACCCACATGCTCATTATATCTTCAACTTTTCAGCCCTGGATTCCAATAAAATATTAAATGATCTCGACAACAGTTTAACGTCCCTATGTTTATATTGTGATGATCCATCAAACTCCACTAGTTTACTAAAATACTATGACAGAAACAATACAAGAACTTTAGCCGTGCTCTGTGTGAATATTAGAAGTATAAACTGTAATATTGACTTATTTTTAGCTTTTGTTAGTAGTATTAATATTCCTATGGATATACTTGTTTTGACTGAGTGTTGGACAAACGCAAATTCCAACCCTCCAGCAATAAATAGCTTTAACTTATTTTACACTACAAATTGTATTAATCAGAATGATGGAATTGTAGCGTATGTGAAAAATAATATTGATGTTTGCGCATACGAACCGTCAATCTCGGACGGTAATGTTGTCGCCGCGGTGCAAGCGAGATGTATGTGCATAATAATGTATATAAATATTATTTTAACATTTAAATTTAAGTTGATTGTTTATATTAATTAAGATGGCAGCACTGTCTGCGCCTCGTTGTATCGTGCCGCCACGCTATTGGTTCCTACTTAAAAGCAATAGTGGGGCGATACGGATTATTAAGTTGGCAGCATGTCCTATGGCCGCCGTATCGCGCCGCCACGCTATTGGTTCCCGCCAAAACGGCGGTAAGTGATTAGTTCCCGCCAAAAAGCGATAGTGGGGCGTCACGAGGAGGCATTCCTTTTTAGAAAAATACGCAGTTGATTTTGGAAGTGTGCACAAGTTGCACCTAAGGTAGTGAGTTGTGATTTAGTGTGTGATTAAGTGCCAAAATAATGCGATACGTTAAATAAGTAACGAAGTGTTGTGTACTAATTGGTGTCTGTTGTTTGATTATTATATAGTTCTGACATCAAATCACTCGCTGTATTTATTTACCTAACATCAGAAGTGCTAAGAACAAAAACGCCCAATGCCGCGAAACCGAAAGAGAATGCGAGGAAGGAAAAGAAGGAGCGCTTCAACTACGAGTTCTAGCTCCTCGGAGGGTTCGAGTTCAACGTCATCGAATAGTAGCAGCTCCGATAGACACAGACGCAGGAAAACGAGGCGCACCAAGCGTGAGTCTCTCGCAGTAAGCCAAAATGTCATATTATCTTCTGTGATACCGGAGTTTGACCCTTTAGTGGACGATATTCAAACGTGGATAAATGTTGTGGAAGCCAATGCTCGCGCGTTCAGTTGGTCTGACCGTGTTTTACAATATCAAGCTTTGCAAAAATTACGTAACACTGCTAAAACGTGGTATGACTCCCTTCAAAAAAATAAAACATGCTGGACTAACTGGAAATGGAAGGATTGGCGAAATACTCTTTTAGATACATTTCAAATAAAACGCAATATGTTTAGTTTGCTAAAAGAATTAATTCAAACAAAACCTACGGATGGACAATCGTTATATGAATTTTATTTCAAACAAAAGGGTAAAATCGATAAAATGAGACTTTCTTTTTCCGAACAAGATATCATTTCAATAGTGGTAGGATCAATTGGTGACAAAAATATAAGCACAGCGGCAGAAGCCGGTAGTTTTAGATACTGTGATGATTTGGCCTCATTTTTACATGGGAAAATTCACTCTGAACCTGATTATAAATTTGGTCTTAAACCAGGTAGTTCTCATAATAAAAATTTTACTCGGTTGACGCTTAGCCAATCGGACAAAAAGCCAGAAAGTTCAACAAGCACTACTTCATCAAATACTTCATATTTGCCGACGTCTAATTCACACATCACTTGTTTTCGATGTGGTGAAAGGGGCCACAAAAAGCCCAACTGTAACCAAAAGGATAATGTAATATGCAGTGCATGTACTAGAGTAGGACATTTAGAAAATGCGTGTAGATCAAAACCTAAGACTAAAATTGAAAAAGATAGTGAAGTTAAATTAATTACTGAGCCAACCTCTAAAGATAAATTTCATAAAATTGTGGAACTAAACGGAATTAAACAACAAGCTTTCATTGATATGGGTAGTAGCTGCTCATTGATAACAAGTACTCTGATACAAGAGTTAAATCTTGCACCATTTCAGTTAGATGCGCCAGTACTATTAACGGGGTTTAAAGTCGAGTCTTGCTCTCAGGTTACTAAAGCGGTACAGGTTGATATAAAAGTAGACACAGCAAAGTTTAATATTACATTATATATTTTTGATGAATTGTCTGGTTGTCCAATCTTGATAGGAAGAAATTTCACTGAAGATAAACGAATAATGTATTCACGTATAGGTAACAATTTGTCTTTTTGTCATTTAAATGAAGATCAGGTGGCTTTAATAGAATCATCCATGTTCAATGCCGATTCTGCCAGCCATATTTCTTTGTTAAATAAAATATTTGAGCAATACCCTCATGTTGTCTCGAAAGATTTACAGACGTTAGGCCAAACATCTTGTGTAGAGTTGGACATCGAGGTAACAACCAATAAACCTGTTTGTCACCGACCATATCGTATGTCAGAATCAGAAAAATTAGCTACACGCGAAATAATTGACGAACTTTTAAAAAATGGCATAATACAAGAAAGCAATTCTGCTTATGCAAGTCCAGTTTTATTGGTTGACAAACCTTCAGGCGAAAAACGTATGTGCGTTGACTATAGGTCCCTGAATAAAGTTACAGTAAAAGAAAAGTACCCCATGCCCATTATAGAAGATTTGATAGATAAGTTAAAAGATTAGATTTGAAAAGTGGGTATTATCAAATTAAAGTAAATGAAAGTTCGATTGCTAAAACGGCCTTCGTGACCCCTGATGGTCATTTCGAATTTAGACGAATGCCTTTTGGCCTTTGTAATGCACCATCAGTCTTTCAGCGGTTCATGAATACCGTTTTGGGGAATCTGCGTTTTGGAAAGGTTATTTGTTATATGGATGATCTGTTGATAGCAACAGAATCGATGGATGAGAATATTAAGCAACTCGAAGAGGTTTTGAAAGTATTGCAAGAAAATGGGTTGACTATAAATTTAGAAAAGTGTCATTTCTTTCAAAGTTCTGTTAATTTTCTCGGATTTAATTATATCTCTGAAGAGGGAATTCGTCCGGGTAAAAAGAAATTAAAGTCGGTAGAGGAATACCCTGAACCGAAAAATGTACATCAGGTTAGGCAGGTTTTAGGACTCATTAATTATTTTCGTAAATTTATCAAAAATTGTGCGTTGATATCAAAACCTTTAGTAAAACTGTTAAAAAAAGAGGCTGTATGGGAATGGAACTCTGAACAAGTTCAAGCATTTAATAAATTAAAACTGGAATTATTGAATAATGCCTTATTAACCATTTTTGATCCTAAATTACCCATTATCTTGTACACGGACGCCAGTCGTGAGGGTTTAGGTTGCATATTGACACAAATGACTGAAAATGGGGAAAAACCAGTCCATTTTTACAGTCGACAAACTTCTAACGAGGAAAAGAAATATCATTCATTTGAATTAGAGTTTATGGCTATTGTCATTGGGTTGCAAAAATTTCGTCATTACTTACTCGGATCTACATTCAAAATTTATACAGATTGCAATGCTGTTAAATATACTATAAATAAACAAGAAATTAATTCTAGAATTGGTAGATGGGTTCTATTGACCCAAGAGTTCACTTTCGACATTATACACAAACCAGGCACGCAAATGCAACATGTAGACGCGCTAAGTAGGAATGCGATTTGTGAAAATCCCACTCTCATATGTAATGAAAGCGTGCTGGTAATAACAGAGGGCGATTGGTTATTGTCAGTCCAATTGCAAGACCCTAAAATTTGCGCGATTAGAAAAATGCTAGAATCAGGACAAGCCGAGCTAAACAAAAAAATATTTAATGACTATGAGTTGTTAGGAAATAAAGTTTACCGACGGACGGAATATGGTAGAAGATGGGTAGTTCCAAAAAAATGTGTTTGGCAGGTTATTAGATCGAATCATGATGAAATAGGTCATTTTGCCGTGGATAAATCATTGGAAAGAATAAAGTCAATATATTGGTTCCCTAAAATGAAAAAAGTTATATCTAAATATATAAAGAATTGCATTTACTGTATTTATTTCAAAGGGATCCACGGCAAAAAGGAAGGAAAGTTGTTCTCTATACCGAAATATGCGAGACCTTTCCATACATTACATATAGATCATCTAGGGCCTTTTGTAAAAACCACACAGAAAAATACTTACTTACTTGTGACAGTGGACGCTTTTACAAAATTTGTTTTCATATCACCTGTTCGGAATACAAAAAGTCAAATCGTTATAAATGAGCTTGATAAAATATTTAAAACTTTTGGTAACCCTAGAAGGCTTATATGTGACGCCGGAAGTGCTTTTACATCTAAATTGTTTGTAAAATACTGCTTGGACAAAAATATAAGGCAACATGTAATTGCAACCGCGGTTCCACGTTCGAATGGCCAAGTGGAACGTTTTAATCGTACCATTCTTGATGCGCTGAGAACCATGGGTGCTAGTACTGATTATAATAAATGGGATACACATATTCCAAGTATTCAACAAGGTATAAACAGCACCGTCAACAAAACCACCTCTGCAGCTCCTAGCGAAGTTTTCTTTGGGTACCGACTGCAAACCGATTCTGATCAACTTGTTAAAGAAGACGATGAACAAATAATCGATGTAACCTCATTGAGAAATACTGTCAATAATAGAATTCAAGCGAATGCGGAAGCTCAAAAGCGTATATTCGATGTTAAACGAAAACCTGCTAGAATCTACGACGTCAATGACTTGGTTGTTATTAAAATTCCTAGTCAATCAAACGACGGACAAAGCACTAAATTATTACCGCTGTTTAAGGGGCCTTTTCAGGTAATAAAGGTTTTGGGTCATGACCGTTATAAGGTGAAAGATATGAGAGGCGCTGAAAGAACGGGTAAATGCTACGAGGGGACTACGTGTGCCGAGAATATGAAGCCCTGGATAAGACTGGACGACTTGTGTGAAAAACACTTGGATATGGCCTAAGATGTTGTCGGGTAATAGCATAATTATTATTCATTAAATGACTCTTTGATTGATTGATAGTTAAAGTACCTAGTATGAGCATATTTTAATCTTCTCTAAATGTCTAGTGCATTATGCTTTGAACTTGTATATCGGTGCATAGATGAATATCCTTTGTGACGGTATTTAATCGTGTAAAATAAAATCCGTTACAATTGAAGTTAAGATTTGTAGTGATATGCAACTAGGGTTGGCCAAAGGCATCGCCTAGGGGAAACTATAAGTCTTAGCAATAACTGACCGCCGATGGAACAGTTCGGAATAAGTCTAAGCATCAGATGTACAAGTAACTCATAAATCCCTTTGTTCTACTGGTTAAATATTTCAAAGTGGACCTCTAGTTGCTGGCCGTTGATGGGATAGTAGATTGGAGGCCACTCATTGAAACTCCAGAATATCTTGATCAAAGTTTCTAATTGTTTTGTTTATGTTCTCAGCAACTGCACCAGACATGAACGCTATCCAGGGACGGATGCGTGCGCAGGAGGGCCGAATGTTGTCGCCGCGGTGCAAGCGAGATGTATGTGCATAATAATGTATATAAATATTATTTTAACATTTAAATTTAAGTTGATTGTATATATTAATTAAGATGGCAGCACTGTCTGCGCCTCGTTGTATCGTGCCGCCACGCTATTGGTTCCTACTTAAAAGCAATAGTGGGGCGATACGGATTATTAAGTTGGCAGCATGTCCTATGGCCGCCGTATCGCGCCGCCACGCTATTGGTTCCCGCCAAAACGGCGGTAAGTGATTGGTTCCCGCCAAAAAGCGATAGTGGGGCGTCACGAGGAGGCATTCCTTTTTAGAAAAATACGCAGTTGATTTTGGAAGTGTGCACAAGTTGCACCTAAGGTAGTGAGTTGTGATTTAGTGTGTGATTAAGTGCCAAAATAATGCGATACGTTAAATAAGTAACGAAGTGTTGTGTACTAATTGGTGTCTGTTGTTTGATTATTATATAGTTCTGACATCAAATCACTCGCTGTATTTATTTACCTAACAGTAATTGCTTAGTACTCGAAGTCAATCAATTGTATTCTATTATATGCTCATATCGTCCTCCCTGTTTTTCGAATCCAACCAATTGCATAACCTCTCTAGACAAAATTATTAATAATTTAAGGGTTAAACAAAATATTATCCTCACGGGTGACGTGAATATAAACATATTATTACCGAGTAGCGTTAAAGGTTTTTCGTCTGAGTACTTAAATTTGATGGCTTCGCATGGTCTAGAACAAGGTATTACTCTACCGACTAGAATAAATACTTCCATTGATCACTTCATGGTTAAAACAGCTGGAAAGTGGCAGACCTTAGTTTTTGAGCAGTTGACTGACCATTCGCCAATACTTTTATACATATCAAATATTAAAACTCAGAGACAACGTTTGCAATTTGACAAAAAAATTACTAACAAAAGCGCTATTAGGGAGTGTCTGACTAATCGTTCGTGGCAGGATCTCTATACATACACTGATCCTAATGACGTAGCTGAAAAATTTGTATCCACGTTGCAAGATATTATTGAAAAAAATACCACCAGCAAAAAAGTTTCCAGTAAAAAGCAACCCCTCAAACCTTGGATTACGATCAGCGTTGTTCAGTGTATACGTAAAAGAAATAAATTGTATAAGCTACACAAGTCCACTCCCAACAACAATGAGTTAAAAACAAAGTATACTGATTATAGAAATGTTTGTAATAGGGTAATCAAATTTTTAAAAACTGATTACTACAAATCTCAATTAGCAATTTCTAATGGCAACTTGATAAAAACCTGGAATATTATCAAAGAACTGTGTTATAATAAAAATAAAGTGTCTTCGGGTCCACTACTTAAAATAAAACCGTCTCCTGTCGAGTCTCTTAATGAAGTAAATAAATACTTTACATCAGTAGGAGAAGTCTTAGCGAATAACACGCTTTTAAAAATAGGCAAGACAGAATCAGAACTAGCGAAGAGGGCCTTTGATCTTTCGATTTCTCCTTGCAATTCGTTCTCATTATACTTAACGGATTCCATGGAAATAAAAAATATAATATCTGGTCTTAAAAGTAATAGTGCACCAGGCTGGGACAGTATTTCAGTTGAGGTTATCAAACTTTGTGCAAACTTGTTGGTTGATCCAATAGCTTACCTTTGCAATCAGAGTTTTGCTACAGGCCTAGTTCCAAATCTGTTAAAGAAAGCTATTGTTACTCGCATATTTAAAACAGGGGACAAAAATCTACCATCAAATTATAGGCCAATTTCGCTCTTACCTGTCATTACTAAGATACTGGAGAAACTGGTTAATAAAAGGCTGCTGTCATTCCTAGAAACAAACCAACTACTGTCAGTTAATCAATATGGATTTCGATCAAAAAAATCTACGGAAGACGCAGTACTAAGGCTAACCTCTTTAGTCACTCATTACTTGGACCGGAACGAAAAGGTATTAGGCGTTTTTCTCGATCTGCAAAAAGCTTTTGACACGGTTTCTATTCCAATATTGTTATCTCGTTTAGAAAATTGTGGAATAAGAGGACAAGCGCATAAATGGTTTGCCAACTATCTAACCAATAGAACTCAGCAAGTAAGAGTGGAGGGATGCTTAAGCGACACGTATTCTTGCTCTTATGGAGTCCCACAAGGCAGCACCTTAGGCCCAACTCTCTTCCTAATCTACATCAATGATTTATGCAATATCCGGCTTAGTAATGCCGATGTAATTATGTTTGCTGATGATACAGTTCTCTTATTCCACGGTTGTACGTGGAAAGATGTACTCGAGTACACGGAAATGGGCTTGAGTGAAGTGACAGCTTGGTTAGAACATAGTCTTCTTTCCCTAAATACCAATAAAACTAAATATCTCTGTTTTAGTAAAACGAAGAGTGGAAGGCCCCCAAATAACTTCAAAATCCGGGCACACAGTTATCTCTGTAATAAATATGTTGATTCTGATACTATATGTAACTGTAATTCGTTATTACAAGCAAATACAATTAAATATCTTGGAGTCATAATTGATGATAATCTGAACTGGGCTCCACATATAAGTAATACCAGCATGCGTATTTGAAGACTTATTCACATTTTCAAAACTCTGCGCGGAGTTTGCAGTACTAAAATGCTAATCAAGTTGTACAAATCCCTCGGCGAGTGCATCATCAGCTACTGCATCTGCGCGTGGGGTGGTGCTTCTAAAACGAATATGTTGGAAGTAGAAAGAGCACAACGCGCCTTGCTTAAAGTAATGATGGGGTATCCATTTACGTTTTCAACGACTCAATTGTACGATATATGCGAGGTACTGTCAGTAAGGAAACTGTTCATTCTTCAGACCTTGAGGAGATATCACAGAAATACAGTTCCTTTCCTACCCCCAAATACGAAGAGAATCGACAGATGTCCAGTTCCTGCAATAAAAAGTAGTTTTGCTCGTAGGCACTACGACTTTCTAGCCCCATTTCTATATAATATAGTAAAAAAAGGTACCTTAAAAGATATGACTAAGACAGGAATAAAAACTTACTTTAAAATGTGGCTTAAAAACTATGATTATGATAGTACAGAGAAATTGTTGCTAAGTAATATTTAACACAGGACTCACACACACTCTCCCATACACACAATCTCACGCACGCACACACATACACGCACACACACACACACACACACACACACACACGCTCACGCACACACATATACACACAAACACATACTCACACACATACACTATTTATTATTTCAAATCTATTTGTATGGTTGTTGTTTAGTTAATTTATGCATGTTGTACCCATTTTATCTTTTAGTTGTAGATCTACACCGAATCATATATTTTGTCAAAAGTGATTTGATTTTCATAGATATTGGGAAGACACTGTCTCCTGTAACACAGTTTTTACTACCACAGGAGGCAGGGTTTCAAGTTGATAAAAATTGTAAGCTTTTTATGACAAATAAAGATTTATTATTTATTATTTATTATTGATAAGCAAACATGAAGCTCTTCTCGCCTATGAACTATTAATCATAATAAGAACATGCGAGTCATGCTAATAAATGGCGCCAGCTTATACCCGACCGATATCCATCGATGTGACAATGTGACTTTCAAATTTTTATGCATGATTAGTTTTTTTTTAAATCTATATATATAAAATTCAAAGTCCTGACTGACTGAGTGACTGACTGACTTATATATCAACGCACAGCCTAAACCGCTGGTCCTAGAGACATGAAATTTGGAGAGTATGTTCTTTGTGAAGACTAGGTATACCCACTAAGAAAGAGTTTTTCGAAATTCCACCCACAAACGGGAAAAATAGGGGTAGAAAGTTTGTATGACAGTCCGTCGTTTTTCAAGTTATAGCCATGAAACTTGGTATATGAGCTGCAGGTTGAAAATGAAGAAAGACGTGTTTCACAGTTTTTGAAAATTTGACCCCTAAAGGGGTGAAATTAAAAAAACTTAAGCCACGCGAACGAAGTAGCGGGCGTCCTCTAGTTTATAATAATAGATACCAGCGACGCTGTCTCCGGTCAGATAAATTTGAAGGACTATATAAACTGTTAATGTGACGTCTATTTTGAAACTAATGATCCTGGTGTCTGCTCTGGTTTTCTCGTTTGGTAGCTGTAGTACGGTGCAGTGAAATGGCGCAATTGGTTGCGCGGCCATGGTGTCCTAGTGAGATATTAACCAAAGAAGAGAGAACAGCTTATATCAGAACTATCTTCCGTTAAGTTGCGGAAATTAAATCTCAACATTATATTATAACCTTTTAGCGATTCGTACCTATAATCTACGGAACGGATTATCATAAATAGGATATTGTTCAATTAGTGTTTTGTGGTTATACGTAAAATAGGATAGCATGAAATGGCAAGGGATTATTATTACTCATATTACGAAAATGGATTTTAGAAAATAAGTTTATTGATTGCTAACTGATGACCGCGTATTTATTTACTCGTGATTTTTAGAATTAAAAGTAGCCTATATCCGCAGGTCGTTTACTATATTATATCCAAGCAAAATTCACGCTCCGATCTATTGCTCTGTTGCAGTGTGATTGAATGACAAACTTTGACAAGGGAGGTCACTCCCGTGAGAAATAGAAAAAAATCGCCCTTATTCCTTGTCTTCATTATAAAGGCACCCTCGTTGCAAAATCATAGTTTTCTGGTCCAAGAGTTTACGCTGGGCGTTGATGAGTTACTCATTCAATCAAAAGTCAAAAAGACTCACGCATTATTTTTCAACGTGGGTGAAGATTCCTGTAACAGCTAACCGAAAATAAATCGTTGCTATTCTACACAAGTGATCATGTACACGACATTAAAACCCAATCTTTATAGCCAATATTCTCGCAACTTTATTGTTCCCAAACAAATTCCGCAAAGTAACGCTTCCATCAATCTATCTGCCGTGCCAAGAATACCTTGAGCGTTATTTTTCTCACGTGAAAGAGACACGAGCATTACCACGTAGGGAAGGCAATAAATCTAACAAATATCAACTTTCCCGTAACTCATTGAACGAGGGAGTAACGTAGATCAGCAGGATTGTTTTAGTTTCTAAGTTGAATTAGGGTTGGGTAATAAATTGTATCAGAAGCGTGCAAGGCGCAGACACGTCCTTTCTCAACAGACAATGTTTTCTAAGAAAAGAAGTCATATTAATTCACGTAAATTAATTAGGTACGTAAAAACCTTCTTTATAATTAACGATTAAACGAACTTACCTGTAAGTGAAGTTCTATCATAATTATATGAGTCGCTTCATTCGAAGATATAATCATAGACAACGTAGTTTCCTTTACTTAATAGCAACCGATCGCACAGACTTCAGAGGAGTTATAAAAAAGAACCCCCACTACCCGCCTCTGTGTCGCACGACAGAGGAGCGGTTTCGTTCGTCATTTAGTTTAGAGATATACTTATACTTAAAGCTCTTGCGAAAATATGTTTCGGGATGGGTGGGTTGGGAGCTTAATATTATATCTTCGAATGAAGCGACTCATATAATTATGATAGAACTTCACTTACAGGTAAGTTCGTTTAATCATTAATTATACTTCGTCGCTTCATTCTTCAGATATAATCATAGACAACGTAGATGTTAAGAGATAGGTATATATTTTTGCAAGAACTATATCTACGCTGAATAGATACTAATTATTGTTATCAATAATTTTATTTATTCTTCTTATCTCTTATTTGAGCTGTAATGTTTTAAACAGTTTATGTTTAAGGTTGGAATCATGTACCGATTTCCCGAGATGTTTATCTACGTACATTTAATATGACTTTAAAATTTCTCTTAAGTATTTATTGTACTTAAGTTTCAATTTAAATAACTTTCAATTTACCAATAATACAATCTTGCGCTTTTTTGCTTTAGTTGCTAGTAACAAGCATAAACGTATTATAGTTTCGATGCAAGCGAATGGAACTAGTTATTGATGTCAATACTGCAAGATTTATAATCTACTACAAAGTAAATTAGCAGGGACAATACTTTATTTTATTTGCACAATTAGCCCAACAGACGTCCAATGGGACGCTTAAGTGCGAAATCCTGCCCAGTAGCAGAAGAAGGCATATTTTGTTTTTTGGAAGTGCGGCGGGAAAAGAACAGGTATATTCTGGTCCTGTTGTGAAGATATTTCGGGTATTGCTTTAGCTATATGTTTAAGTAAAATTTTATATTAAAATACCGTTTTAAGTTTTTTGTCGAACAATTATATCGTCATTAAGGTTATGGAATTTAATAAATTCCTATCCGCGTAAAAGTTAGCCCTAAATTATAGGTGAAGAATGAATATTCGGTCGATATTGTGACAAACTACTAATATCGACTTTGAAGGGTTAATCAATTGGTTTGAACTTTTTAGCACCACTGACGTTAGGTGCTTTGAAGTAAGTTATTTAAGGAGTCTTTCTATACTTTTCAACGATGGATAATCTAGCTGTGCAGGTCATTGAATGTAGAATGTTTGTGAAAATTTTTTTTTTTTTTTTTAATACATCATTATAAGCTATTCAATTCATAATAATTTTTGAATGGATGCATTAATTCCCTGATATTTTATGACACGGCTGATCTATGTGAGGTAAGCGTGATCCAAATGTTACATTTGCGGCCGCTGCTCCATGCCGATTTTTGTTTTTCATTAATGTCTTAATTGGTTACTCTCATTCAGGGTCTGAATCGACTAAACAAGAATTTTAATTTTGCTCTAGGCAAGTGTTGCGGGAGCATATTATTGTTTACGCGAGTAAATTGTACTACCTACCATGTTTGCCACGAGTGATTACGATGCCTACATCGTACGTATTATTATAACGAAAGTTTTATAACGGTTTTTCGAAGATTGTTTCTAATATGTGGATAATGAATATAATTATATGAATGGATCTTAAACTTAAAATTCTTTTTATTTTATTTTGTACCAAAAACTTATAAAATACTTAGAAAAACAGAAACATAGTGGACAAGGAAGCACTAATCTCTATACGAGATCGCTACCAGTGACCCTTGGCACCCTGCTTGGATTCCCGTTTCGGGTAAGACAACCTGCGCGTTTTACTGTGTTTGCAGAAACAAATGCCCACGAAATATCTTTAAAGAAGAAAACAATAATTACGATGGAGATTTTACACTATTACTTTATGTTATATTATAATCTACATCCGGTCATCAAAATACTCGCCGTTAGATTATCTTTATTTAAAAACCAACTTCCAAAAAGCAGAAGGTTCTTTGTTAGTTTTTGGTTTTTCGAACTGTTTTAAGCATAATCAACCATATTACACGTCAGCGGGTGTATGATATATGCTTCCCGGGCACTATTAAGTTGTAAAACTCGAGAGTACCTACGTTGTTAGGGACAAAACATAAAACTTGTGGGTAATTTTTGCAATCTTACCACACATTTCCTTCGTAAATGTTCTTTGCATACCCCTGCCACGCTGAGGGTAGAATACTAGCAGGTATTTTATTTCAAATTTGACGTATCTGTATGTACAGTATTTGCAAACAAATTGATTTATTGCTGAAGTAGCTGCTAAAAAAAAATTAAAATATTTATTACCTCAGAATTCTCTGAACTTTCGTTACCACTCCGCAGGTGTATGTAAGTTTGATACCGAGAGGCCTTGCAAACAATTACATATTCTGAACATTTTGAACCCCAGATCTTGAGTCTGCATACACTGAATGAAACATTTATGTTTCTTTTAGGTACCTATATAGTGCAGTCACTATAGACTGAAAGGCGCTGAAATCTGTAAAAGCTGAAAACTTAAGAAGCGGTGTTACGCTGTATATATATATATTATATGTATATTTTTTACCAAGTAGGTAATAGTGCTTCAATATTACTATATTGCAGTCTCAAAAATAAAAATCTGAAATGCTAGATCTTTTCATGTTATATCCGGGCAGATATGTAAGTAACGTTTGCAGAAATGACTAGAACCACCACAAGTGTTTCATTGAAAGTAAAAACACTGGTATAGAATTTTACTAGTCTTCTTTATAGTCGATTAGACATACCTTTTTTATAAGACGGTACTCCAGAGATTATATCATGGAATCTGTTCCATAGGTTTACATTTTAAAATAAGGCTTTGTGGTAACGGTATTAGATTAATAATTGCATTTACTTGCTTAAAGAAATTAAATACATACATATTTCTAAGTATTCTGTTTATCTGTCACCGTAAATAATAAACACTTTTATTGTGCCCCCATGCTAATAGATTTATTCTTGAAAACAGAACCTCATTAGTATAAGGTTTCTTGGCCTTATCGGTGATAGTGTATGAACTATGAAGACAAAGCAAAAAGGGTAGGCGATGCAAACACTAATAATATAATGTATTATATTACATGATAGGTACTTGTGATTGAATAAATCATGTCCACTATTTTGATATAACTAGCGGTAACACCTATAGGTACGAAAGATCTTTTAAAGCTTTAGCTTTGATTTCGAATTAAGTAAGTATCCATACAATCTTTGATCCAGTAAATACTGAAGATTGTTAATAATTTACAGCAGAGGATAAATAAAGTAGAAGGTAACCTTCTTTATGGTAAGTACATAGTATTTACCTGAGTCCCGGTTACTTCTCAAGTATTGGTCGAAATCAATTTGTGTTAGGCTTACTAAGCTGGGCCTTGGCGACGTATCCGATCGTTGGTCCGCTTTGACCCTCAACGCCTTCCCCCTTGTTCAGAGAACGGTGAACAGCTTGCTAAATGCCAGCTATCTTGATTTGGTGGACAAATAATTCTTCATCGCCGGACTGCTAATTGAGCAGATGCCATCGCCAGGCGTGTCTAGCTGAAAGGTTTGATTTCCGTCGTGCTACTTCGCGGGTGACCTCGCAGTGTACCATTGTCGTACCTTAGCACTTCTTCGTCTAAGTACCTATTTTACTCAAGTGAATCATGCTGAAACGCTTAACCTTCGTGTTACCTTTTAGGAAACCCGCCGGAAAGACCTTTAGTGCAATTAAACACTACATGGACGAGTAATTTCTTAAGTGCGTTCCATGCTGAAAAACGTTTATATTCTTTCGTGTTACCTCTCGGGTAACCTCCCAGAAATCCTTTAGTGCAATTTAACATTGCATGAAAGTATAATTCCTGTAGGTAATGAGCGCGTATAGATGATTCAATACTAACTTTTATTTTAAGTACCCTCTTTAGGAAATCATACATTTTACATAGTAATAGTATTGTACCACAATTCCTCAGGCGCGTCGTACTGAATGGTTTATTCACTATCGCAGTGACTCTCGGGCAACCTCCAGGAAAAAACTTTAGTGTAAATAAACACTGTATGAAAATATAATTGATTAGGCGCGCCATGCTAAAAAGTTTATTCTCCTTCATGTTGACTCTCCGGCAACTATAATTGATTAAGCGCATCATGCTGGAAGGTTTATTCTCCTCCGTGTTGACCCTCGGACAACCGCCAGGAAAACCTTTAGTGTAAACAAACACTGCATGAAAGTAAGGCGCGTCATGCTGAAAGGTTTATTCTCCTTCGTGTTGACCCTCGGACAACCGCCAGGAAAACCTTTAGTGTAAACAAACTGTGCATGAAAGTATGCTTGATTAGGCGCGTCATGCTGAAAGGTTTATTCTCCTTCGTGTTGACCCTCGGACAACCGCCAGGAAAACCTTTAGTGTAAATAAACTGTGCATGAAAGTATGCTTGATTAGGCGCGTCATGCTGAAAGGTTTATTCTCCTTCGTGTTGACCCTCGGACAACCGCCAGGAAAACCTTTAGTGTAAACAAACTGTGCATGAAAGTATGCTTGATTAGGCGCGTCATGCTGAAAGGTTTACTCTCCTTCGTGTTGAACCTCGGACAACCGCCAGGAAAACCTTTAGTGTAAACAAACACTGCATGAAAGTATAATTTATTAGGCGCGTCATGCTGAAAGGTTTATTCTCCTTCGTGTTGACCCTCGGACAACCGCCAGGAAAACCTTTAGTGTAAAATATAAACACTGCATGAAATAATGATTACTCAAACACGTGGTGCTGAAATAAATTGCTGAAAATGAAAGATTAAAGAGTCACCTGCAAAAAGCACTTTTTTTTTTTTTTTTAATATTATTAAATATGTAAGTATTTAAAGAGAAAATTATCTTTAATCTATAAGTGTGTAGAAAGTAGGAACGTGAGATCGTTGCTACGCACGAAAAAGGAAATGACGAACGAAACCGCTCCTCTGTCGTGCGACACAGAGGCGGGTAGTGGGGGTTCTTTTTTATAACTCCTCTGAAGTCTGTGCGATCGGTTGCTATTAAGTAAAGGAAACTACGTTGTCTATGATTATATCTGAAGAATGAAGCGACGAAGTATAATGTAAATCCATTCTATCCATAGTTAGTCCATAGTGATATTAGATGATGCCCGCGACTTCGCCCGCGTGGCCTCAGGTTTTAATCCCGCGGGATATATTCCGGGCAACCCATCTATTGCCGTTCCCCGGAATGCAATGTATCATCTTTACCATCAAAATAGATTTAACAGAATATGAGCCGTGAAAGTATAGCAGACAGATAGACAGATTCACTTTGGCATTTATAATATTAGTATGGATGCGAAAGTATGTCTGTCTTATCTTTTCACGGCCCATCTATTTATTAATTCGAAAATCAAAGGATTGTAAAAACCTAAATCTATAAAATACTAGCTGGTGGCCGTGACGTCAAAAAACTTAAACCACGCGGTCCCGCGGGAACTCCTTAATTTTCCGGGATAAAAAGTAGCATTTGTCCTTCTCTGGCACACTAACTATCCCTATACCAAATTTCATCAAATCGGTTGAATAGATGGGCCGTGAAAGCGTAGCAGACACACAGACAGACAGACAGACCGACACACTTTCGCATTTATAATATTAGTAGGTATGGAAGTATGGATTACAATTAAACTGAATACTAATCTTTGTTGAGAATCTGTAGACACTAGAGACCGAGTTAATAGCGTGTCTGGCTTTCTCGTGAGAAAATCGAGGGCGAGTGCTAGTTTTGATCAAAATCCAATTCAGGTTAACTGACAAATACAATCAAAACTACACTGCTGACTGATATGCAAGCTGCCTTTATTTCGTATTGTCGCATTGTTCAGGATTGCAATAGCTATTAGACTTCTAAATTCAAGGAGATACCGTGTACTAGAGGTAGTATTGACCCACAAAACTAGTGAACAAGTAGTAGAGTAGTCATCAGTCAATAGGGTCATTCGGTTCATTGGCGCTGCATTTGTTTCTTCTCTATCTGCCTATTGTCTTCGTCATATTACAAAACTTGTTTTATACAAAAGCAAATAAAATAAAATATTCTATGTTTATTATACGTCTTCAGGTGAGGATGGTGCAATTTTTCGACGCCTAACAAACAGGTGTTATTCAATAACTCTATGAATTCACAATCGACGTGGTTTTAATTAAGTTGGCAGTAACAGAATCGTGTTGAGGAAGCTCGTATCTCGTGTGAAGCTGAGCTCAGAGTGCGGGTTAATTGCAGCAACACTGATTTATATACCGCCACCTTGACATACATTACTGTTACTACCTAGCGAGCTACTCAGAGGTACTTCTATTTATGGTGTTTGGTGGTTTACTCGTAAGTGTTAGATGGCTTTCTCAGATAGCTTTACTGATTTAGTCTTAATATTAATATCTATGTGTAAAGATAAGAAAGCCGATTTTTAATCTCCGTTATGTGATTGTGTAAGACAATTAACCACAGAAAATTTCCACAGGATATAGTCTAGTGCTGAATGCCGATTGCTTCCAGTAGCTACCAGAAACTCGCTTCATTCAAGCACCTTGGGACCCTAAGATCTATCGGTAGTAAGACTCTTTGAGCTAATTCGGCTACTCTAAGAAGATGCTTACACTTTGAACTCTTCGCTTCGAATTGTCCGTTTGATGTTTTTATTACCATACGTTTTCATTTTAAACTCTCAAAAGGTTTAATTTTTCTTCTCTCTCTAGAAATAATTCTGAGTGAAGAAGTTCTCTTAAAAGCTTACTAAATTAAATGCAAAAGTGATTGTGTTACCATAAGAAGGTTCCTCGTAGTCCAGTAAATCTGATATGGCATTCAACTACGAATTGTAACGAATGCTACGACTGCTACGAGTGCTACAAAAAACGAATAGAAGGTAGTAGTTTTGGATGAAAGCTTGCAGTTTCTAATTAATCCACTGAGCACTTTGAGCGACAACACCCGCCCGCCTTCTAAAATGAACTACTTCTTGAATAACGTAGCTCTATACTTAATCGAAACTTGTGTCATATCATCTAGGGAGATTAGGAACCTATTATTGTTGCAAGTAGTCTGCATACATTGTTTTTTACGCATATTTAGGATAAAATAAAGATAATTTTATTTCATGAATATACAGTGTGGGAAACTAAATAACATTTGAAGACATAATTACAATTTAAAATTACAGACACCTAAACAAGGAGCTGGAATGTTCCAAGGTGTTTGAATAGCGACTCCGCAATGCGCAGTGTTGGCAGACCCCACACTAGGTGGATGGACGACATCAAAGGGGTCGCAGGGAGTTGCTGGGTTCTGGTGGCTCAAGACCTCGGCGTGTCTTAAATCACTGCAAGAGATCTATATACGAGTGCCTACACCCAGCAGAGGATGTCTTTCAGTAGACGACGGTGTCTAAAAAGTGTCCTAAAAAGCTGGATCTCCATTGACTTCTCAGGCCTTGGCAATCGGTTATTTTTATAGACTTCTATCATTTGAGCATTTGCTCATTTTTTTATGAGACTAGGTATAAATAATAGATAATTATATACACTACTTTGATATGTTGTGTCGTGACGGGTCAGAACTCAGAACATATCAGGTCAGATGCATATCGGTTTCATACATTTAGTATTATGGTTACAGAGATACACTATTCTGACGCGTTCTGTCGTGGCGCTTTGTGCCGTGGCACAACACCTCAGAGTATTGCTTTTCTAGCTTTATTCGCTTTGACGGACTTCTGTTTAGCCCATGTCCATCAGAATATATTCTACAGATTTATTTTTATTATATTTATTGTACTCTCTTGAGAAATGGCCCATAAACATTTTGCGAGGAGACAGGTCCAATGCATTGAGGCTTTGTACTACTTACATACCTACTATTTTATTTCGACCTCCGTGGCCCAGTGTGTAGCGCTGTTGCCTTAACGTGCGGAGGTCCCGGGTTCGATCCCCGGCAGGGTCAATTTGGAAATTTATAACTTCTGAATTTTTCCTGGTCTGGCCTGGTGGGAGGCTTCGGCCGTGGCTAGTTACCACCCTACCGGCAAAGACGTGCCGCCAAGCGATTTAGCGTTCCGGTAAGATGCCGTGTAGAAACCGAATAGGGGTATGGGTTTAATATAACTGCCATGCCCCTAACAGGTTAGCCCGCTACCATCTTAGACTGCATCATCACTTACCATCAGGTGAGATCGCAGTCAAGGGCTAACTTGTAGTGGATAGAAAAAAAAGAAAAAAAATTCACTCGCATGGAATCAATCACTTTTTAGATCATAAAGAACTAAATCTAAACAAACCAAATAGCAATTTCATACTAACAAAATTGTATTTCATAACAAGTATTAAATCAAAAGCAATATCAATACATTAATGACAGAGGGAAATTGTTTCATTATTTATTTACCGGCTAATAGCGTTAGCTTGCAATCAAGTTTCATTGCCCTCAAAGCTAATTTCACACCATTATCAATGTTATCTGGTTTTCGACTGTTAATACCGATTTTGAATTAATAATTTTTAGGTTTGGGGAAGTAAAGTATTATTTGAATTGTGGTTTGGTTCCCGATTGTATAAATAACTAGCTGATGCCCGCGACTTCATCCGCGTGGATTGAGGTTTTTCGGTTCCCGCGGGAATTCTTCAATTTTCCGGGATTAAAAGTAGCCTATGTGTAACTCCAGACTATAATCTAACTCTTTGCCAAATTTCGTCTAGATCCGTTCAGCCGTTGGGGCGTGATTGAGTAACAAACATCCATTTAAACATCCATACATCCATCCATCCAATCTTTCGCATTTATAATATTAAGTTTAGATACCGTTGATCCATACTATCGCGAGGGGGCGTCTGTCTGTCTGAATTTTGTAATTTGAAACAGATTATATATGTGCTTAGCTTGCATCCTGAAGTCGGACGAGATAAGCTATTTATTATTATGGAAAACCAAATAGTTCCCACGTTATTTTTAAAAACTTAAATCCACACGGACACGTGGCTGCCATCATAGAGTTGAAGAAGCATCAAGAACATCTTATTCCATTCTGAAGTACCTACCACGAAATAATTTACCTGGCAGGTATGTCGTATGCATAGTAAAACCCGAGGGAACAATATTATAGCAGGTTTAAAATTTGCCTTGAGATATAATATGACCCCTGCAGTGTTGCCAGTTTCTAAAATCGAAACTCAAATTTCTCTAAACGGACTCTGAAATCCGTGTCACAAAAGAATTCGAAAAATGCGAAATCAAAATATTATTGTTACGGACAGTCAAAAATGAAAGACGTTTTATAAACAGAATCAACAGCAACATTAATTTCACTGTTCACAATAATTAATTACAACCCAAAAAAACATTTTTCTAGGGTGTCCAATAAACCAGCGACAAATCACACAGAGCGCCGGCCATAGACCAATATTTGTTCCTGGATGTATGGCTATTACCATAGAGTAATGTTACTATTACTCTATAGATAAAGACACAAAATTACTTTCTATCGGCCACCTCTGTTCTCATCTCCCCTCCTCTCCTCTCCTCTCCCCACCTTTACTCCTCACTGCTACCTCTCTCTCTCGCTCCCCGCTCCTCGCTCGTTACATTATAGTCGTAAATTAATAAATTAATTAATTGATGTTTTAAATTAGTTCAACTAATTGCTGCGGGACTTTCGTGAAACGAACTCTACGTACAGCTACAATCTCTACACAATAATCTATAGAGACATTTTCCTGTAATACATTTTCAAATGCCATAACAACAGAAATAAAATAAATTGTAGCGGCGCGCGCTCCCGCACTGCTGCTCCCAGTAACAATGGCGGCTTGTTCATGCGTTTCGGCTTTAAAAGAAATATCGCCAAAATAAAATCCTTCAGAAATATGTTGTAATGTTTCGCCGCGGGAAAGGCATTGTTTGTTTAACGGCTCGAGAAATATTGCAGTTTGGAACATTTTTAGCTGATGGCGTGCTGATTTTCTTAGACATTTTAGAGCGCGGTGAACACGCGTTTATCTATCTATCTTTCTGAAAAGCGTCAGACTGAACAACCCTGAGTTGAGGTTGAACGTATAAACTACTAGGTTTAGAGGAATCCCGCTCGGGTGGTGAGGGGTTCGATCCTCGGGCAAACGATTCTAACTTTTCTGAGTATAATAATATATTATTAGGTATACGTGAAGGAACATCGTGAGGAAATCTGCATGCCCAAGATTTCTTCATGATGTTCTCAGATGTGAGTGAAGCTGGCAATTTATACTTGGTCAGCGTGGTGGATTAAGCCAAATGCTTATCAGAGGGGACTCGTGCTCAGGTAAGGAGCCATTAATGAGTTGAAATGATGAATGGTGATTAACGCGGACTTTTTGTGCCACGTGGGATACCGCCATCTCTTAAAGCAGTAAGTGATTTTTTTTAAAATACCAGTGTTATATAACGTACCTTGACATCCCAAAAAAAGGATAATTATTCAGAAAACAAGAGCGTCAACAATATTAAAATAATATTGCTTTACGATGGTAGTATGCCCCCTGACATTGTTTTGTCTGTGGTGTATTTTCGCTCTCACCGCAAAATTTCAGCTCCAGTGCAGTTTTATTATTGTCCGTCAAAATTATCTGACTGGCGCGTTTGGAACCCTCGTAGATTTAGTTTTAAGATACCGTTACTGATTATCACCATTATATTTTATAAATAATTTCATATAAAAAATTCTTTTTTAAACAACCGACTTCAAACTCCCGCGCCAACTTTACAACAACAAGCGCACGCTATGCAAAGTACTTATTTTATTGTTGATATTTTAAAAATCGCTCGACCGATTTCGATAAAATTTATATAGGACCACCTTTGAAGTATACCCTTTCAAACAAAAAAAGAATTTTCAAAATCGGTCCAGGCGTCTTTGAGTAATCGGGGAACATACATAAAAAATAAAAAAAATAAAAAAAGATTCCGACGAATTGAGAACCTCCTCCTTTTTTGAAGTCGGCTAATAAGTGGACGTCAATATGTGTAGTATATCTACCTAAATTGAATTAAACATTATTTGATTTGATTTGATTACAATTTCACCGCCGACCTGCAGTCCGTCTATTATTTATAGGTACCTAATCATCACTTAATTAGTAATTAACTGAACCTCGTAAATACGTTGAAAGTCACAGGTGTCGACTATTGTCCTATTTGCTCTCTGAACCACAACAATTATCATTTAGCTACACCTGCTCATTAGCTGAACGTGTGGCTGAGGTGGATAATCCATTATTATTACTCAATTAGTTGAAATTTATGTATATTAACGTCCTAACTGTCGGCTCTTGGGCAAATGTTATATTCAACCGATTATATTTATTTAACTCATTTTGAATATTGCCAAATCTAGAGGCAAAAAAAAAAATTTTGTGGACAGTGCAGTGCGCCCGTAGACGTCACGGCACGGTATTTTCATGAAACGAATTATCATCCGAGTATGTACCTATTTCTAATTTTATTATTGTCATACTTATCATCGTAAGTACGAAAACACTTTAGGCACTAGCGGCGTGCTTTAAAGGCATTGAAATTTAAATTTTACTGTCGCACTATTAAGTTATATTTCTATTCGTCTCGAGGAAAATCCTCTGCCGTGACGTGTCGTCTATGAGCGCAGTCCTCCATTCACTCTTAAGGAGCGAGCACACTAGTCGACAGGATAAAATGTTGCTCTTTGACGCTGACGATTCAAATGTGTTTTTCTGTCCGTTCGGCAAAATAAGTGGGCAGAAACGTCGTGCCATTCACTTTTATTTGTTGTTTTCGCTAATTTGAGGAATCGATTCCTAGTATTGTATCAACATTTATTTTACAATCAGCAGTTTCTCAAACTCTCGGGAAAAACATAATAGATATTATTATAAAGGCTATGAGTTAGGAGATAACAAAATATACTGTAAGCTCAGCCGAATTCATACTCTAAGCCAGCTCTAAGCCAAATTACGGTCAACATATTGCTATCGTATTGAAACGAAATAGTTTTTATTCTGGGAAAGCCAAACACATCATAATCCAGGTAAAAAATCTAAGCAGGGATTTCGGTTGTACCGTTTTGTTTATTTCCTTAAAAGGAACCTTCGTCAAAGAGGATTTGTTAACTGAAAAAGAACAACAATTTACCCTTTTTTCGGTGTTCCTGCTACTTTATTAAGATTCGGTGTGGCACACCTAAAATCTGTTTTTTATTATTATGTGTTTTGTGGAATGAAATAACGGTATTTAGACCGTTCAAAGTTTTTATTATGGGTTTTTATGGGGGCTTTTCTAATATTGTTGTATCCAGCAGATCACTATAGGTTATCTTAGACAAAAACTATCACAACAAGAGAATCATTAACGTAGTTTCCGGACGTATCTATGTAAACGAATTTGACGATATCGACTATAAAGTCTCTAGCTAAATGGACTATAGATACAGAATTTATCTAGAAACTTGAAGTTATGCAGTTGCTTTTATAGCCTAGTTCTACAAAAAAAGATTTTAAGAAAGTCCAACGAGACCTACGCGGACGAATTCGTGGCAAAATGCTACACTTACCGTAGTAAGTGTAGCATTTTGCCAATTAAGTGGTTCTAGTTGATCTGCACGTACCTACTTAGGTTAGATAGATATGAACATTGTTTGATGTTTCACAGCTCCTGCAGGCGTCTGCTGGTGTAAACTAAATTCTGAGCTAACAAGAGGAGCGGGCCAAACTATTGTATTAGTAACCATACTTATTAGGTAACAAAGTGGCACGACCGAGTTTTGCTAAACTTCTGCACCGTAATTAACCTTATTGGTGCACTTACCTATTGATAACTTTATCGACGTACTTGTGTAGAGGCTTAGTAAACTATTGACTTGTAGAAGCCAGTTAATTGTGTAAACTGAAACAAGAAAGTACCCACAGTCTAGCATTATATGGTGGATTTTTGCTATCACCAATTTATTAGAACCAAGAGGTGATAGTATTGTGATTTGTGGTAAAGACGTTTGGCCTTCTGTCCAGATGGTCAGGGATTCGATCATCGGGTACGTATTTCTAAATGTGTTTAAAATATAAATAAATAGAATGAAATTTGTTTATTTCATACTTTGATCCATATAGTGTTAGTATAGTTTTTAGTACAGTTGGAGACTTGATAGAAAAGAAAAGTCACGTTAAAACTGTTTAGTTTACACACAAAAGTTACTTATTGTAAGAAACATAAACATTATAAAAATAAATATGGTAAAATTTGCGAGTTTGCATTTGTCCGAATTATGTCTGTCTGCCTATCCATATTCCGTCTGTACAGTTCATCAGCTACGTTTCCACGGCCCATGTGTTGTAAGGTTTTGGACGAAATCTTATATAGAGTTTCATCCCCCGCAATAAACTAGGTCCCACAGGGTAAAAAATAATAATCCATGCGGACGAAGTTTCGGGCATCATCTAGTAGGTACTTGAATTATATTATCAATTATGTTAATTCGAATAAATAAGATATCATAAAGGATTAGGGGGTATTTAATGTTATCAGTTATCACACATTTACACTATTCCTGCGACATAATTATAAATTTTGGTTTGAAATTATAGCGTCATTATCCAGTGGGTAATGCAGGGCGGGCGGGGCACTATGGTTATGTAAATGAGGAAGTAATAGGTGTTTCGCAGAACAGCCTGTTCCCTCCCCCGCTTCCTCTATTAGCGTGAGTTAATATGCATGAAAATACGTAACTAACGAGTATATTTGAATAATACCACGCTGTGAGTTGGTTTTGTTTGCATTAGATCATATTACATTTCAGAGGTAATGTTTTTATTCGAAGAACAACTAAGAACGAATACACACAAGGGGCCGGGCAGGATAAAACTTTTGAAAAATGAACATTGCAATTTGATCCGATTTGGACGTTAAAAAAAACATACAAACTGCTTGAGTTTTCGGGAGCAAAACATAATTATTCTATCCCGTCTTCGGGATGTAAAGCTATCTCTGTACCCAACCTAATCAACTGGGAAATGTAACAGAAACGCAAACAGACATACATATTTTGGCAAGTAATAAGTACCTATGGAAATACAGAATAATAATGATCATTGTCCTTACATCATGAGGAGGTTATTCGCTTGTCCCGTTAAATAATTGACTCGATCTTGTATCAAATGTTAACGCAGGATAAGTCGCATACAATTATGATTTGAGCTTGCTCGCGTCGCGCTTTCTGCATGGGATTTGCCTCGGCTTTCGTATCTGAGTTTCTTACCGGCTTTTATCAGTAGAATCGCCTTTCAGAACCGAATGTTAGAGTCCTGGCATATCATAAGTGACGCAAGTTGTCCTACATGAAATAAAACATTTTATTTCATTTCTGTAATAAATGAGATGAAATTCATCTGATGAATAACCAATAAAATTGTAATGCATGGAATTGATTTTCTGTTTGTACCTACTGATAAGTTGTAAAAGAACTTAACTCTAAAGTGCATGCGGTTTTGACCTATATGAGTTGCTGATGTATGTTTTGTTATATGGGTAGCTGTTGGAAGACAAAAAAAAACTAAAAAAAAACTGTAAATATTTAAAAACTTGCGTGTGTTTTCAGGAGGTAATGAAAAGATTACGGATTGAACCAGCAAAAATAATAGATTTAACAGAAAACTTAATACTAATACAAGTTTCATCTTGCGTATTCTGATAACATAAACTCATACCTTCATTACCTGAGGCTACAAATGTTTGAATAGTATGAAATGATTCAAGAGTCAGTGGGAATTTTTGTATAGGAGCTTGCTGTTACTTAAAATTTGCATTATGGTTTCTCTCACCTATCTATCTTCTCTGAGTACCGTGGCATAATATATTATAATATAATAAATAGATAAAATACCAAACTTTAAAAAATAAATTAACACAAAATTTATTAAATCCAGATTTAAAAAGTGGCTGACTAATTTTAAACAAATATCAACTGGATCATAGAGGCACAGTCGTTTTAAATTGGTTTTAATAGGTAAATGTGTTTTTTATATAAATGTTTCTACAAAACTCAGGATCTAATCAGCGGCACACGTAAACGTTTAAAGTTGTTTCATAATCATGCCAAAGCTGATGATTGTTATTTATGAGGGTTACATGCTACTAAATAACATAAAAATATATATGTATAAATTATTAGGTACTGTATATTTGTACCTTTCACGGACCAATTAGCGGGTAAGTCCAGTTTGTCACACTAAGGTAATGCAAAGGAATAACTTTATAAACTATCTGTCAGCGTTTTCAAGCACCTCCTTAAATTTTTCAAAAGCTCTCAAATCAAAATAAGCAGAGCACGGTCTTATCTAAGCTTAGACGTGGTTTCAAAGAGCTCAGCCTCAGGCTACGTAATCTTTAAGTTTCATGATTAATGTTCTTTCTTGAAATACCCAAATGTTAAAATGTTCAAGCATAAAAAATCTTCATACTGATCTAAAGCAAAACTTTCTAGTTTTCTTAGAACTTGATTTAGAAGTTGAAGCTTCAGTGTTTAGTCGTCACAACACACTTTAAAAACGTAAGTAATATGGGATTATAATGTGATCACACATTGGTCCAAGGCCCACGGTAATTCAGCGCCAGAGCCGAAGGACAGAGCATTAAAATATGCGTTGAGCCTATACTTATTTTATGCCTCTTGTAGCTCTAGCTGATGATGGAATGCGATCATATACGATTGAGATTTCTTTTTTTATGAAAATACTAGCTAATGCCCGCGACTTCGCCCCCATGGGAATTTAAAAAACCGACCAACCGACGAAAAAAAGGCAACCTATGTGCCAGTTTTGTAATTGTATGAGAAGCTGACGTCTTACTAATAGGATTACTAATTAAAAACATACAATAAGGTCACAACATGACCTACATTAATGATAACAATCGTAAAACATTCAAGGTAAACATCATCAAAAGCGGAACCCGTCTTCAAAGTCAAAGGGTTTAATCGCCAGAGGTAAGCGACTGACGGTAGATCACGCTTAAATTCAAACAGATCGTAGTCACACCGTCGGTTTTACCGCTTATCCCCAAGGGCTATTTGGAAGTTCTGTATAGCTATAATGATACCCTGTATAGGTACCTAATAAAATTCTACATCAATTATTTGTATCTTCTAAATATATTAGGAGTATAGGTATATTAGTGGTAGATTCACTTGACGAATCAAAAGCACTTTGGATACCTAAGTTTATTTAAAATAAAAATTATAGTTTGAGTATACCTTGGAAGTATAGTTTGTATATACCTACCTGACTTTTACACTGGGATTTTAGACTTGAAAAAAGAATCTGAATCTGATTTGCCTTTCGGTAACGCGTTAATTAAGGCTTCTAGTTGATCAGCTTTTATCAAAGTTAGGACAAAGTTATCTATTAGTTCATGGTGAAAAACTTGAATAATAAAATATGTAATATTTATTATTAAGTAGCTTCTTCATAAGATTTTAAAAAAGAACGATAAAGAACATTTATTCCAGACTATAATCTATCTCGGTGCCAAATTTCATCCAGATCCGTTCAACCGTTCTGACGTGATTGAGTAACAAACCATCCATCCATCCATCTGTAAGCGACAATCCAGAAGTAGGTATTAATAAAAAACTTAATATAATATTTGTACCTACTTGCACGAGTAAATGGTAAACGTGTAGAGGTTCCACGAGAGATTTAATGTAATCAGATAAGAGTTGGTTAAACTTAAAGACAATATTCATTTAATCCGGCCACGATTGCAATCGTTAAGCTCTAAACCAAATTGCGATCTAAACACAGAAGTATTCAGTAATTGCTGAGTCTGCCGGCAGGAGACTGCCTTACCACTCGTATTTATAATAACCATTTTCAACATGGCGTCCGTAATGACATGAAACTACTCAAATTGATAGTCATTATACCTCCTGTTTCATGAGACAAATAGAAACAAAGCTAACACATCCATCAAAACTTTCGCATTAGTATAGATAAGCAAACCTTTGCAGCTATAAATCTAAAACTAATAAAATTGAACTTAACGTGAGCCAAGCCACGGGAAAATCTAAAATATTTAACTTTCACAGTGAAAAACAAATCTCAGGCTAGTAGCACCAATAGAAACTAAGATAAGGGATGCGTTAAGTTCCTCCGTGTAGAATAAAAAACATTCGTAAAATTACATTTTATGCCAGATCAGATACTTGAATATGAACACCATAATATTAATACGAAAAACAAGCTGAGTCAGTCAGTCAGCTTTATCACTAACATTTTGTTCGATTTCTATCACCGCTTCGTTTTAGACGTCAGTTGAAATAATATTGCGCTAAAATATTTTTTTCCAATATCTTTATTATTATATAACTAGAATAATTAATGAAATCATATTATTGTAAAAGGTCCGGAGGAAGGTGACGACACCCGTAATACAAGTTATCTTAGTACGGGTGTCTAAGCACTCCTTTGCTCATTTGTATCAGAATAATAATAACCTTGTCTAGTTTTTAAGGAGTATATTGAATGTGCACATATTGTTGTATACACAATAAATAAATTGAAATTGAAATTAAATTGAAATGGGTCATTGAAGGTAATAGAATCGTATATAAATTATAGTTTACCTACCTACTTATTAAAGGTATTTTTGTACAAGAATAGGGATCATGACAATGACATCTCAATCAAAACTCTTCATCAAACATAATAATTTAATATAAAAAATTATTTTTAAACAACCGACTTCAAACTCCCGCGCCAACTTTACAACAACAAGCACACGCTATACAAAGTACTTATTTTATTGTTGATATTTTAAAAACCGCTCGATCGATTTCGATAAAATTTATATGGGACCACATGGGGAGTATGCCCTTTAAAATAAAAAAAGAATCATCCAAATCGGTCCACCCAGTCAAAAGTTCTGAGGTAACAAACATTAAAAAAAAAAAAAAAAAAATACAGTCGAATTGAGAACCTCCTCCTTTTTGAAGTTGGTTGAAAAATAATAAGATAAAGTCTGAGTCCGTAACAACCCTGCTAGAAACCACGGAATATAGGTGTTGAAACTTTTGATGTCACGTGGTGTCGGCGGGACTCGAAAGTCTCGCGGTACAATCCTGTACCGCCTGAATATGCTCCGCATTTTCAATGTTTTCAACCGCAGTAGTGAAACATCATTGATCGGTATAGTAAAAACTAACGTATTTAAATAGCAAAAAAGTTTTTTTTTACATTTGGATGCACATAAAGCAACGTAAATTATACTGTGTGTGTGTATCGAATGAAAGTTAAGTATGACTGCTCAAAATTGTCCACAAAACAGATAATACCTGTCCATGCAGTATTTGAGATAGATATACGTATACAGCTTTTGCAAATTCTCATACTTTTGCAATAAAAATAATCGATCACTCACTCACTGCACTGACACACTCATCATCGCCCAGCCCAAATCAGAAATTTGAAAATTTTCACTAAGGCTCCTTAATGGCTCCATACTTTATAATGTAAACAAGACCACGTTTTAAAAATTTCAAAAGCGAAGCGGGAGCGATCTGTTCTTCTATTACTTGCATAGAAGCGAGACTAAAAATATAGTTTCAATAAAGCTTGATCTTACATCAAACATAAAGATAGTTTAAATTATAAATGCATAACACTACTAACGCATAGTTTGTTTGTCATGATTTATAGTACACTAATGTTTCTCTAGAGCAGGGATTCCCAAAGTGGTCGATATCGCCCCGATTTCCCAGGGGTCGACATAAACGAAAACTGATTTTGGAGGTCTAAAAATCGGCACTTATTTTAATATTTTTTCAAAAAATAGTTACCTACTTAATTATTTTTAAGTAATTTGTATTAACAATTTTAGTATAAAATCCTTGATATTTACTTAATTTTATGTCCATTTATTCCAGAGATAGGATATTTAAAGTAATTAGGCTATGGGGATCTGAGGTATCAGTTCGTTTTGAAAAAGGGGTCTCTTGCCCAAAATAGTTTGGGAATCCCTACTCTAAAGTCTAGACCTCAAGCACTGAATAGGTTATAGTACAGCTTCTTAAGTAATAAGGAAGGAATTTGCACTTCTAAATAGAACGCCTTCGTTAAAATAATACGGAGGAGGAAGCCTTAAAACCTCACGTTGGGTAAGTATTATCTTAACTTGCCGGTGCAGGTTGCTAGATTAAAAGCTTTACTTTCACATGGTATATTACGCTCTTTAGAATATTACTATAGTTCATGTAGCGCATACCGCGACTTCGTCTGCGTGGAATAAGTATTTTTAATTCCCACGGCAACTCCTTAATTTACCGGGATAAAGCCTATGTCACTCTCCAGGTCCTCAACTATACCCATTCAAAAAATCACGTCAATCCGTTGCTTTATTGCGGCGTGATTCAAGGTCAAACCAACAATCCAACAAACAAACACGCTTTCGCATATATAATACTAGCTGATGCCCGCAACTTCGTCCGCGTGGTATAAGTTTTTTGATTCCCGCGGGAATTGCTTAATTTTTCGGGACAAAAAGTAGCCTATGTCACTCTCCAGGTCCTCAACTATGCCCATGCCAAAAATCCGTTGCTCCGTTGCGGCGTGATAGAAGAACTAAACAACAAACAAACACTTTCGCATTTATAATATTAGTATGATAAGTATAAAGCATGATGCTCAGTTTGAGGGGTAATTTAAAAAAAAAACAAAGCAACCCAATTGCGCAGAAGCCCCGATACCAAGTTCCTTTCAAGTAAGCCCATTTTCCTCTAAGACTGCATGATCCTTTACCACTTAAGTACTACTAGGTGAAGTCGCACTCAAGTGCTAACCAAGTACTAACTTGTATCTGAATAAAATAAAATAAATGTTCTAAAGCTCATACAACCCCTAAGCAGAGATTCGTAAGGTGGTGTGGTTTATCGCGATCGAATTCTGACCTAAGCCAGTTTAGCAAATTTCATTTCCCAAGGGAACCCTATACAACGGACAGCGCTCTTAAATACCTACCGGTCGCAAAATGTTGAAGTTTTAAATTGCTGGCTAATAGAACAGCTCTTTTAAACGAAAAATAAAGGAAAATCATTTCCAATAAACCCATATTGGCTACATGCAATGCTAACATTTGTTTGCTCAGAGACTCCCATTTCTGAACAATGAAGATGGAACAATATTGATGCTAGGTAATTGAAAAATGGCGTGCTTACTGCCGAGGAAAATTGCTATTTTCTTGCAACTCACTATCTGGCGCTTGTTATTCCGAATACCTACGCAGGTTCACGTTATATCATTTATTTTCTGTTATTTTTGGTGAAATAACCTTCAGTAAACACAAGCTGATGCCTGAGACTTTGCTCGAATGGATTTAGGTTTTCTCAAAACCCGCGGTAAATCTTTTATTTTCCTCTCCAGATCCTAAAATTGTTTTTTTTAATTATATACCTACTGCACTAGCGAACGCCCGCGACTTCGTTCGCGTGGCTTAAGTTTTTTAATACCCACAGGCACTCCTTAATTTTCCGGGATAAAACAAATATGTCACTCTCCAGGTCCTCATCTAAACCCATGCAAAAAATCACGTCAAACTGTTGCTCTGTTGCGGCGTGGTTGAAGGACAAACTCTCTATTTAACATCCTTGAGGACAAAATTTGCAAAAACTGTGAAACACGTATTTCTTTATTTTAAACCAGAAGCCCAAATACCAACTGTCATGCCTATAGCTTGAAAAATGAAGGACTTTCATACAAACTTTCAACCCCTATTTTACCCCTTTGGGGGTTGAATTTCGAAAAATCCTTTCTTAATGGATACCTAGTCTTCACAAAGAACACACTCTCCAAATTTCTTGTCTCTAGGATCAGCGGTTTAGGTTGTGCGTTGATATATAAGTCAGTCAGTCACTCAGTCACTCAGTCAGTCAGGACTTTGAATTTTATATATATACACTAGATGATGCCTAAACCTAGACCGTGTGGATTGACATTTTATTTTCCGTTCCGTAATTAAAAAGTAGCCCATTCACGCAGCAATGGATGTACGTAACTTTTGAACAGGTTCATAATATACTTGATAGTGATAATGTCAATTTTTTATCCGGGAAAATCTCATAGCTCCCACTGAATATATGGATGTACCTATCGCTGGCTTGACTATCAAAATGTGGTCAAAAGTTTTAAAATTGTCTCATATAAAATGGATGATATTATAATGTTATCAAAAGCGACCAAAACAACGTATTTATTCAAACCTATTTAAATAAGCACTCTCGCTTTACAAACCTTTGAATAAAGGCCCACTTAGAACCAAATCAAAAATTCAGGGATTCAGCTAATTTATAGCGGCCGCAAAAACAGGGAAGCCTTACCCATTACCGACCCATGATTTGTCAGGTCGACTGATTCATTAAACATTAATCCCGACGAAGATAAGCAGAGCAAAATGCGAATTCGCAACTCAAGTTTTAGGGTTCCATATCCAAAGCACAAGGGTGCCAACGGGACCCTGTTTCTAAGCCACCGCTGTCCGTCTGTCCGTCTGTCTGTCAGCGGGCTGTATCTCATGAGCCGTTATAGGTAGAAAGTTGAAATTCACACTTGCTGCTATAAAAACATTTAATAAAAAACTTGAGAGGTGTCAAGATACCCTGCTATAAAAACATATAATAAAAAACTTGAGAGGTGTCAAGACACCCGAATGGAACGAAGTACCAAAAGATGTAACGACACTTTTTGCTATAGTCATATAGCAAAAAGTTATATACAAGCCGTGCGGCGTGCGCGTGTTCGCACGGCTTGTGCGAAAGTGAAGAATAGTTCAAAGTGTAGAATTAGATTATTCTGACATCATCATTATTAATTACTATAATATTATAAATGCGAAAGTCAAAGACAAAGTCACCACGCAGACAAAGTCGCGGGCATTCGCTAGTTAGTACATAAAGCAAGAACAGCGTCCCTATTTTAAAATAAATATTATAAAATATAATCTTATAAGACATAATTAGCTATTATAGCTAGAGCTAGACGTCGTCGTCCTATTAATTTTAAATGTAAAAAGTCACAAAAATTATTTAAAAAAAAATACACAAAAATTATACAAGCCAACATTTCGAAAATATCTTGCTAAAGAGTACTTAGAAAGAAAAAGCACAACTTAAATTAGATAAGGCTTTATCTCAGCTTAAGAAGATAAAATTGAGGGTAACACGATAATACTATAAGCTCGATACTAGAATTAAATTAACCCAATTTCTACTTTATCTCATTCGGGTCGATTCCAGGCTATACAGATTAATATAATCCAGGGCATATCTTACTAAGCCAAATAATATTTCGGTCGGAGTTTACCCTACAAAAACCCATTGTGGGTATATTGAGGCCGCCGCGCCGGGGCAATTATTTTATCGGTATTTTTGTTCCGCATAAAAGAACTTCACCCCAATCCAAAGCTTTAATAGAGATGGCTGAGTAGACAATATGATTGCATATCCATCTGAGCAGACTATGTTTGCCTCAATTAGTACGAAGCTTTACATTTGTTAATTTCTCAGAACATAACAATTTAGAGACTCTACGAGTAGGTAAGTACCCTTATTATTATTTTTGTCACGTTATTTGAAATTCCTACAGCACTGATACCCGCGACCTCTTCCGCATAGACTTAGGTTATTGAAAACCCCCGTGAAAGCTGTATTAATATAATCATTCCCCGGGACGTGGATGCAAACTATAAATTAGCTGTAGCAAATTTCACGAAAAATGGTTGAACAGATGCGCCGTGAAACTTAGAAGACAGACAGACGCACAACTTTCGCAATTACAGTATTAGTATGGATTAAATAGTAGATTGTTCATCAAGGGACTAAAATGAGCCATTTCATACTACGCGAGGGATGCTATAGAAACGAGTAGAATGGCTTTTAGTCCCGTGGTAAACACTCCACTTTTCACTTCGATTGCGAGAAAATAAAATGAATAACGATTTTTTATTATTTCTTTGCCTTTCTGTTATATTTTCGTACTAGGAGTAAGATCTTTATTTTGATGACATTAACAAATAAATAGTCACATTCACTTTACCTGCCTTCACCTTGTCTTATGTACCTATTGTGGTTTGAAATGGATTAATTATCATCCACAGATGTAGTACTCATCTGTGTTATCATCCATAAAACATCCATTAAAATAAATGTACTAATTACAACAAAAAAATCTATGATTTCGCGGCAAACTGCAAAACCAACTTTATTTTCCTCCGTATCGTTATCAAGAAGGAATTTAAAAAAAAACAGTAGTACCATAGACAAGATCTGGTTGCGCAGCGCCCTCTTTGATACCTTGCACGCATTACTGCCCTGGTTCATGTCTATTGGAAACGACAGCCGCTTGCTTTGCCTTTAGGCAATTTTTCGCTTTTCCAATAGATGGAGCTACGGGTTCTCAACGATCGTCTAACGCCCGCCGCCATATTGAAAGTTCAGTCGCTTACACAACGCGAACGCGAACGCTCACGCATATTTAATCCGCCACAAGCTAATATCGCCAACGCATCAAGCCGCAATCCAGAATCCATCCGGACGCAGCCGCCTGACCCAGCCGAATCCAGGAGAAGGGAAGAGTTCCTGAAGTGCAGGCAAGTGGCTGTTTTTTCCTATTAGATATTAAGATCTGGGGCATAATTGTGTCCGGGAGTCTGAGATTGCGCTGTACGCCTCATAACGCTCATTAACTTTCTTAAAAAATTTAATTTACTTATTACAAGTAAAACGCTCACGCACCCCAGGTGATAAACTATTTACACGTTTATCATCCATAATTTTGGTCCTTCGAGCCGGATATTGTTCCAGCATTTATAGTTATCGCGATTTTACGTAAGTTATTCGTAAAGTTCTGGACGCAATACATTCACAACGCACTTGTGTAATTTGTTCACAAATCAATTATTTACACGCATCTTATATATATTTGGCCGATAATTATAAATATATACGCAATTTTACGTAAATTATTCGTAAAAGTCTATTGAAAGGTCATTCGCCAACGCCCTTACTTTGTTAGCGGCCATCTTGTTTAAAATAGTCACAAAACAGTTACTTACGATATTTCAGTTCATTATTACGTTAATTTAGTGTTATTAACATGGAGAAATACGGATTATCGTCTCAGTTAACTGTTCTTACATGCAAAAAAGAAAATATATTTCAAAGAATGAATAGATTATACGATATGTCGAAAAATATTTCAAACTTTGAACTACGCAAAAATGAAAAATTCATGTGTGAATCAGAAACCATAGATGAGTTGAGAATAAAGTTTGAATCAATTTTAGATGAAATAAACAATATTTCTCTAAAAGTTGAACCTGAAACGCAGCCAAGTTATCAGGCCCTGGATGCCTTCGAGGATTTATATGCGCCTGTTAAGAGGATTAGGAATAAAATCTTAGCAAGTAGCAATAGTTGTGAATCGAAGAGCAATACCAATACCAACATCGCTCCTAAAATAAAGTTGCCTCCTATAAACATTCCGAATTTTGATGGAAAAAATGAAAATTGGCCTTTATTTTACGAATCATTTAAAGCTAACGTACATAACAATCAGAATTTAACTGACTCACAACGCGTCCAATATTTAATTAGTAAATTATCGCATGGTGCATTACATTTCACTGCAGGTATTGTACCTACAGGGGAAACATACCATATAATTTGGGATAGTTTGATTAAGAAGTATCAAGATGTACGAGCTTTAGGTACGCATTATCTAAATAATATTTTCGAGTTAAAGAATTGTACAAATACCGCTAATAGTTTAAATACATTTATCGAAAAATTCTCAGCTTCTATCGCCGCTTTGAAACAATTAGATATTCCAGATTTAGCTGATTTTATGTTTTTATATTTTGCACTAAAGAGGATAGACTCTCAAATTGTACAGAATTTCGAAATGTCGTTACAATCGCAAGATAAAATTCCTTCCTATTCGCAATTAATAGAATTTATTCAATATCAAGTTAAGGTTCTAGAACGCTCCAGTAAACCTGCAGTTTCGAACGAGAAATCAAGGACAAACTCCCGGAGTACTTACAAGTCGTTTGTCGCGTGTGATAGCGGGTCTCTAACCGCTCCCGCTCGTAGCGAATGCGTTCTATGTAAAAGTGATATGCATAATAATCTATACCAATGCAAAAAGTTTATGGCTATGGAGTCACCACAGGCTAGATTCGACTTTATTAAATCTAATAATGCTTGCGTGAATTGTTTGTCCCTCTTTCACACCCTAGGAAAGTGTAAATCAAGGTCATCTTGTGCCAACTGTCTTCCTGTTAAGAAACGGCATCACTCCAGCTTATGTAGAAACCAAAATATTACAAGCAGTAAAAAATCGCTTTCGGACGGCATAAGCGCTCCGCCCGCTCCAACTGTAGCCGCGCATCCATCGCCGGGAACGAACGTGCAGTCGCTAGTCGCGTCAATACCTACGAATGAATTGTTTACCAGCAAAACAATGCATCGCTCGAGTGTTTTGTTATCAACTGCTCAAATATACGCAACGTCATATAATAGTAATAAGAAAATTACTATTCGCTGTTTATTAGACACTGGGTCACAAAACAACATTATTTCTTATAAATGTTGTAAAACTCTTAATTTACCTATCACCCCAATGGTTAACTCGTATATTAGAGGTATAGGGTTAAATTCAAAACCGGTTCATGGTTATGTTTATTTGAATATTGAATCGCGCGTGTACCCTGCTAATAAATATTATATAAAAGCTTTAGTTTTAGATTGTCTCACCGACAATTTGCCATCGCATTATATTGAAAATTGTGATATGACTCATATCCAAGGTTTGCCTCTAGCCGACTTGTCTTGGAATTTACCTGGAAGTGTTGACGTCATTTTAGGTGCTCAGCTGTTTCCTAACATTTATTTAGGCGATAAGGTTATATCTAGTGGCGCTGCCCCTACTGCTATGCTGACAACGTTTGGATACGTTTTAATGGGCGATTATACTTGTAATTATAATCATGATGATTCATCGGTCACTGCGCTCTCACTTGATGATTTAAATATGAATCTTCAAAAATTTTGGGAGTTAGAACAAATAAAGGAGAAAACCCACCTTAGTCCAGCCGAGACTGAATGTGAGAATTTATACTGCGCCTCAGTCTCTCGGGATGATAGTGGTCGGTATTCGGTAGCTTTACCCTTTTGTCAGAATGCAACTAATCTAGGCAATTCGCGTTACGTCGCTCACCGCCGCTTACTTGCTTTAGAACGGAAATTCAAGTCTGATCCTTCATTGCGCCATGACTATAATCAAGTTATTAGTGAATACATTCAACGAGGTTATTTGTCTGAGGTTTCGGAGCATAATAATACACAAGAGGGCTACTATATACCTCACCATGCAGTTATTCGCCCCGACAAAAGTTCAAGCCGCGTTCGACTCGTGACAGATGCCTCGGCTAAAACAAGTGATAAAAATATTTCGCTAAATGATGTACTGCACACTGGGCCTAATTTACAGGCAGATTTATTTTTATTGCTTTTAAATTTTCGCTTATTTCCTGTCGCAATGACAGCGGACATTAAACAAATGTATATGCAGATTGAAACTATACCTGATCATCGCAAATACCTAAAGATTCTTTTTCGTTTTAATGATAATGAAAAAATACGCACTTTTCAATTCAATAGGGTTCCATTTGGGTTAAAGTCCAGTCCGTATTTGGCAATGCGTTCAGTCCGGCAATTATGCAATGACGAAGGCCATCGCTATCCAGAAGCAGCCAAAATAGCTCAGTCGCAATTATATATGGATGATCTTGTTCATTCAGCTCCTAACGAGCAAATTGCTAAAGTTTTATCGCAGGAATTGGTTGCCTTGTTTAAATCTGGTGCCTTTGATCTAGTCAAATGGACTATTAACTCATCCGAGCTTTTAGAAAATCTTCCAGACAGTCATCGCGCTTATATGAATTTCACGGATAGTAATAATACAGCAAAGGTGCTGGGCCTGTCTTGGGAACCTAATGAGGATATATTTCATTTAACAGTTTCAAAAATTGATGATAAATGTACAAAACGCACTATTTTATCACTCGTTGCGCGATTATTTGATGTCCTAGGATTTGTCGCTCCAGTCATTTTGTACGCTAAACTTATAATTAAAGAGCTTTGGCTTGATAAAGTTGATTGGGACGACACTCCTTCTGAGGATATAATTAAACGCTATTTAGCTTTGGTTCAGGATTTTCCAATTCTTTCAAGTTTAAAAATAAAACGTCATACTGGTATTACCGAAGAATGCAAAGTTAATATAATAGCCTTCTGTGATGCTAGTTTAAATGGCTATGGATGTGTGATTTATCTTCATATCACTGATGTTCTAGGTAATATAAATATTAATTTATTGTGTTCAAAGTCGAAAGTTTCGCCTACTAAGGTAACGACGCTTGCTAGGCTTGAATTGTGCGCCGCAGTTTTAATGTCTAAATTGGTTAAGGTAGTAAATGATACCTATTCTTCCCGCATTCCTATTGAAGGAAATTTTGCCTTTTCGGATTCCACCATAGCGCTGTCATGGATTAAATCTTCGCCCCATCGGTGGAATACTTTCGTTAGCAACCGCGTAGCTCAATGTCAAGAAAATTTGGATTCGCAACATTTTTATCATGTTGCGGGAATAGAAAATCCCAGTGATTGCTTATCACGTGGTATTTTGCCATCGCAATTGATGTCTCACCCCCTCTGGTGGCATGGTCCTGAATGGCTACGTGATTCACCGTCTAACTGGCCGATAAATAATAATTTTTCACCCACCACTGATGATCAGTTACCCGAGTTCAAATCCTGTACGTTGATGACTACTGATGTTCAATGTGAACAACCGACGCTGTATGTTTTATCGCAACGCTTTTCTTCATGGATTAAATATATTCGCTCCGCTTCATACGTTTTACGCTTTACACGACTTCTACCGTCTGATGGTGAAGTTAATCAACTTAATTTCGTTGAAAACGCAATCATAAAAGATACTCAAAAGATTCATTTCAGTGATGAAATAACGCGATTGAAAAATAATCAATTACCTTCGAAAAAATTGCAACGGTTAGCAGTTTTCATAGATAGTGAAGGGATTTTACGCATTGGAGGACGACTTTCTAAATCAGATTTACCATACGAAGCTAAACATCCCATTTTACTTCCAAAACATGATCATATTGTCAACTTGATTATTGATCATTATCATTTGCGCAATTGTCATACTGGACCCAGTCTGTTAATGTCACTTATTCGTCAAAGATACTGGATACTAGACGCTAGGACAATTATAAGGTCGAGAGTACATAAATGTAACATCTGTTTCCGAGTAAGACCGGTACATCCTACCCCAATAATGGCCGATCTTCCTTCTTATCGTCTCCAGGAAGCTAAGGCATTCCTTCACACAGGTGTGGATCACGCCGGCCCTCTACGTATAACGCCTACGCGACGCCGCGGTTACCAGTCACAGAAAGCTTATATTTGTTTATTTGTATGCCTTGTGACGAAAGCCGTTCATATAGAACTTTGTTCAGATTTGACAACTGATTGCTTTCTTATGGCTGTTAAAAGATTTTTAGGACGCAGAGGTCCCATTTCTTGTTTTTATTCGGATAATTCGGGCACCTTCATTAAAGCAAAGTCTCAATTAGATGAAATTTATTCAATGTTGAATAGTGCCGAATATAAAACTAAATTAAAGTTAGAATTACAATTTAATCGCATTGAATGGAATAGGATTCCTCCAAAAAGTCCGCATTTCGGTTCTCCGTGGGAATCGAATATTAAGAGTTGTAAGACGCACCTTTATAGGGTTATTGGTAATCAGCTTCTTACATATGAAGAATTAATTACCGTCCTTACGCAAATTGAATGTATATTGAATTCTCGCCCACTTTGTTTAATATCATCAGATCCGCAGCCTGAAATCCTAACTCCGGCCCATTTTTTAATGAATACTCCGCTCCAATACCTTCCAGCTGCTCCTTTATCTAGCGATAGACCCAATCTTGGGCAGAGAAAAAGATTACTCGATAGTTTAGTCCATTCGTATTGGAAAAAATGGCGCTTAGAATACTTACACACACTACAAGTTAGACAAAAATGGTGTAAGCCTGATAATCCGGTTAAAGTAGGAACAGTAGTGCTGATCGGGCATGATGATTTACCTCCATTACAATGGCCACTAGGAATCATTACGAGGGTTTATCCTGGGTCTGATAATGTGGTTCGGGTTGCGTTAGTAAAAACGGAATCTGGCGAATTCAAACGTCCGATTGTAAAACTGTACCCTCTTCCAACACAATAACTTATTAATTATTATTTATATAGCTTCTTTACTATAAATAAATAACTGTAATTTAACGCATCTATTTCAATTAATTTATTTTTATTTATTAATCATCGCATAAATTCATACATGCTGCAACAATTATGGGGTCATCAAGGACTTCGTCAACGCGGGGAGTATGGTTGCGCAGCGCCCTCTTTGATACCTTGCACGCATTACTGCCCTGGTTCATGTCTATTGGAAACGACAGCCGCTTGCTTTGCCTTTAGGCAATTTTTCGCTTTTCCAATAGATGGAGCTACGGGTTCTCAACGATCGTCTAACGCCCGCCGCCATATTGAAAGTTCAGTCGCTTACACAACGCGAACGCGAACGCTCACGCATATTTAATCCGCCACAAGCTAATATCGCCAACGCATCAAGCCGCAATCCAGAATCCATCCGGACGCAGCCGCCTGACCCAGCCGAATCCAGGAGAAGGGAAGAGTTCCTGAAGTGCAGGCAAGTGGCTGTTTTTTCCTATTAGATATTAAGATCTGGGGCATAATTGTGTCCGGGAGTCTGAGATTGCGCTGTACGCCTCATAACGCTCATTAACTTTCTTAAAAAATTTAATTTACTTATTACAAGTAAAACGCTCACGCACCCCAGGTGATAAACTATTTACACGTTTATCATCCAAGATCTGTAGGTTAATGGTAGAATACGATGGGTAAAATTGACATTCAACTAAGTAATAGTAACCATAGACTTAAAATTTTGGATAACCGAATGAGGATATCACCCATATTATTATTTAAAAAAAATACTTTAATACCTAGACCCTAAATGCTAACATTAGTCCGCCTACGCCAAGCTATAATGACACCTTTTTAGAGCATGAGAGGTGAAAAATATATTTTTCGTACCAATTGCTCAAAAAAGTGTCATTCTATGCCACAAAAAGCGAACATAACAATAGTCATTTTTAATCTGTTAAAAACAGGGAAAGAAAATTGTACTGAATTTCATTCATCCTCTAGGGGGAGAATGTGATTTAAATTTGGAATACTTACCGAAATTTATACTGAACTACATCTGTGTTTACACCATTGAGTTTGTATATAAAGCATTAAACATCTTTTTGAAAAAGGAATACGCATTTATTATGCAGTTATGATTATAAAATTACGAAAACCGACGAGGCCATATGAGCTTGATGCCTTTGCTTTTCCGACAAAAAAATATTAGTCTAGGAATTTGCCGCGTTTTTGTTTTCTTCAAATGCATAAACGTTTAGTTTATTTTAATTAATTTTTATAAATAAGTTAATATTCTAAACAGTTCCTCAGACGCAAGAACAGAGAAATACTCAAATCAACTCATCAACAATAAATGTACCAAACAAAAATGTAACTCTCTCTATAAATTGGACCAATGTTTCGAATATTAACTTTTACTTTTAATTGTCATTATTTTTAATAAATGCTTATCTCATATTATAATAGGCATGATGACTGATTTTGAAAAATGGTCAGATTATGTTCGGAAGTATCTACTATTTCGAAAAAATATCTTGTTTCAGTAGAAAAATAAAGTTTGGTAGATAAAATTAGCATTTGAAATTTAAATTTTAAAATTCACGCCAAAACGTTCGGCGGTGTCATGGCGTCGTTGTGACGTCACTATTGTTTTTACCAATGTACTCTGTGCAGTGTGCAGTAAGCAATAGTGTGATTTTCAAAGCTCGAAAACAAACAATTGTGACGTCATTCGCTTCTTTGTGTTTTATGCAATATGGCGGATTGCTGTATTTTATAGTTTTATTTTATCAATATAAATAGCAATCTCACTCGAAATAGAAAAATAAATACGTTTTTTATAATCCATGAATCCTATTTCATTAGATAAATTCATAATTTCATTGATTCTTGGTTACTGTCATCATGCCTATTGTGTTAATTTTTTCGCAAATGGTACGAAAAGTAGAGTATTTTCCTCGGTGACAAAGCTGTCTTAGTCTTGGGTGAACTTAAATCCCTCGCTACACTCAGGACTCGTCTTAAATCACGAGCGAATTCGTTACGCTCGCGATTTAAATCGTCACCCGCGACAGAAGACACTGCTTTAACCCCTTGGTTAATAATCTACTAGTTTGACTACAGTACTTGCATTCACATTAACACAAATTATAAGCCTATTAATTATTCACTGATTTTATACAATATTTGCTGTTCGAAAGTTCTTTTTTCAACCGACTTCAAAAAAAAGAGGAGGTTCTCAATTCGACTGTATTGTTTTTTTGTTTTTTTTTATGTTTGTTACCTCAGAACTTTTGACTGGGTGGGGACCGATTTGGATGATTCTTTTTTTATTTGAAAGGGCATACTTCCCAAGTGGTCCCATATAAATTTTATCGAAATCGGTTTTTAAAATATCAATAATAAAATAAGTACTTTGTATAGCGTGTGCTTGTTGTTGTAAAATTGGCGCGGGAGTTTGAAGTCGGTTGTTTAAAAAGAATTTTTTATATTAAATTATTGTAACTAAAGTTACAAAAAATACATGTTATAATATACCATAGATTATAACTCCAAGGCAATCACGATATTTACCGAATCGGGAAGTTTCAAGCATGTTACAAATGGAATAAAACTTGGCGCATAGACAATCTTATGAGTTGGGAAACAGCGAAGACTTAGCGGCTAATTACATCGTAGCGAGATAAAACTTTTGGGGTGAAGTTTGTTCACGATCCTTATACCGGCTTAGTGTTTCTATTGGGAGCGATAAAACTGCTTTCTCTTTGATTGCTATTCTTTGTTCTATCATAACATTGAATTGCACAACAACTAACTTTAGCATTTATGTTCCTAAAAGAAGCTGTCTAGACTAACCAGTGATTAATTAAAATATGTTTTCAGTGTTCTCGTTCTCGATAAGAATGTTCAATGTCAAGGAAATAACTGATACGATAGGGGATATTTACCCCTGTCCATGGCCATACATGTTTAATCGTGTATAATCTTTGTGCCGTTAAGCTGGTACTTCATTCGCATAAATTTATTATTTTTAAAGTTCCCGTAGGAAGTTCTATGCAAACGACGAACCACAGAACCAATGAATACTAAAGGGATGAATACACAAGACATTTGGCACCCCAGCAGTGCATTAAAAGTTGATTTATACAAGGTATTGATCGAGCGACAGTTGTGCGCTTGATCATTCCATACAAATCGTGTATAGTTAACATTATCGTAATTTAAAACGTAAAAAACCGGCCAAGTGCGAGTCGGACTCGCGCACCAAGGGTTCCGTACAAACCTGTAGTAAGTTTTAAATTATTAAATTTTTTTTTATTTTAAATATTTGAGTTGATTGAATGAAAGGTAAATTGCGGTTTACGATTTATGATGTATTAAAAAAAAACTACTTACTAGATCTCGTTCAAACCAATTTTCGGTGGAAGTTTGCTTGGTAATGTACATCATTATCATTCTCTTATTTTAGAAGTTACAGGGGGGGCATTTTCATTTTACCACTTTGGAAGTGTCTCTCGCGCAATCTATTCAGTTTAGAAAAAAATGATATTACAAACCTCAATGTCATTTTTAAAGACCTATCCATAGATACCCCACACCCTATGGGTTAAAAAATTTTTGAGTTTCAGTTCTAAGTATGGGGAACCCCCAAAATTTATTGTTTTTTTTCTATTTTTGTAAGAAAATCTTAATGCGGTTCACAGAATACATCTACTTACCAAGTTTCAACAGTATAGTTCTTATAGTTTCTGAAAAAAGTGGCTGTGACATACGGACGGACAGACAGACATGAAGAATCTATAAGGGTTCCGTTTTTGCCAAATTTGGCTACGGAACCCTAAAAAGGGCTCCCATTCGGCCTGCTTCCACTCTTTATATTATGTTTAACTTAATTCCCTGTACCTATTGCTATAATTATAATCTGTTTCGAAATTACTGTGATCTTTACAGATTTATTTGTAAACACTACTACTTACTAAGCTAATAAGCTGTTGTCTCGTGATTATAATACTGTAGAGCACAAGAAAAATTGCTCTTAACTAATCTACTTAAACCTATAAGCCAGAATAAGGGGCGTAAAGTAAAGTTCGCCAGAGCCAAAAGTTTTCTAACAATGTAATTAGCCTGGAGAACCCCGCCAGCTCGCAGCTTGCATACTCCTACTTCCGTTAAGTTATCGTTCACTTAAAACTAAATCTTTATTATATTTCGAACAAAATTCAGCATACCTACTTAAAAGCACAGCGAAGATTTCTCCTATAGAATCAATTGAATTTTTTTAATATTAATTCAGAGTTAACTTGGCAAAAGGCGCATATTTTTAATGTTCTATTTTCTATTAGGACTGAAAGTTTCTTTATCTTCAGGTACCTACGGGTAATACTGGGGCCAATAAAATAGAATACAATATACAAATCATAACCAAAAATATCGTACAATTGAGGATGTCCAACAGTTTTTTGTTATTTCCCGCTACGGTCAGTCTTGACACCGGTCTTAAGCATAAATAAAATAAATAATTAGTTACTTATTCACTATACTTAATCTTATCCTACTAATATTATAAATGCGAAAGTTTGGATGGATGTATGGAGGTTTGTTACTCAATCACGCCCTAACAGCTGAACGGATTTGGCTGAAATTTGGCACAGAGATAGATTATAGTCTGGAATAGCAATAGGCTACGTTTTATCCCGGAAAACTAAGTAGTTTCTGCGGAAACAAAAACCTTAATCCACGCGGACATAGTCGCGGGCATCATCTAGTTAGTCCGTAAGTTTTAAATAAACATTCTACTACTACAATACTCAAACTTAGTGCAAATACAAGATTATTATGGGTTTAGGTATTTTTACGCAACAAGCACCGCTGCCAGTACAATAATACTATTAGGCTAGCCAGTTTTAACGTAACATTTTTAATCAAGAAGACGTTAGTATAATACACTAGCTGATGCCCGCGACTACGTCCGCGTGGATTGTGTTTTTTTGTTTCCCGCGGGATCTCCTTAATTTTCCGGGATAAAAAGTAGCCTATGTGCTATTCCAGACTATAATCTATCTCTGTGCCAAATTTCAGCCAGATCAGTTCAGCCTTTGGCGCGTGATTGAGTAACAAACATCCATACATCCATCCATCCAAACTTTCGCATTTATAATATTAGTAAGAGTATCTAGATTAAATTAGGAACTAAGGGTCAATTTTGTGCTTAGATTCTTCTCGATAGTAAGTTTTTTTTATTCTAATACAAGTTAGTACTTGATCTCCACCCCACCCACCCCACCCACTACAGCCCATTAACATCCCACTGCTCCACTCTCTTAAGAGAGAGGGAATTAGAGCTTAGACCCACCACGCTGCTACAATGCGGGTTGGCGGACTTTAACGACTACTATCATGTTAGTGATAATAACCGGGACCGACGGCTTAACGTGCTCTCCGAGGCACGGGGGTGAAACACCGCCAACTTCCTAACTCCGGGCTAGCACTGAGAATTTGTAATCAGAGAACCCCAACACTTAATTATGGTCCTTGATCTCACCTGGTGGTAATTGATGATGCAATCTAAGATATTAGCTAGCAGTTATATTAAACCCATATCCCTAGTTTCTAGTTTCTACCCGACATGATAGCGCATGTCTTTGTCGATAGGGTGGTAACTAACAAAGCCACGCTAGTCTCATAAGAAGTAGTAGTAGTAGTAGTCTTAGTATTGGATAAAAACGAAAAGATGAATGTTTCATTAGGGATTCCCAAGGTCCTTACTCCTTATGAAGTGTCAGGATCCAGTTACCCGACTAAAAATAATAAATCCTCTTGAACATAGGGTATGATATAACCGAGTTGGTAAGCTATTATGTAACAAACATTTCATGTGAAACAACCCTAAAAGTCCAATTAATTTCAAAAGGGATCCCAAGTGCGTCCGCTTTATTTTATGGCCTTTATAAGCTAATCAATTTAAAAATAATGTAATCTGACATTTAATTTATAGGCTTTAATTTTTTAGGTAATTTTAATTTTATCTCATTTCTACCAGAATATCTTCAGTAGGTATCTAGCATCATAGATATAATGCTTTTTGTTAGTCGACTGAACCGACGGAAGTTGAAAGCCTTGTATGTGGTCCAGCAGTGGGCGCAAAAAAGCTGATTAAAGAAAATAGGTAGGTACTTTTCTCTTTAAAATATGGTCAGACTAGCTGATGCCCGCGACTACGTCCGCATAGATTGAGGTTTTTTTGGTTCCCGCGGGAACTCCTTAGTTTTCCGGGATATAAAAAGTAGCCTATGTGTTATTCCCGACTATAATCTATCTCTGTGCCAAATTTGGCGCGTGATTGAGTAACAAACATCCATACATCCATCCATCCATCCATACATCCATACATACATCCATATATACATCCATACATCCATCCAAACTTTCGCATTTATAATATTAGTAACATATAGCAGGTAAAGCGTCAAGTCTGTAGGTTGATAGCATCTGTATGGTCACATCAAAAAAAAATATAACTAGATGATGCCCGCGATTTCGTAGGCGTAGATTAAGTTTTTTTTAATTCCCGAGGGACGTATAAAAGTATCCTATGACCTTCCCTGGAATGTAACCTACCTCAATACAAAATTCCATCAAAATCGTTTAAAATTATGGGCTATTAAAGCAGACAGGCAAACAAACATACATTCGCATTCATAATATTAGTATGGATAATTCTCTTTTCCCCTTTATCTAAGCGGTTGGGACTGGAACCTAAAATTTTGAATTTTATACCCACCACCTAAATCGTTGAGCTATCGAGGCTCTAATCTAATACCTTTATATAAGGTACGTAACTATAGCTAAAGGCTATAATATTATGCCTAGTTAATCATGTAAGAGCCCTGAATCAATATCTAGAAGCATATTTGCGTGGTACTAATAGATTTAACCGAGCTCATATTATACTCAAAACTTAATAAGTCACCAAGTAGGTCTAGTCTAACACATGTTTATCTAAAGCGCTGGTTTAACGTTAATGTAAACATGGGCTAATAGCGTTGCCCGGTGCCAAGGAAACTCAGCTACCCTGGAGAGCTTCCTTCCCATTACGTTGTTTATTGAGAACTATAAACCTGCTTCCATAGTTGGGAAACAACCTGTTAATATATTCAACATAACATGTTTACCCGGCTTCAATTTCTCACAGGTAATGAACGGAAGAGCTAAAGAAACCTCCGAAAGCTGCCAATGTACATGGTCACGGATGAATAAATAAACTTATTTTTTTTTACGTCACTACAAGTTTGCCCTTGACTGCAGTCTCACCTGAGGGTAGCGGTGAGCGGGCTTGCCTGTTGGAGGTTTGGCAGTTATTATTAAACCCATACTCACAATCGGTTTCGACACGGCGGCGTCTTACCACTACCACGATCACCACGCAAATTTTTTCGGCGGTGCATCTTGGCCGGTAGGGTGGTAACTAGCCACAGCCGAAGCCGCCTACCAGGCCAGACTTATCAGAGAGGGCTTATCAATTATTATTGACTTTGCAGAGTGACTGTTTTAGCAGCCTCGATAGGTTTTCGCAAACGTAAATTCTTATAAAATAACTAGATGATTCCCGCGACTTCGTCCGCGTGGACCAAATTTTTTCGATTCTTATATTTTCCGGGATAAAAAGTAGCCTGTGTCCTTCCCCGGGATACAACCTAGGTACCCCTGTACCAAATTTCATTAAAATCGGTTGAACAGATAATTTTTTTGATTCCCACGGGAACCATTGAATTTTCCGGGATAAAAAGTAGCATATGTCCTTCCCCGGGATACAACCTATTCCTGTGCCAAATTTCATCAAAATCGGTTGAACAGATGCGTGAAAGCGTAGCAGACAGACAGACAGACAGCCACACTTTCGCATTTATAATATTATAGTATGGATAGTATGGAAATAAAACAAACTAAAAATATGTTAATTTATTTTGTTGTTGCCGGTCTTACTACCAAGTGCCAACCCTGCTACCAGCTGTAATACGCTTAATTTGATCCCTCCCTCGAAAATTGATTTAACTCTTAAAACAACCATCGTTTTAAGAGTAGAACCAATCTCCCACAGAAACACCCTGAAACACAATTCATCCGTCAATGATTCAGTCGTTAAATTTAATTTATATAATACCACCCTAATCGTTGGCAATTAGGTGCTAAAGTTCAGGGTTTTAAACAGCCTGTCAAGAACAGAAGCTAAACTATTTATCAGGGTACACTGTACAGGGTTGTCGATATCCACGCAATTACTTCGACTTCCATTACACGGATTGGGTCTAACCAACTAAATTGATGAAAATAACATCGAATATTTACTTGATAGACATTTGGGGCCTTATAAATATAAATTGCTCCTTCGTATGTAACGAAATATAAGTAGTAGGTACTTACCTATCGTAATGATTACTTTTTAACCCCCGACGCAAAAAGAGAGGGGTGTTATAAGTTTAACGTGTCTGTCTGTGTATCTGTGTATCTGTGTATCTGTGTATCTGTCTGTGGTATCGTAGCTCCCAAACGGATGAACCGATTTTCGTTTAGTATTTTTTGTGTCATAGATAATTTTATCCCGAGTGTTCTTAGCCATGTTTCATGAAAATCTGTTCATCCGTCTGAAGGTCATCAGCTTTTTTCTAGTCGGGGGTATTTTTAAATTCGTAATTTATACTTGTATATATTTGTTAAAGTTTGAGAAGGAGTTCGATTTTAAAGTTGGAGATCTAGAAATTTTCAAAACCATATTTATACTAATATTGTAAATGCGAAAGTGTATCTGTCTACCTGTCTGTCTGTCTGCTACGCTTTCCCCGCCCATATTTTCAACCGATTTTGACGTTTGGTACAGTGGTAGGTTATATCTCAATTAAGGAGTTCCCGCGGGATTCAAGAAACCATATACCACCCGGAAGTAGTCGCGGGCATCATCTAGTAAGTAATATCTTGTTAACATTACATTAACACTATCGCGTACGGTTTGTTCAGTCGTACCAACCGTAAAGCTTGGTCCATTATATTATTTTAAGTATTATAATATAATGTCCATCCTTAATTATCCTAATCCTAACTAATATTATAAATGCGAGTTTATTTGTTTGGGTTAAAATTAAGGAGTATACACTTATACAGTATTTATTTTCCATTGCAACTTTGACCGTGTGTTTTAAGTATATTTATCTACTCCAGCATCGAAAAGTTCCAATTTCGAATTTGACAACTATATCGAATTGAACCCTCTTTCGTGTTTGCTTCTCATAACGATACAATTCGTTGTATGGGAGCTGTATCGTTATGAGTCGTAGCTGTATCGATATGGTTATCTTCATAAATAGGATACCTATAGCTAAGCGGCTCTGGGTTCTGGCACTTTTGAGTTTTATTAATTTATAAAGTAAAAAATTATAAAGACGTCCTTGTAGATAAAATCTTGTATGCAACTGTACGTAATTAGTCATTTTAATTCTCGTACTATCCTATTTTGATACTCGGCAAGCCTCGTATCAAAAAACAGCACTCGAATTAAAATGACCCTCATTACGATACAGTTGCATAAATATAGCTATTTTGATTCCACGGGAATCAAAACTAGCCACGGCACGATCTTAATTATCACTGCGAAATGATAAATCGACCAGACCGGAGAAAATTCAGAAATTATGAATTCCCGAATTAACCCTGCCGGGAATCGAACCCGGGACATCCCACGTTAAGACGACACCGCTCAACCCTGCGCCGGGTAAGTCGTAATTGTCCAAAAAAAACCGGGCAAGTGCGAGTCGGACTCGCGCACGAAGGGTTCCGTACCATTATTAATAAATAATTACCTTTGTTAATGAACCGCAAGACTAACTTTGTTTGTAGAGGTTTATTGTTAATATCAAAAAAACTATGCTAGTTAGAGCATTGGCTATAGTTTTCCTGTAAAATATACGTAAATTCCTATTGACCATAATTATTTCAAATTTTTCGATTGATAAACTCCGGAGATAAGGGGGGGGGAACGGTATTTTTTTAGACATTTTCCCCGATAAATCAAAAACTATCATAACTAAAAATAATTAAAAATCTGTTTTAAAATGTACAAAGTAAACCCTTTCATATGATACCCCACACAGTACAGTTATCTCACTTTTAAATTTCAACCCTCAGATTTTCCCCCCTTTTTAAATAAGAACAAAAATAATTTCCAATTTTTTTTAATTCCAGTTTCTTTGGGCCACTAATATACACAACTATTCCAAATTTCATGTCGATAGCTTCGGTAGTTACTGAAATAATCGAGTGTGACGGACGGACAGACGGACAGACGGACCGACGGACAGACGGACAGACGGACAGACGGACAGACAGACGGAGAAAGTCGCACCATAAGGGTTCCATTTTACCATTTTGGTACGGAACCCTAAAAATCTTTAAACACACTGTCTTAGTCGCAAGCGTCCGTTATTAACAGTAGATGGAAAACGACACAAAAACCTTTGAGGTTTCAATCCTCCCCTCCAAACTATTGAGCTATCAAGCTCGTTATCTTTAACAGTTCGCTTGATTGCTATGTTATCTGATAATTAGTGATGATGCAGTCTAAAATGGAACGTGCTTACATCAAAGAGATATCGTAGATAAAAACGTACCCAACTTCCTTTTTAATACTAATTGCTACATGTAATCATTTTTATAGGCATTTTTAACGGAGATTTATATAAAAAGCTACTACGTTTCACATGTGAGGGACGAGTGGTCTTGTTGCAACGACGCCTAACAGTCGATTGCGATTGCTAAGCAACGTTGACCAAAGTTGGTAACTGGATGGGTGACTGAATTTGGAAGGCCGAATTTGACCTTTTCGTTTGCTCCGTGCCTCGGAAGGAACGTTAAGCCATCGGTCCCGGTTAATATCATAAAATCCACACTAATATTATAAATGCGAAAGTGTGTCTGTCTGTATGTCTGTCTGCTACGCTTACACGGCCCAACTACTCAACCGATTTTGATGAAATTTGGTACAGAGATAGGTTACATCCCAGGGAAGGACATAGGCTATTTTATCCCGGAAAATTGAAGAGTTCCTACGGGAATCTAAAAACATAAATCCACGCGGACGAAGTCGCGGGAATCATCTAGTCTGATTATAATCGTTAGAAACCTAGGCGTTGAAATCCTTCTCTTAGTCGAGTCGTATGCGGAAGACCCTGGGAACCCACCGCATTGTTATACCAAGAAAACCCCTGTCCTTAGGAATGTGATTAATGGAAAGGGGTCACAAACCTCAGCAATGAGGAATACGACGCAGAGAGGGACCGTTTTACTAATCCTTTCCATCAAAGGTTGCCTATACTAATTTGCTTTAGCAATAAGGCCTTTAGGGAGTAGTTTATTCTGCTTCTGTATTGTTTTCTTGTTTATTACGTGTGTGCAGTAAATATAAGTATCTAAATAAATAAAATCCCTAGGTACATTATGTCAGCAAATTGTGTGTTTAAATCCTATTAGTTTCGCTCCTATTGTTGAATATGTAATATCAATTGAGTAATAGGTACGTGGTAAAATAGATCATCCAAGAAAAGTTCTCGGCAAAATACGGGATAAAGATCTTTTCGCAGTAAATCGGTAAATCTCAAATGTCGATCACGCGTTAAATATGAATATTGGACTACGAATATATCTTACTTAGACATAGGGAATATCCATATTCGCCCGTTCTTTTGCGAAATATATTGTATAGCTATAATAAAGTGGAGAGGGTGGGAGCCATCTATAAATTTAGACTTTAATGTGGCAAGAAGATATATTTTATTAAGGCTAACACTCTTTCCATGTTAAGAGCCGAAAGATTGTGGAAAGTGATAACTATGGTCTATAATTTCAGCTTAGATTCAACGATAAAAAGGGATACCATCCTACCATCGATAATGTCGCTTCTATTGAGCTTTAAGGTGTCAAGATTACGCCGGTAAAATAGACCTTGGCCATCGTGGAATTCGTATGTAACTCCGTCTAAAACTTAAAACTTAAAACTAAAGCTACGAGTGATGGTAGTATGCCCCCTGTGTTGGAGGCAATTAGTATTTGCCTAGATTGCAAAATGCCGAAGGTAAATTATGCTAAATTGTATAAAATTGGGCTTGAAACAAAGTCTTGTACATACCACACATTGACTCAACGCATTCTTTGTCTGACGTATCCCTAGAGTATTTTTGTAAAGCGTTTAAAGCCAGTAGCTCACGATCAATGAAACGTCGACCCTAAGAAGCCGAGGTTAATGTTAATTTTACTTTGGCGTTAATGTGATCGAACGCTCAGTACGATCAACCGAATTTGCAATGTAAAAAATTAGACTAAGCGTACAGGTACAACGTACTATTAACTATTCTGTGGTACAGGGGCGATGTGGCGGGTCCTAAGGTACTAAAATTATATACCAATGCAGAAAATGAACCGCGTTATTTAACTATCATCGACCCAGTGGGAATAAAACTTTTCCCAGTGACTTGGGTGAGCGAGAGAAAAAATAAATATTGATACCACTCTGAGCCATAAACACCTACTTATTCAAAATCAATTTGATTCGAATGATTCCGAATAGATTACTCAAAATAATTTAAATAGTTACTTTTTTTTTAAATTTACCTGTGTATATAGCGCGAAAACCTGATGTTAAGTGATTACCGCCGTCCATGAACATTTGCAGCACCAGAATTGAATGCAAAACGGTGTGAATTTTCAATACCAATACAGTACTTCAGTATAACAATAGAACGCAGCTGCACTGGTAAAATTATTATCACTATATTATAATTTATCGGGAAACCAATACCCTGGTAGTGCATATCGAGTACACAATAACACGTAACTATGATGACGAGAAATAAGGACCAACCAAATTGTATTGTTTGTGTAGTAAATATTCTAGATAAGAACATGTTTTATAATTGAGTCTGTTTAAGAGAGTCAGATTAGATAATGACAACACTTGGCTATATAACTCAAGACTAAACTTAAAAAAAACAGTACATTTGGGGATACCTACCCGAACTTTTTTTTTTTAATTTCCCACTTCTTTGTACTCTCAGCTTTCTGTAGACTCAAATTTAAATCATAATTGAAAAATAAAACTGAAACTGAAAATCGGCACAATGGTCTTTGCAGAGATGATAATTCTGCACTCAGGTTGCATGCATAGGTATCTATAAAATATGTCTCTTGTGCCACTCGAAATCAACGGGGGAACTCTCAAGGCCCCACAAGCCCCACTTGTGATGCACGGAGCGGCGCGGCACGTAGCGGCAAATATTATTTGTAAGAGTTTGTATGGGGCCGCTTCGCGCAGTGCATCTGCTTACCGCGTCGATTAAGTGGTCCCAGCCCCATAAAAACTCATACAAATAATATTTTCCACTACGAGCCGCGCCACTCCATATATTTGTAGTGGGCTAGGCTTTTAACTCCTGTATTTTTCAGTGTGGGGACGGAAATGAAGGACCGTGCGACCCAATCGTGTTAATAATTAAACTATGACATTCACCCATTTGCACTACAGTTTCACGCCTCTTTAATTTTTGTTGGTGGACAGTGGACACTACACTATCTACGTTAAGATGTTCCTACTTATTTAATGAAACACTAAAATTTAATGACGGTGCTGATTCTCATAAAACTCTGTGAGCGCTCTTTACACGAAGTGGAAATGTTAAAATAAAAGTACATAGGACAAAAACACACTACTGACAGAACAGGGCAAAATGTAATCGCGAAACGCCCGCATCGTACGGGAAACACGTTTCATTATGTCGCGCAGGTCTGTGCAGTTCCACAAAATATTGCGGTAACATTTTTTCCTGTGCTGTAGTGTATTTTCACCCTTACACGAAGAGGAAATGTTTTAAGTGAAAAACTGAAATCAAAGTACAAGAGGAAACTTTCCATTCAAGTTTTTTAACAATGTAATTAACCTCGATAACTTTGCCAGCTGGCTTTCGCTAACTTGCTATTTCCTACATCCCCATATCGTGAGTTTAAACTTTGAAGCAGTTAAAATAAAACTTGAATAAAATGAAAAGTTGAATGGAAAATTGAACTAAGTGTAAGAATTCTTGCCCGCTCCTCTTAGTCGAATCTGCTTTCCTGGTGTACGGAAAAAAATTGCAGGTTTTTATTTCATAAAAGGTTTTTTCCAATAACTGAGGAGCTGCGACGAAAGGATAAGGGTTCCTTTTACTAGGGCTTTTACTAAGGAACCATCAAAAGTGGACGATTGTTGGCTAGTTATAATTTTATTATTAGATATAATTTTCCTTTCCCTTTTCAGCCTGACTCGTGGTATAAGTAGGTGTCAAACAATAGTATTCATCCTACAACCACAGAATAGGTAACAATACAGAAGCACCATAGTTAATTTAAGCAGTTGCGAGTTTCTCTCCTTCCGTGTATGAAGCTTAAAAGCTACGAGTATTTTGATAGAAGCTATTCAGCAAAAAAAGAAGAAGAACATAAAATAAGTAGGTATTCGAGCTTCGTAGTTTTTATAGTGCAGTTGCGTCCTTTTTGCTTCGACTAGCAAGCCATTAGAAAACCATTTATCTTTGCAACAAACGCAGACAGGTACCGCTAGTGCAGACTGCAACTATGTATACCTGCCGCAATATCTGTGCCCGACTCACTTCAAAACTTACTTTGAAACGAGCATAAATGCTGCGCAATTTATTAAGTAAGTTTTATTGCAATATCTAGATGCAATAATAGGCATGATGACAGTAACCAAGAATCAATGAAAATATGAATTTATCTAATGAAATAGGTTTCATGGATTATAACAAACGTATCTATTTATTTTTCTATTTCGAGTGAGATTGCTATTTATTTTGATAAAATATGACTATAAAATACAGCAATCCGTCATATTGGTTAACCAAAAAGCGAATGACGTCACAATTGTTTGTTTTCGAGCTTTGACAATCACACTATTGTTTACTGCACACTGCACAGAGTACATTGGTAAAAACAATAGTGACGTCACAAACGACGCCATGACACCGCCGAACGTTATGGCGTGAATTTTAAAATTTAAATTTCAAATGCCAATTTTATCTACCAAATTTTTCTGCTGAAATAAGAAATTTTTTCGAAATAGTAGATACTTCCGAACATAATCTAACCATTTTTTAAAATCAGTCATCATGCCTATTGTGAGTGTCTTTGGCTCATAAAAAGTTTTTAGGTTTTTAAAATGTTTAGTTTATATCGTGCGGAAACTCACTTAGTAGACAAGAATATAAATGTGTGTATTTATAATGAAATTAAATATACATAATGGAATAATATAAGATGAATAATTTATTAATTTTCATCAGTATTTATAATGCAATAAAATCTATTTTTGTTTGGCAGGCATTTAACAGACATATATGTAACGTGCGTGAAAAGAAGTCTTAAATCATTTTTAAAAAACAAGCTTTTATCGTGCGCCATATTAAATTTAGTGTGACGTGATTGTCCTGATACTTACCCATATCATAGGGTGCATAAAATATAACTAGTCGGCATCTTTGGGAGTCCGCCATATTGGATTTAGAATTACATCACTTAGTTAACTATGTCATTTGTCATCCAAACTAAAAGTGTACATACAAAATTTCAGCTCAATCGGTTGGGGATAACTGTTTTAATATTCAGTTGCAATATTTGATCTTAACAAATCCACAAATATTAAAACTTAAATAAAAGTATGTACTAAAGGTGTCAGTCTAGATTTTTATTTTAAAACCTCCGGAACCTGTACTGCCTACATTTGCCAGTATACATAGGTAGGTACTTATTCATTGTTCTTGTTAATAGATACATGGGTATGAGAAAGCAAAGGGTTGTTTATGTGTTGTTTTGGGAACAGGAAGGCCTGTTCGCCATATAAAGGGTATATAATTTACTTGGAAACTACACAAACAAAGATTAGCTTCCTGAATTTACGGAAGAGATGGGACCTAAGATTAATGTTCGCGTAATGAGTCAGCTTTAGTAGGAAATCAGTAAGCGATTGCGGTATGCCTTAGGGGCTTTATTCACACTGTAGTAGATAACTATTAAAGCCTTTACAGCTTGGCAAAATTGTCTGTGCGTGCAGTCACTCTCTAAGTACTAAATTAACATTTGTAGTAGTAAAAAAATATAACATTTAAGGGTCAACACAGAGTTGATTATGTTAGTTCTGTATAAAGTAAGCATGTCAGGGTATACATGACATTACCATTATCAGACTATGACCATTGGTAATCAAACTCACTGGTCAGGTACAGTTATCTCATGAGTGTCTTGTAAGTAGCTATAGCCTATTGTTAGCATTATTATTGTTTGTCATTATACCTCATTAAACAGAAAGTATAATAAGTATATGTCAATTTGGGTCGTTTCATGTCATTCGATTTAATCTGCAGATACGGACGCCATATTGAAAATATTTAGTATAAAAACGAGTGTTTGAACGATGGTAATTTAGTCTCCTGCCGGCAGACTCAGCGATTATTTAATACTTTTGTGTTTAGATCGCATTTTGATTGAGAGCTTAACGATAGCAATCGTGGCCGGATCAAATGAATATTATCTGTAAGTTTAGCCATCTTTTATCTAATTACATTAAATCTCTCGTGGAACCTCTACACGTTTAACCATTTATTCGTGCAAGTTCCAAATGAGAGTACAACTATATTAAAAGTCTATCATCTACTTGTCTACTACGTGTCATCTACTTCTGGATTATCTCTTACACTATAGCGTCTAAAAAGAAGATCCAGCTTCTCTACGGAAGTTTTGAAATACTTACTCGAAAACTCCCAACCCGCCCCAAAAGCTCCTACAGTAGCCTAGGCTGCTAAAAATCAGCAGCATAGCTCACAAGTCACAAGTCATACCAGCCAATTAACGTGAGTTAATTTGTTGCCTTAATCCATCGGGTTTTTTCGAAAAAACTAGGTGTACCTCGACGTGTGGAAGTCTCTGCAAGAGACCTATGCCTAACAGTGAAGGTCTATTAATTGACGATCGAATTTGTATTTCAAACTTACTATATTGTGTGTGTACAATTCACACACGCCAGAAGTGAAACTTCCGAAAAGTAGCCTGCGAGAGAATGAGATAAATATAACTTGTATTCTATCTCATTCTCTCGCAGGCTAAATCCTATTTATGAATATTTTTGTCTCTTTTTGCTGTCGTTTTTTCGTTTCATCGAATTTTGAAATCACAACCAAGCTAAAGAAGTTTCACTTCAATACAATAAGCGTCTGCCAAAAAAAAAACCGGCCAAGTGCGAGTCGGACTCGCGCACCGAGGGTTCCGTACTCAAAAAGTAGGTACTGGAGCAAAACAATCAGGCAAAAACCAATATGTTTATTTGACGACGAGTACTTAGAAGAACTTGCGTTTAACCCAATCTTTGACGGTAATAATTACTTACCTTTGTTAATGAACCGCAAAACTAACTTTGTTTGTAGAGGTTTACTGTTAATATCAAAAAAACTATGCTAGTTAGAGCATTGACTATAGTTTTCCTGTAAAATATACATAAATTCCTATTGACCATAATTATTTCAGATTTTTCGATTGGTGAACTCCGGAGAAAAGGGGGGGAACGGTATTTTTTTAGACTTTTTCCCCGATAAATCAAAAACTGTCATGACTAAAAATAATTAAATACTGTTTTAGAATGTACAAAGTAAATCATTTCATATGATACCGCACACAGTACAGTTATCTCACTTTTAAATTTCAACCCTCCGATTTTCCCCCCTTTTTAAATAAGAACAAAAATAATTTCCAATTTTTTTTAATTCCAGTGTCTTTGGGCCACTAATATACACAACTATTCCAAATTTCATGTCGATAGCTTCGGTAGTTACTGAAATAATCGAGTGTGACGGACGGACAGACGGACAGACAGACGGAGAAAGTCGCACCATAAGGGTTCCATTTTACCATTTTGGTACGGAACCCTAAAAACAGAATAACTTTATATATTTTTACCTACATGCACAAATCCTTGAAGTAAGTGAATCGTATAAACTCGCTAGAACAACATTACATTGTGCAAAATGACTTCTGGTTTACAAACTCTCAAAACGATTCAACTTTAACGTTTGTACTTACGCTGTAATTGCACCTTTACACACCATTTTCGATACGTTACCGCCGCTTACTTCGATTTAGCGGATTACAGCTAAGAAGTTTTTTTAATTTGATATTTAACTAAATCTATTTAAGGGCCCTTTTGCAAGTGGGCCTTAATATTTCAAATATTAATTTTTACCTTACGTATTCTAGTCTACTCAAGCTAGTTATTTTAATTTAGTCACGTTAGAAAAAATCTTTCTATAATAGGTACACAAATTCATTACTGAGAAGTATAATTATACCTAACTATCTATGAATAAACTAGTATTTTAACCAACTATTACTATATCGTTCGATGTTTCAGACATAAGGCAATAGAGCTAACAGAAAATGAGAATTTTCCGTAAAATGCGTGGTAGTTCCAATCACATTAATATAATGACTGAGTACCTTAGTATTTCTTTGTATAAAATTCTAGCGAAGTTTTTCTTCCAAGTAAGTTTTTGAAGCAAATCAGAAGATTTCTATGAAAATCTTTTGAAGGCAAACGTAACATGGAAGTAAGTACCTATTATTATGTTATGTGCCTATTTAAGATAACAACTTCTAGAAAGAGAATTGTAATAAATCAGCAATTTTCCTCAGAATAGGTAGGTAATTTATTTTTTTCAGATTTTCAGTCATAGTATTGAACAGATTTTTTAATTAAACAAATGAACCAATATTTATGAAAATAGTCATCTTGTAATATAGGTATATAGGTAGCTGACATTCTGTACATACCTACTTGCGCACTCGCGGTTAACTTTACCGCAGGGAAACAACTAGTCGCAAGGGAAATCAGAAACTTTGATAAATATACAAATTCAAAGTACCCTTCCAGTTTCCACCTACCCGAGTTCCAACAGCTTGAATAAGGTATGTTCTTCTTTGTCTGTATGTTTGCCGCTTTTGGCCTGGCTAATTATTCTAAACAGATTTTAATATGAATAACCTCTTAAGAACTTCTCTACATAATACTGAAAAGCCTTTGTTTTCCAACTTTAAAAAACACCTTAATACCTATGACACATTCACCAACAAATTTTAAAACATTTCGCTGTACACTCCAGACAATCTACTCCAAATATTGTAAGTAATAATATTTGGTGGTCAATATTTAATGGCAAGAAACTCCCCAGAGATTTGATGTTTTGCGGGTATTTTATTATAAATTTTTACACACATCGGGTTAGGACCGGTACTGTGGATGCTTATGTTGGAACTGGGAATCATCATATTATTTTTACGTGTGGGTCTTAATTGGTGACGTCGCGGTAGGTCCTCTAGTTTTTCAAAGTTTTGCCCTTACAAGAAGTTACTCTTAAAAGATTAATTATTATTGGACCTATTGTCGGTCACCTTCCCAGCTTCTAACTTGGGCCAACGTTACTCAATCTTAGTTAACTTATTATAGGTAGATATCATAAAAGCCCTCGTTTTAATTGTAATGTATTTCAAAGACCAACATAACATAAGTTTAGTTTTTTTTATAGAATAAAACGGTAAAGTAAATTTAATATCAAGTTCGAAGATTCAAAGGCCACTCGTTGGCAGCTGTCGAATGGTGCTGCAAGTTTTTACTGCGTCGTAAACACAAAATGAAATCATATTTTAACGATCCAATAGATGGGTAAAGTTTCTTTATAACTACAGCCATTTTGTATTATATGATGATTATTAGGGAGGGTTTGTCTATTTTTCAATATTGGAAACCAATTAAGTAGTTAATTGAGACGTTGGAAACATATTATGTTAGTATAGTATTTCCTATACAAATAAATTCATATAGAAGGCGTAAAAAAAAGTTCGTTAGAAGTTATATAAAATGTAGTAGTACAGAGTAGTCAAGTCACAACAATTAATTATGCGGCTGAATGGCACACTGAAACCGCGCGTACTTGTGTACGATGTGTGATACAAGGAATTAATGACCTCCTCACCGAATTTCGCCTACGGCAGCCAATCTCTACACAGTTTAGTAGCCCTTACTTTAAAGCCCTATGGAACAGAAAATCCACCACGCCCGGAGACAGTTCACGTGCAGCACCCACGCTTTTACTTACGTAGCAGGCGTAAAAACACGTGATGCCGGAGGCGGGGTAATTTAGGAGCGTCTCGGACGCCTCCATACAATCCCTTACATTAAAAGATTTATGAGTCGCGTCGGATATGTAACCGTCGCGCACTGTCTCAGACCGCAGCTTAGACAAAAGCAACTCCCAAGCTAAAGTTATCGTAAATTCAAATAGTCCACTGGAAACTTCCAAGCTTTTTAAACGTAAAGCCCGAACAGGAACAAGTGATAGTGGGTACCCGGCTCGTATGCATTCGCTAAAGTTGAAAGTAAACTTTTCGCATTGTTCAGCAAGTGTTCAGTGTGAATCGCACGCTCGAGCCAATGTGACGTGTATTCAAGCGAGAGGCGATTGTCCCGCGAGTGCTGCGCTACGGTACGTGATAACAAAACTTCCAGCCGCGCTTATTGTCGACTTCGTGTAAAGGATATTTATTCTATCTGTAGTATTTATAAATGCAAAAGTTTGGATGGATGGATGGTTTGTTACTCAATCACGCCAGAACGGCTGAACGGATTTTAATGAAATTTGGTACAGAGATAGATTATAGTCTGGAATACACGGACTACTTTTTATCCCGCAAAATTAATGAGTTCCCGCGGGAATCAAAAATCTCAATCCACGTGGACGAAGTCGTGTGCATCAGCTAGTCTGTTAAATTCCACCTAGAATGACAAATCCTATTTTTTTACATATTTCGTGAGCACTCCGCGGTTCCGTGTAGTGTGAGTAAGAAAGAGGCCTATTACATGTGAATCTGTGTTTTGTCATGCTCTTAATTGTACAACCCTCGCCAAATCCATGTGGCTGGTCACACAAAAGTTAGTGCCCAGATACACGGATCCGTGTTGGCCATTTTTCAAATTGAAATAAAAAAAAATAATAATATCAAAACATAATATTTAATCAATTTTGGTATATTTTATTTAAATGTCTCAGATATAAAGTAATACCAATACCTAGGTACTCAATATTTTAACCAAGGTCTCACGAGATAGAGATAGTCTGATCTTGTCTTCGGACCAAACTGTACGAGTGAAGATGCATGATGTTTGTTTTAAGGCTTTCCAATGCTAAATGTAACCTTTTACTGGAATCGCCACATTCTACTTTCAACTCTTTTGGTGTCGTCTGTCCACCTTATCTACCAGAAATCTCTTCCCGAATTACGGCGCAGGCATTCTTAGCTGCCTAGGTAACCCTGTGCTTACTCTGAGTTTTTACATTGCAAATTCGATTGATCGTATTCAGCGTTCGATCGCATTAGCGTCAAAGTAAAATAGACCCAAAAGCTCTTGTTTTAAAGTCACAAATTCAGTGTTTGGAGCGCTGGCTGTGAATAAATACACGAAATGATGAAATGAGCTCTAAACTAATGCATTTAAGGTTCATTTTACTTTAAAGCTAATGTGTTCGAACGCTGAATACGATCAATCGAATTTGCAGCAATGTAAAAACTCAGAGTACCGCTACTGAACATTTTTATTATCCTATAGGTACAGCTGTAGCTATAGGATAGGATAGGACCTATTCTGTGATATAGGTCAAAAAAATGCAACGAATTCTCTCAAGTGGTTTAGCAGTGACAATCTTTTCTTACCATTATTGAAAATGCTCCTCATAAAACCGATCATTTCTATTCAATCCAGGATTTATTCGTTGTAGGGTAAATAAAATATGATACTATTTGAAAAAATCTATCGCTGAACACTCGCCGCAAACGCGTTTGGCGATGAATTAGCAATGGGATAAAACACTCTGTATGCAAATTAAACAATAACTCACATGGTAAGCGTATAATAAAATTTATCTTAGCTATATCGTCGTTTATTGTTATGAACCATTACTGGTGATTCGCTTCGTAGGTATGCATCAGACATAATTTATTAGATGATGCGCGCGACTTTGTCTGCGTGCAGGCGTTTTGATTCCCGCGGGAATTCTTTAATTTTCCGGGATAAAAAGTGTTAATTCAGGGTATAACCCACCTCCATCCAAATCGGTTCGTTCGTTGTGGCGTGAATTGTGATGGAATCGTCATACAACAAACATCCAAGCTTTCACATTCATAATATTACAGACTAGCTGATGCCCCCGACTTCGTCCGCGTGGAATGTTTTCTTGATTCACACGGGAATTCCATAATTTTCCGGGGTAAGACGTAGCCTATGTCACTCTCAAATATACCCATGCCAAAAATTACGCCGATCTGTTGCTCCGTTGCAGCGTCATTGAAGGACAAACCAACAAACCTACAAACCAACAAACCTACAAACCAACAAACCAACCAACAAACACACTTTCGCATTTATATTATACAGATTACTAAGAAGTAAGATGAAATTAGTAAAAATCTACTACTTCGCGATATTTTAGTTCTAGATTTATCTACAAAGAAAACTTAATTGAAAATTTTCAAGTTTCCATATCAGCATTTTAAGCCTAACGTTTAATCCTGAGGTCAATACTTATGCCGAGGAAAAAGAAGAAATCAGACTCGATATATTTAGTTAAATAGTTTCTACGGAATTAGTTATTATATATAATATTATAGTATTATTTAATTTGTCTGTCAAACTTTACCAATAAATCACTTCGCGCTATACAAGTGTGGTCAAAACGTCAAACAGATAAATAAACAGAAAATTAACATAGTAATGTCATACCAAAATAACCAATCAAATATCCAATCAGTCGGGCATTTTAGGTGGATAAATATGGACCAAATTTTAGATCATTTCCATACCAATTACACAGCAGTTAGTCAAAGTTGGTAAATTCAGAATTAATTACTGTTGGTCATACATCATTTGCGGGAAACGTTTTAACATACTTACTTGGGAAGTGACCAAGAGTGTTATATCGTGTAAATTTATTAATAGAAGTAGGTACTTTTATGTTTTATCAGCTTTAATCCAATAATCGAGTGGGGTCGAGTGTATACGCTTTTATAACATGGTTCCTAAAGAGTTTCTAAATTTACCATTACATACATTAGGACTGTATTAAACAGCATTTGTTAAGCCGAGGCTATTACACTATCGATGATTTTCTGAATGACAAAGCTGCATGGAAGCAACCGGCCTCGCATCCAGTGACCCACAAGTCAGTGTAATACTTGATGTATGTATTGTATTGTTTACACATTGTAACCTTTTTTATTTTTTAAAGAAAGAGCAACTGCCGAGTTGCTCTTGCCGGCTCTTCTCAGTAGAATCAGTTTTCCGGAACGGTGTTACAGTCTTAACGTATCATAAGTTCACAGAAGTTGTCCTACATGAAATAAATAAATCATTTATCATTTAATCTCAATGTTTATTTCATCTACGCGACACTGAAATTGCAATCTGTGTAGTTTACACACCTTAAAGAAATAGTTCGGATTAATTTTAATTGAATTAGATGCTGTTTCTTCAACAGCAAAGGACAAGATCCTGTGTGCAATTACCTTATTTACTGGGTCGTGGCACAGCATAGGTGATCTCGTGGCCCGTGGGTTTGTTTTTTTGTAGAACTTAGCAGTATTGGTGTTGGTAGTGTTGGTGATGTTGTAGTTTACAAGATAATTATTAATTACTAGCTTATGCCCGCGACTACGTCCGCGTGGATTGAGGTTTTTTGGTTCCCGCGGGAACTCCTTAATTTTCCGGGATAAAAAGTAGCCTATGTGCTATTCCAGACTATATTCTATCTCTGTGCCAAATTTCAGCCAAATCCGTGCAGCCGTTGGCGCGTGATTGAGTAACAAACATCCATACGTCCATACATCCATACATTCATACATCCATACATCCATACATCCATCCAAACTTTCGCATTTATAATATTTATTTGATGATTATTGCTTTGCAAATTTGTAGAGGAAACTTGAAGAAAAAAGACGAAAAAGCTCTCCTCGTGCATTTATTTTACATGAACAATAAAAATGTTACAACGAGAAAATAAAATCACACAAGAACGATAGGCAACGACGGATGACAAGAAAAAGAGCCCCTGGTAGCAGCACACGCATCCTTTTATAACTTCGTCTCTGACACCATCGTTTTTCTTCTTAATCGCAGGAAATGAACTCCATTCTTATTTTTCATATGAAATGAGTATTTTCTGCAACAATTGAGTATTTGCCATTTAATTGAAATAAAATACGATCTTCATCGTCAAATATTATCAAAGTTGTCAGACATAACTCATTCCCAAGCTTTTCCCAAACTTTCTTGTCATTTATATTAATTACCTAAGGTAAGCGTTGACTTGGTGTTGCTTTGTAAACTATCTCCACCGACGAACTCACTTTATGATTCAACAAAACAATACGGCGATGTTTTAAAACTTTCCAACAAACAGACTTTGTTTCGAAAGCGCTTTAAAAAGAAGTACTTTAAAACTAGAAAAACAGTGCAATTGTACTACTTATTATGAATCAAAATGAAGCCGGTTTTAAAAGCGTGGCTATTTATGATTCTTCGTTATTATTCGACCGCTTATTTGCGCAAAACTTTAATTAACTTCGAAATGAAATGAATATTTTACAACATCGGGACATAAGTTTACAAATATTTTTTTTTAAGTTTACAAGCTTTCAGTTTCGTACTTAATCCTACAAGTACATTTGACTACTAGTGAAATAAATTATTTTTAGTGATTATTAATAACTAGCAGATTAGAGGATCTCCCATAAGTCACAATATCTAAAACTATCGATTGAAGTAAAAAAGTGCGTCGAACTTTGATGACGTCACAATTCAAACTTTCATCCAAAATTCGATACTATGAACGCGTTTTGACGTTTGAAAAAAAGTTGCTAATTTGACTAATGTTTCGAAAACTATCAATTGGTATTTATTCACTAAATAATTCTTTTTAAACAACCGACTTCAAACTCCCGCGCCAACTTTACAACAACAAGCACACGCTATACAAAGTACTTATTTTATTGTTGATATTTTAAAAACCGCTCGACCGATTTCAATAAAATTTATATGGGACCACATGGGAAGTATGCCCTTTCAAATAAAAAAAGAATCATCCAAATCGGTCCACCCAGTCAAAAGTTCTGAAGTAACAAACATAAAAAAAAAAAAAAAAAAATACAGTCGAATTGAGAACCTCCTCCTTTTTTTTAAGTCGGTTGAAAATACAATGAAAGTTAAATTGATTCAGAGATTAAGCTACAAGGAAGCTACGACGCCACAGACAGATACACAGCTGATATATATATAGATAAGTACCTACACAAATAACATCCCTCTAATTGCGTCGGGGTTTAAAAAGAATACAGGAACAGGGAACGGATCCGAACTTCTTTTGTATCCCTTAATCCGATATAGATACCTACCAAATAAACAAAAACAACCAGCATTTCAACCATTATCAAACCTTTTTGTTCAGCAAACTGCATAAAATTCCAATACGAAACTATTATCTACAAAATATAATTCTATAACATTCGATATTTTCATAAAATACTTTCAAGATAAGAAGCGGGCTTAAGAAGGACTTCCTCACGTCTTCATTCAAAATCCATCGCACGTAATTGCATTATATTCCAGTGCGTGTCTCGAGTGCCAAGTTGACTTATAGTTATCCTATCTTTGGGTACTTTGTCGACATTTTTAGTAAGCAATAATGTTAGTAGCGCTTTCGAAGAATTATTTATACTCTCATGACCATGACTGGTAATGATAATTTTGAATAAGGGAAAGGATTAAATCACGTAAAGTTTGGTTGACAGGTATAGGTATACTTACTTGCATTTAAAAACGCCGGCGCAATTAAAATCCTCCAAGGAATAATAAACTAATCGCAGACAAAAATTAAACAAAGGTTTACCTAAATAATTGGATGCTGGATATTGACCTGAGGTAACAAGTGTTGACGTGGTGGTCACCATTTCCACCTTTATTCTGCATTCAAAATGTTCGTAAGTAGCAACACTATGTATGTATAATATTGTCTGGTTTCGAAGAATCAGAATAAAAACAACGAGCTATTTTCCCAACTGAATCTGAAAAGAAGAATTGTACCAAATTAAGGAAAGAGCAATTAACAAAAAATACAAAAGAATTTTCGCGTTGCTTTGACCATGCCTAAATTAATCAAAACCTTTGATCAATGTAGAAATTTAATTAGCCCTATTTTCTTTTGTCGGTGAAGACGTTCCTCACATACCTACTTGTGGACGACTGGCCTAATATTGGAACTTGGACTGGATTCTTTTATTTCTCCTATTAATTATACCTAGTATAAAGGAGAACGAAGGTAAAGGTAAAAACGCTTAAAGTTTTAGCAAGAAAAGAATACAATTATTTTGCTATAATCCGCCAACAGAAAAATTCTGTATGGTCAAGCATGCAGTTACAAGCGAAGCACCGTTTACCTTCCCAACCAACCTTTGCGGTGCTACGCTTGTAACTGCATGCTTGACCATACAGAATTTTTCTGTTGGCGGATTATAGCAAAATAATTGTATTCTTTTCTTGCTAAATCATGAACTTCCGCAAAGTAACGCCTGATTCTATCCAATAACGCTTAAAGTGTCTATTCAAAGATGGAGACGTCGGGAAGGAAATCAATAGGATATACGGACAAAAAGGACTGGAATAGGCATGATGACAGTAACCAAGAATCAATGAAATTATGAATGTATCTAATGAAATAAGATTCATGGATTATAAAAAACGTATTTATTTTTCTATTTCTAGTGAGATTGCTATTTATTTTGATAAAATAAAACTATAAAATACAGCAATCCGCCATATTGCATAAAACACAAAGAAGCGAATGACGTCACAATTGTTTGTTTTCGAGCTTTAAAAATCACACTATTGCTTACTGCACACTGCACAGAGTACATTGGTAATAACAATAGTGACGTCACAACGACGCCATGACACCGCCGAACGTTTTGGCGTGAATTTTAAAATTTAAATTTCAAATGCTTTATCTACCAAACCTTATTTTTCTGCTGAAATAAGATATTTTTTCGAAATAGTAGATACTTCCGAACATAATCTGACCATTTTTCAAAATCAGTCATCATGCCTATTTCTAAGGCCATTGTCACTGCGGGTCAATTTTTACATAAACTGTTCCAATTTAATTTAGGTAGGTCATATTTTTATAATATTACCTACTAATATATTTAGTTACCTACAATTATACAGGGATCTGTTTTGGTTTTGTGTCAAATAAGTAAATAATTTATTATCATTTATAACCTAGAAGGTACTATTAAGTAGGTATTCCGTGGTCTTATTGTAATTATTCTTCTATGTCACGGCATGCTTCATACTTACCCCAGATTGGTTATAAATGGTACAATACAATTGTAAATTTCCTGGCCACAACCCAATATTGTGCATGTTCAATATCTATTATGTACTTAATTGTTCTGAGAAAGAAGACAAGATCAGGAAACTTCGATGAATTATTCATAATCATTATTTTAATGTATCGGGTACATACCACGATTATTTTTTGTTTTTATTTGTCGATATTTCAACCCAATTGCACGGGTCGTGTTCACGACGGGACTGCGGTGCTGCGAGAGATGAAGTTCGAGCTGTCAAGGGCAGTAGCGAACTACCCTCTTTCTTGTTCTTTTCGCTGGAACTTCACGAGTTGTCCGGCAAAAAACACTCACAACGTCACTATTAATTTTCGATGTCGTACGATGCTGTCCTGGTTTGCATAATAATTCTACCACTGGATTCCACATACTTGCTAGTTTAAAACCCTCTTCACGATTGAAATTCTGGTGTTTGCGAATTTCAATCGCTTCGCGCACTAGTCTAGGCACATAGTGGCGGTCTGTGGAGAGAACTCGAGGACTGTGGAGTTCAATCTAATGTTTAGTGCATGGCTGTAGGATATGCTCCGCGATCGCAGACTTTTGAGGATCGTTGTTTCGCACCGCTTTAAGAACGCATTTGCAAATCCCTTAAAATATTGGAGTTTTCAGTACATTTTGTGACTAAGTCAAGCAAAATAGGATAGAACTAAAAATTGCTATGCAAAGATTGATCCTATATCTCCAATTTTTGGTAATAACATTGTAAAAAATCTTTATTTTTAATACTATAAAAATGATTTTCCCTCACCTCTTCACTCAAAATTGACGATTTAGGGGTGACTTTAGGTACATTTTTTACTGTAAATATGCCGTTTTTTTGTCATTAAAAATACCATCTATTAGTAGATATGTTCACCTACAAATTTTGGTAATAAAAATATTAAAAATAGGACAAATAGTATACGAAATGAAATAAAAATTGCTTGTATTTTTTTCACATATTTTGTAAATCTTAACAGAGTGAACATAAGGGTTATTTTGATTTTACTCGGTCTCTGGTTTGATTTCAAATGATCAATTAGTCTGCGTCATTACATTCTCTTTGGTCTGCGTTTGACCGCCGTCGTGAGTGGACCCTGCGTCGGTTGCGAGCAGTCGCTGGTGTCGAAAAGATGGCTGTACATACACGAAATACCTACCTAGAGTACCTAGTTGAGCGAACCAAATTTATATTTATAGTTATCACCTGCGCTGATAGTTTGAAAAGGTAAGATATGGTACCTAAACTAGCGGCACGCTATGATGGCCGGTTTGACACATTACAATAGTGATGTGGAATGTCAATTTATTCTCGAACAAAAAACAATTAAGTTTTGTTTTTGTGCCTGATTAAATAGGTTTAATAAAACAAAAATGTAAATGTTTATTTAATTTATTTGAACGAACTGAATATTTGAATGAAAATGAATATACATACTTTATATGCACACAAGAAACATATGAATACAAAAGATACCAAAATATTTCATAAATAAATTAAGATTTTTTTTATTTGATTTAAATTACCAAGATTTTTCATAAATAAATTAAAGCACAAAAACATAAACGGAGCACATTCACGGATGGAATTACATTCAGACGCAAAAAAGCGATTTCAGAGGTTTGTCCACATAGTGAAAATTGTTCATATTCACAAGTACATTCACCCCTTAAATGGTGCAAACTGATTTTTCTACACTTGTATACATTTTAGAAATCAATTTAATAAATAAATTTTGAGTCCTAAACCTAAAACTACATTCGATAAAATTTATGAATCTCTGCACATCACTATCGTCAATAAAGTAATACAATTATTTCCTTCAAAGTCGTTATCAATTAATACGGAACTTCATGAGCGGACAAACGTCAAACCGGCCATCATAGCGTGCCGCTAGTGTAGTTACTACCAACACAATACAATTTTATTATTTGCTAGGATTTAAAAATTTATTGCAGAGTCTCTATTCCCCGAGCGTGGTAGTGACCTGAAAGTATACATCCACTACTGGAACTCCTAGACGCGTAGAGCTAGGTAAATCGAATTTGGGCTCGTTTTGTTAGTTATGATGAGATCTTACCACAGATCTTGGTGGAGTGACCTGAAAGTATACTTCGACATCCACTACTGGAACTCCTACACGCGTAGAGCTAGGTGTATCGAATTTGAGCTCGTTTTGTTAGTTATGATGAGATCTTACCACAGAACTTGGTGGAGTGACCTGAAGGTATACTTCGACATCCACTACTGGAACTCCTAGACGCGTAGAGCTAGGTAAATAGAATTTCGGCTCGTTTTGTTAGTTATGATGAGATCTTACCACAAAACTTGGTGGAGCGACCTGAAGGCATACTTCGACATTCATTACTGGAACTCCTAGACGCGTAGAGCTAGGTGTATCGAATTTGGGCTGGTTTTGTTAGTTATGATGAGATCTTACCACAAAACTTGGTGGAGTGACCTGAATATATACTTCGACATCCACTACTGGAACTCCTAGACGCGTAGAGCTAGGTAAATCGAATTTGGGCTCGTTTTGTTAGTTATGATGAGATCTTACCACAAAACTTGGTTGAGTGACCTGAAGGTATACTTCGACATCCACTACTGGAACTCCTAGACGCGTAGAGCTAGGTAAATCGAATTTGAGCTCGTTTTGTTAGTTATGATGAGATCTTACCACAGAACTTGGTGGAGTGACCTGAAGGTATACTTCGACATCCACTACTGGAACTCCTAGACGCGTAGAGCTAGGTGTATCGAATTTGAGCACGTTTTGTTAGTTATGATGAGATCTTACCACAGATCTTGGTGGAGCGACCTGAAGGTATACTTCGACATTCACTACTGGAACTCCTAGATGCGTAGAGCTAGGTGTATCGAATTTGAGCTCGTTTTGTTAGTTATGATGAGATCTTACCACAGAACTTGGTGGAGTGACCTGAAGGTATACTTCGACATTCACTACTGGAACTCCTAGACGCGTAGAGCTAGGTAAATCGAATTTGGGCTCGTTTTGTTAGTTATGATGAGATCTTACCACAAAACTTGGTGGAGCGACCTGAAGGTATACTTCGACATTCGCTACTGGAACTCCTAGACGCGTAGAGCTAGGTGTATCGAATTTGGGCTGGTTTTGTTAGTTATGATGAGATCTTACCACAAAACTTGGTGGAGTGACCTGAAGGTATACTTCGACATCCACTACTGGAACTCCTAGACGCGTAGAGCTAGGTAAATCGAATTTGAGCTCGTTTTGTTAGTTATGATGAGATCTTACCACAAAACTTGGTGGAGCGACCTGAAGGTATACTTCGACATTCACTACTGGAACTCCTAGACGCGTAGAGCTAGGTAAATCGAATTTGGGCTCGTTTTGTTAGTTATGATGAGATCTTACCACAAAACTTGGTGGAGCGACCTGAAGGTATACTTCGACATTCACTACTGGAACTCCTAGACGCGAAGAGCTAGGTGTATCGAATTTGGGCTGGTTTTGTTAGTTATGATGAGATCTTACCACAAAACTTGGTGGAGTGACCTGAAGGTATACTTCGACATCCACTACTGAAACTCCTAGACGCGTAGAGCTAGGTAAATCGAATTTGGGCTCGTTTTGTTAGTTATGATGAGATCTTACCACAAAACTTGGTGTAGTGACCTGAAGGTATACTTCGACATCCACTACTGGAACTCCTAGACGCGTAGAGCTAGGTAAATCGAATTTGGGCTCGTTTTGTTAGTTATGATGAGATCTTACCACAAAACTTGGTGGAGCGACCTGAAGGTATACTTCGACATTCGCTACTGGAACTCCTAGACGCGTTGTCTTTCCGCAACCAAAGGACGTGCCTTCGGGCTTTGAGGTCCGTTTTTACTAGATGGTAATTTGTGACCATTCTGTCGTAACACCTTGCGTACATGTTCTAGCTCACCCTGAATGTGAAGGTGACACAGGTCATGAGCACGGTTGACAAGAGTGGTGGCAACCGACGCTAGGTGGCGTGGGTGGTGATGCGACAGGCCGTGCAGATACCTGTCCGTGTGTGTCTGCTTCCGGTAAACTGAGTGACCAAAACTACCACCCGGTCGTACATGGATAAGTACATCCAAGAATGGCAAGGTTCGCTCTTTCTCCATTTCATACGTGAATTATTATGTGTCGAAATCATCATACTAGTATTATAAATGCAAAAGTGTGTTCGTTTGTCGGTGTGTCCTTCAATCACGCAGCAACGGAGCAACGGATCGACGTATTTTTTGGCATTTGTGGCCACCGAACGAAGGTGATGTACCTAATAATTACTATCTGCCACTAGGTTAAAATAACGAGAGTAAAATAATACAATTTAATTGTATTTGAAACAAAATTAAACGTACATTTAACAATCGTGAAAAGATGTTCAAGAATAGAAACGTCCTCATTACCATTATTACTCTGCTCGGTTGCGCTGGCGATGTAATGTAATCTGCTTTACAATTTAAATATAACAATTTACCCAAGGTCTATTTGGTGAAATTACAGGATTCTAGGTTTTCTTAATTATATACATACTAGATGATGCCCGCGACTTCGTCGGCGTGGATTAAGTTGATTAATTTTCCGGCATCATCTGCGCGGCGGGCGGGGATGAAGCCGGCAATGCATTGGAGGTTCCTCTGGTGCTAAAAATGTTCATGGGTAATCACTTAACATCAGGTGACCCGCCTGCTGGTTTGCTCGCTATACATATATGAAAACTAAGTATATAATATTCCAATTTGCACCCTCCAAGACTCTCACGAGACTAATTATACGAAGGCCTTAATTAGTTTAGTAGTAGTAGCAGTAGTTCTCAACTAGTGAAGCCGGACAGCAAACGAACTGGTTCAAACTTAATACTGGGTTTAGTTAACTATTCAAATAATAAAGTTTCATTTCAAGCTCAGCTCTCGTATATTTATTTATTATTTCGGGCCGTCTTTTCGCTTCGATATTATTATATGACTGCCTGAAAAAAGGAGTATATTGTTTTCAGGGTTCATGTATGTATGTATGTATGTATGTATGTATGTATGTATGTATGTATGTATGTATGTATGTATGTATGTATGTATGTATGTATGTATGTGTGTATGTATGTATGTATGTTTGTATGTATGTATGTAACAGTTACGCTGAATTTAGGCGAAGATTTATTGATATATTTTCTGCTAATAGTAATTAATAAATTAAATTGGACGTATTCTGTGTATCATATTTTGTAATGAACTTTGTATACCCTGTATTAGGTTAATTTAGTTTTTAGTAAGTGAAGGTTTTCTTTTGACTGTTATTTTATTGATAAATTAATGAAATATAATTTTCGAATTTATACCTAATCTAATAAAAACCTAATTTAATTTACAAAGATTGAAATACCTACTTCAATGTACTTAAATAATTAGATTTAAGAATTTAGTATTTATATATTTTTATATGCATGTTGTGTTAGCCTATAATTGGTTGAACATTTAAGATATATATATATATATTGTACGCGTTTAATTATTATTAATAATAATAATAATAAAGTCTTTATTTGCAAAATTACACGGTTCAATATTATAACTCCCAAAAAGTAAGGACTGTGTTATGGGAGTTAGAAATTAATTTAATAATTGTTATATAATGTAACAACTGTTGGCTATCCTGATAAATAAATAAATAAATAAATGTGAGTTTGTATATTTCACCATAACTTCTATACGCCTTAACCGATAAATGAGGTATCGTTAGAATCTCTAGTTTATTCCGGTAACATAGGCTACTAAAATTTAAAAAAAAATTGATGGGTTGACCATGGTTCCGCATTAAAGACTAAAGTTGAAAAAAAATATTCGAAAATAAGATTAACTATATAATCATCATCTTAAAAATGATGAGTAGATTCCAAAAATATATTACACTATACCTACTAGTTCAATATCCAGAGATTTTCAAAAAAATATCATTTATTACACGACTGCCCAAAAAAGGAGTGTTATGTTTTCAGGTTTCGTGTATGTATGTGTGTCTACGGCAGAGCAGTCGTATTTTTTAATAATTTAATAATTATATTCACTTGTGTGACTGAGGAGTTTTAGTTTTCATAGGTTTGGTATAAAAATCGGCCTCAATGTAAAGCCTTATAGCGAAAACACACTAAGGACCGGACAATTTGACAATTTCATATTATTTTTATTGTAATGTTACAAAGTAGACTTACTGAAATTGTTAATTTATAATTGTTTAATTGTTAGCTATAATACTAATACTATAATAAAAATGCGAAAGTGTCTGTCTGCTACGCTTTCATGGCCCATTCTTTCAACCGATTTCGATGAAATTTAGTACAGGAATAGATTGTATTCCGGGGAAGGACATAGACTACTTTTTATCCCGGAAAATTAAAGAGCTCCCACGGGAATTAAAAAATCTTAATCCACGCGAACGAAGTCGCGGGCATCAGCTAGTAAATAATAAAGCTAACAAGCAAAAATAAATAACAAGTACGCAAAGGCGGTCTCATCACTAAAAGTGATCTCTTTCAGACAACCTTCAATTATAGAAGCAAATGCAATGAATGCGTGAATGAATAAAGTTCAATTCACGAATCGCGCCCAACTATTTTTGATCACATCAACTATCAAGAAAAGTGCTTTACATAGGTACAATAAATTTCACCATCACCAAGTCATGCGTTTTATGGTCAACTAGCGGACGCCCGCGACTTCGTTCGCGTGGCATAAATTTTTTAATTCCCATAGGCATTCCTTAATTTTCCGGGATAAAAATAACCCATGAAAAAAAAACCGTCGATTCATTGCTCTGTTGCGGCGTGATTGAAGAACAATTTAACGTCCTTTGGGATAGAATTTATAAAAACTGTGAATTATGTATTTCACAATTTAAACCGGTAGCCCAAATATCAAGTTTCACGGCTATTTCACTTGAAAAACGCCGGCCTTTTACACCAACTTTCAACCCCTATTTTACCCTTTAGGGGTGGAATTTTGAAAAACTGTGCTACACGTACTTCTTCATTTATTACTTAAAGCCAAAATACCAAGTTTCGTTGATACAACTTGAGAAATATCTTGAGAAATGAAGGACTCTCATAAAAACTTTCATCCCCTATTTCACCCCTTCGGGGGTAGAATTTTCAAAAACTGTGAAACACGTATTTCTTTATTTTTTACCGATAACTCACATACTAAGTTTCATGGATATAACTTGAGAAATGACGGACTTTCATACAACCTTTCAACCCCTATTTCACCCCCTTAGGGGTGGAATTTTGAAAAATCCTTCCTTAGTGAGCGCCTACGTTACAAAAGAAAGCTACTGTCAAAATTTCAAGTCTCTAACCCTAACGGGTTAGGCTGTGCGTTGATATATAAGTCAGTCAGTCAGTCAGTCAGTCAGTCAGTCAGTCAGTCAGGACTTTGAAAGATAATAAGCCAATATTTTGACATTCTAGAGCAGGGATTCTAGAGCAGGGAGGGACCCCAAGGGGTCGATATCCCAGGGGTTGACATAAACGAAAACTGATTTTGGGGGTCGACGAGGTCTAAAAATCGACCCCTATTAATTAACACAAGTACTTATTTGAAACTTTCAAGATACTGTATGTTGTGTTACGTGTACCAACTTAGAAATGTGTCCGTCTATCTGTCTGTCTGCCTATCCGTTTTTTTTCGTCTAACTGTTTGTGTTATCCTTTTACTGTCCATCTAGATATTTAGCCGATTGTAACTGGTACAGAGGGGCTAAAACAAATCTAAGCTCACGCAGACAAAGTTGCGGAAATCATATAGTTTTTAATTAAAAAAAGACGTGTGGCACTCGGAGACTGCCGCGGTAAAGCTATTGCATAGCATTTTTTATCAACTTGCTATGACTACTTGTGTGACTTCAAGTTGTTGAAAATATAAAGGCGAAATATTTTTATGAAACGATGATTTTGGTTGCTGTTTTTTGATTCCTCTTGGACATCCGGACTATTGAAAACATAATTCTTTAAAATTATTTCGCCTTTATATTTTCAACAACTTGAAGTCAACAACACAAGTAGTCATAGTAACCAAAGTGTTAGGTTTTTTTTCGTTACGGAATTTCTGGATTCGGTCTCCACGCTCAAGGCCCGCGATAGAAGCTATGCAATAGCTTAAAAGTCTAGGAAAAAGGTAGGTTGTAATAATATAATTAAACCGTAAACATATACAACTTCGTATTACCAGAGTGAACGATATTACCGCGAACTGATTTGTCACTGGAGCTTGATTCATTAGACGGGCTTTAATCTTCGAATTCTGTTTTGGCATAACTCTCACCCTCCCTTGTTTTGGTTTAATACGTACTTACTTCTTAGTGTTTATTCTGACGAACCACAAGAACATACAGGGGTAATTAAATCTCTAGGCAGTGCTCGCAAATGTGGTCTTCCTGAAGAGACATAGCCAGTATAAGGTCGCAAGGAAGGTAACTATACTATAGGATATAACATAGTATAGTGGAAAACATCTTTCGTCCTATCGCGGTAGTCTGTACAGTGTACATATAAAAGAGCAAGAACGGAACTTTAGATCCGTCACACATTTTTTATCTTCACTTGTAAATTCGCGTTTTTGCCATAAGGCTAAAGAAACAACCACAAAAAGTGCTTCGAGTTGTTTGTGGTTGTAGCCACGCCGTCGTCTGTATTTAGCGCCATGTACGAGACATGACTACGCGTTTTTGTGCCCGGCAACAATCATTCGCGGTTGTGGTGTGGTTGTACTTGTGACACGTCTATAAAGACCCTTTGATTGATTGGTACGATTAATACAATATTCAAACATCATATTTCTCAAAGAGATTCACCTTCAGGTTAATGGGATCATTTCGTAACCAAAGTTTTGATTATATTATAGCGTCGTATAAAAGCTGGACCATTACTCATTGGAGGGATCAACAAAACAAACCAACCTTATACAGACTTACTTTACATATTTATACAATTTTCACGTTGGTATATTATATCTAAATTTTAAACATCTATATGCTAAGCTGACTTATTAATAACTCCAGGCGATTTGTACTCTACAAGTTCCTTTAGATAAGTACACCATACGTACCTACTACAGTTATCATTACTACTAATATAAAGTGTGTTGCGAAAGTGTGTTTGTTTGTTGGCTTGTCCTTCGAACACGCCGCAATAGAATGACGGAACTACGTAATTTTTTGCATGGGTACCTATATTAGAGGATTTCGAGAGTGACATAGACTACTTTTTATCACGAAAAATTAAGGAGATCCCTTCGGAATTAAAATAAAATATTCCACGCGGACGAATTTGCGGGCATCGGCTAATTTCAAGTGAGATTCAGAACGTCATCATCATCACTACAGCCCATTAACGTCCCACTGCTGGGCACAGGCCTCCACTCTCATAGGAGAGCGGGAATTAGAGCTTAGACCCACCACGCTGCTCCAATGCGGGTTGGCGGGCTTTAACGACTATTATCATGTTAGTGATAATAACCGGGACCGACGGCTTAACGTGCTCTCCGAGGCACGGGGGTGAAACACCGCCAACTTCCAACTCCGGGCTGGCACTGAGAATTTCTCAAATCAGAACGTACATGAAGAATTTTAAAACGGCTTTGTCAAACATACCTACGTGAGACGGACAGACAGACAAATGGACTGAACTTTAAGGGTTCCTTATTTTACCACGGAACCCTTAAATGTAAATTGCTTGGCGTGAAAATAAGCGCACGAACCGTAAATCTAATAACTTCCATTTAGCCAACCCTGTATCGATTCGTGTTAGTGTAACCATACATCATTTTGGCAAGCTCAGTACATAATTTCATTTTTTTTTTTTTTTTTTAATCCACTACAAGTTCGCCCTTGACTGCGATCTCACCTGATGGTAAGTGATGATGCAGTCTAAGATGGTAGCGGGCTAACCTGTTAGGGGCATGGCCAGTTATAATAAGCCCATACCCCTATTCGGTTTCTACACGGCATCGTACCGGAACACTAAATCGCTTGGCGGCACGTCTTTGCCGGTAGGGTGGTAACTAGCCACGGCCGAAGCCTCCCACCAGGCCAGACCAGGGAAAATTCAGAAATTATAAATTCCCAAATTGACCCTGCCGGGGATCGAACCCGGGACCTCCGCACGTTAAGACAACAGCGCTGCACACTGCGCCACGGAGGTCGTCATAAACCGCTGGGCTGGTACCGACGGCGTTTATTATTATAAACAAGCCAACTATGCTAATGGAGAATAAAAACAGTACGGGACGCGGTTAAACGGAACGTGCACGAAAATTACTTAGCTGTGGGTAGTTTGCGAAACTAGCTTCTATTAAAAGTTTAAACTAAGTACACAAGCATGAAATTGTAGTGCCGGCATATTGTGATAATATAATATATTTCAGGTTTTACTGGTTTTGCGTGAGTACGATTATAATTTTGAGTTAGTCTGAGATTAAATACGTTAACATCAAGTATTTTGGTAGAATAATAATATTACCTATACCTACCTCTCTAATAATTTGTGATTTATAATTAGCAGATTGCGTGAGAACGATGATAATCTGGAGATGTTGGGAGTAGTCAGAGGTTTAATTATACCTTATCTATAGCATTACCTATTCTGTGTCTATAGTCCGACAAACTTATCTGACCAGCAGGGCGACCGCGTATCTTTTGCATCAATCATTGATACATCGCAATCACCTCTGATTGGTTAACACTCTTCAACTATTGGACGAAATCCATTGACGCAGCAAGAATACCATAAATTCAGCCAATCGGAGGTGATTCCGATGTATCAATGATTGATGCAAAAGATACGCAGTCGCCCTGCCGGTGACATCGTCGCTAGTATCTATGAAATAATTTAATATAAAAAATTATTTTTAAACAACCGACTTCAAACTCCCACGCCAACTTTACAACAACAAGCACACGCTATACAAAGTACTTATTTTATTATTGATATTTTAAAAACCGCTCGACCGATTTCGATAAAATTTATATGGGACCACTTGGGAAGTATGCCCTTTCAAATAAAAAAGAATCATCCAAAACGGTCCACCCAGTCAAAAGTTCTGAGGTAACAAACATTAAAAAAAAAACCGGGCAAGTGCGAGTCGGACTCGCGCACGAAGGGTTCCGTACCATTATTAATAAATAATTACCTTTGTTAATGAACCGCAAGACTAACTTTGTTTGTAGAGGTTTATTGTTAATATCAAAAAAACTATGCTAGTTGGAGCATTGGCTATAGTTTTCCTGTAAAGTATACGTAAATTCCTATTGACCATAATTATTTCAAATTTTTCGATTGGTAAACTCCGGAGATAAGGGGGGGGAACGGTATTTTTTTAGACATTTTCCCCGATAAATCACTAACTATCATAACTAAAAATAATTAAAAATCTGTTTTAGAATTTACAAAGTATACCCTTTCATATGATACCTCACACAGTACAGTTATCTCACTTTTAAATTTCAACCCTCAGATTTTCCCCCCTTTTTAAATAAAAACAAAAATAATTTCCAATTTTTTTTAATTCCAGTGTCTTTGGGCCACTAATATACACAAATATTCCAAATTTCATGTCGATAGCTTTGGTAGTTACAGAAATAATCGAGTGTGACGGACGGACAGACGGACAGACAGACGGAGAAAGTCGCACCATAAGGGTTCCATTTTACCATTTTGGTACGGAACCCTAAAAAACAGTCGAATTAAGAACCTCCTCCTTTTTTTGAAGTCGGTTGAAAATAAATACGAATACATAACAGGCATAAAAATTAGTTCTCTCACGTGGTGGTAAGTGATGATGCTAGGATGTCTAGGATGGTATAGCGGGCTAACCTGTTAGGGGTATCGTAGTTATAAATGAAACCTATACCCCTATTTCGGAATGCTAAGAAGCTTGGCAGAACTAAATAGGTCTGGTTCGTAATTTCAAATTTCATAAAAATAAAGCAGTAGGTACAATTTCCCTCGCCAAACATCATCGAGAAAAAGCAGCCTAAACTACGTGTAGTTTATTTACTCCGAATATTCTTTGACAGTTAAAGCTATCATAAACAAGTACAAATACGGCTCAGCAAATATTAAGACGTACCTCCGCATTCATGTAATGGCGTACACCAGAAGAGTTCCCGGTTATTGAGTCGTTAGAATATAATTTCATCTCGTGTTTATGGCCCCATAAAAAGTTTGCAGCCCTCATACTAGGCTGAAAACTGGTGGGTGATTTGTTCGAGGTCTTGTTTCATCAATCGATTTCACTTTTTTTTATTCCACTACAAGTTACCCTTGGCTGCGATCTCACCTGGTGATAAGTGATGATGCAGTCTGAGATGGTAGCGGGCTAACCTGTTAGGGGTGTGGTAGTCATATTTTAAACCCAAACACCCCTAATCAGTTTCTACACGGCATCGTACCGGAACGCTTAATCGCTTGGCGGGACTTCTTGGCCGGTAGTGTGGTATCTAGCCACGGCCAAAGCCTCCCACGAGACCAGACCAGAGAATATTCAGAATTTTTTTATTCCCAAACTGTCACAGCTTGTGGTGGTTCTTTATTATTAACGTACAGGTAAGATAATTATTAATCTCACAAAACAATCAAAATAATAAGTATGAACAATATAGCCTTTTTTATCGGTATTCTTAATTAGGAATAATATTAAATAATAACACTTACCTTTAATAGATAGAATTTAAACATCAATAGCAGAAGCATTAGGTTCGCAGATGCTCTACGAAACTGCCACTAATTCAAGCACACAGAATACTTTTAAATGAATAAAACTTAATGCTTGAGTATAAAAACTTTCAAAAAAATCGCTCACTAACGCTTGGACTATACAACCGCTGCCAATCACCGACCGTAACCTCTTCGAGGCGCCTCGTTCAAATTTTACCTCCAATTTAAGATTGCATTTCATTTTTTCCCTTCAATATTTTCTTTCCGTGATTAATCTTTGTTGAGGAAATTGATTTCTTCAATAGGAACTGAAGAAGGAGACAGCTTCGAAATATCTTTAAAAATTCAAACGCAGCCTTCGGCGTTTTGTACGCTCGTACATTGCAGTATACTATAGTAGGTACATCCAAGCGAAATTCGCTTGGATGTACCGAATGTACCTACGCTTGGATATACGCTTGGTTGATTAGTCTTGTTAGGTATTAGTCCATTCATTCTAGATTTCAATGTATTGGCGAAACGGCAAAATTAATAACACTTTGAAACCACTGTGGTTTTATACCTATGAGTGAGTACATTAAAAATTTGATTTGACATGATTGTGCTTTTAACTTTGAATAAATTAATGTAATTTTTAGATATATTACTAGTAACATAATATATTATCTAATGCCCCCTTTGTTATGCTAAAATGACTGGACTACAAGTACAACAATGGCGAGGAAATGTGTTGAATCTAGCAAACTGCGACTGGGAAAAAAAGCACTTTTTCGCCCATACATATTACCAAGTCACCAGCTCCAGCATCGAGCTGATCTGATGATGGAACCAGGAGGTGGATAGTGGAACTCTTCAATGATTAAGATCAGTAAGCCCCTCGAGTATGGACTCAATTGGTTTGTTTTAAAGATTCCAAGCGTGTTTTTGAACTAATTTATGGCTTATTTTACTGAGCTGCGAATTTTAGTCAACTTTAACGCACCATAGCTTGTAAACTATAAATATATCACAACAAATGTTTTGAATTTATTTGTAGGTAATTTATTAAGGAACAATCTTCTCTTTGACAGATTTGTCCTCGCTTATATAGTTTTCTTGAAAATGTAGAAAATCTGCAAAAATGAATGGACTATATGGGACTTTGCATAGACCGATCATTGAATAATAAGCGGATACCCATTTTTTTTGGAAGTTTAATCCGTACAAATATTATAAATGCGAAAGTGTGCCCAACTACTCAACCGTTTTGATGAAATTTGGTACAGAGAATGGTTACATCCCTGGGTAGTACATAGGCTTTTTAGCCCGGATAATTAATTGAAGAGTATCCGCGGGAATAAAAAAAACATCTATCCACGCAGACGAAGTCGCGGGCATCATCTAGTTAAGTTATAATAATTAAAAGTGCTTAACAAACTAAAAAAAAACCGGCCAAGTGCGAGTCGGACTCGCGCACCGAGGGTTCCGTACAAACCTGTAATAAGTTTTAAATTAAATGTTTTTTTTAAAAATTTGAGTTGATTGAATGAAAGGTAAATTGCGATTTACGATTAATGACGTATTAAAAAAAAACTACTTACTTGATCTCGTTCAAACCAATTTTCGGTGGTAGTTTGCATGGTAATGTACAACATATATTTTTTTTAGTTTTATCATTCTCTTATTTTAGAAGTTACGGGGGGGGGGACACACATTTTACCACTTTGGAAGTGTCTCTCGCGCAAACTATTCAGTTTAGAAAAAAATGATATTACAAACCTCAATATCATTTTTGAAGACCTATCCATAGATACCCCACAACTATGGGTTAGATGAAAAAAAAATTTTTGAGTTTCAGTTCTAAGTATGGGGAACCCCAAAATTTATTGTTTTTTTTCTATTTTTGTAAGAAAATCTTAATGCGGTTTACAGAATACATCTACTTACCAAGTTTCAACAGTATAGCTCTTATAGTTTCGGAAAAAAGTGGCTGTGACATACGGACGGACAGACAGACAGACAGACATGACGAATCTATAAGGGTTCCGTTTTTGCCAAATTTGGCTACGGAACCCTAAAAACCACGGAAGACCTGAAATTTACGTATTTTGGAAGACCTTTTTATAGGAAACTAGCTGATGCCCGCGACTTCGTCCGCGTGGTTTAAGTTTTGGTTATTCCCGCGGGAACTCCTTAATTTTCCAGGATAAAAAGTAGCCTATGTCACTCTCCAGGTCCTCACCTATACAACAAAAAAAGAATTAGCGAAATTGGTCCAGCCGTTCACGCGTGATGCCGTGACCAAGGGAAATAGGAATTCATTTTTATACGAGTATATATATAAAATAGATTTAATTTTGGCATAGTAAACATCTATCTAGTCTATACATAGACTGATAGAGATCAAATAAATATTATAAATGCGAAAGTTTGTATGGATGGATGGATGGATGTATGGATGTATGGATGTATGGATGTTTGTTACTCAATCACGCGCCAACGGCTGCACGGATCTGGCTGAAATTTGGCACAGAGATAGAATATGGAATAGCACATAGGCTACTTTTTATCCCGGAAAATTAAGGAGTTCCCGCGGGAACCAAAAAACCTCAATCCACGCGGACGTAGTCGCGGGCATAAGCTAGTATGTTATAATGCACATAGAATCAAATCAATTAAATCAAATCAATCAAATATCAAATATAAATATATAAATATTATAAATGCGAAAGTTTGGATGGATGGATGGATGGATGTATGGATGTATGGATGTTTGTTACTCAATCACGCACCAACGGCTGCACGGATCTGGCTGAAATTTGGCACAGAGATACTATATAGTCTGGAATAGCACTTAGGCTACTTTTTATCCCAGAAAATTAAAGAGTTCCCGCGGGAACCAAAAAACCTCAAATGGATGTTTGTTACTCAATCACGCCAGAACGGCTGAACGGATCTAGATGAAATTTGGCACAGAGATAGATTATAGTCTGGACTAACACATAGGCTACTTTTAATCCCGGAAAATTAAAGAGTTCCCGCGGGATCCACAAAACCTCGATCCACGCGTACGAGGTCGCGGGCATCAGCTAGTATATAAATATTATAAATGCGAAAGTTTGGATGGATGTTTGTTACTCAATCACGCCCCAACGGCTGAACGGATCTGGATGAAATGTGGCACAGAGATAGATTATAGTCTGGAATAGCACATAGGCTACTTTTTATCCCGGAAAATGAAAGATTTCCCGCGGGAACCAAAAAAACCTCAATCCACGCGTACGAAGTCGCGGGCATTAGCTAGTATGTATATATACGAGTCATAATAATGAATCTAACGTCTCTGCAATAACTATTTTCATTTTGAAGAGCCCGGGCAATCGTTGCCTCACTTTAAATTTTAATTTCAAATCTAAAATTGGAATTTGAAAAGAAAAATCCGACGAAAGATTTTTGAAATGAAACCATTTTTGCCGTCGATTCGAATACGACCACTAGCAATTTTGAATAGTGAAATGAAATGAGTGAATGAATCAGTTGCACAATTAACTATGAGCGGCCTTACTATGAGTTATTGATGCTACATCTAGCTTTCAATGTTCTACGTTTAGCTCTGAGCTAACAGATTTACGAGCTCACTGATTTACGTTCTGCGTTTTTTATAATGTAACATGCGATAGCTTGAACCCTAAACTTGTAATACCTTGGACGTCTTCACATTATACACATTACAAGCAACATACCAATACATACTCAAGTGCCTTAGGTTATAACCGAGACGCACTAATTAGCATCTAATTAGCATAATCTATTTTCTCTTTGACATCATTATACCTATTATGTTGGCTGTGAACTCGACTGTAATAAATATGCTAAGTGAATTTGAAGCATAAACCTACTGCACTAGATGATGCCCGCAACTTCATCCGAGTGCATTAAGTTTTTGAGATTCCCGCGGGAGCTCTTAAATTATCCGTGATAAAATGTGATAATGTAGGGTCTAAGCTATCTCCAATAAAAATTTCAGCCGAATCGGTTCAGTCGGTGTGGCGTGAAGAGTTACATACATACATAGTGTAACTTTTAATTTTACGCGCATAAGCTTTTTTTAAGTGACTGATGGTGGGGCATTTGATAAATTGTTCATTTAACAAGTTAGGACACTTGTTAAATGAACAATGTGTCTAGTTTTTAAGGTTTTTTTATGTAGTTAACAATCTTTGGTTGTCCAAATAAATATAAATAAATCACTACAGCCTATTAACGTCCCACTGCTGGGCACAGGCCTCCACTCTCATAGGAGAGCGGGAATTAGAGCTTAGACCCACCACGCTGCTCCAATGCGGGTTGGCGGGCTTTAACGACTATTATCATGTTAGTGATAATAACCGGGACCGACGGCTTAACGTGCTCTCCGAGGCACGGGGGTGAAACACCGCCAACTTCCAACTCCGGGCTGGCACTGAGAATTTCTTAATTGAAAAACCATACCTAACTTTTATGCCCGACCGGGAATCGAACCCAGGACCTCGTGATCCGCAGTCGACTGTGCTAACCACTAGACCAACAAGGCAGTCATAAATAAATAAATAAATACATATAATGCACACATTTACTTTGTTATAGAGTAGGTATATAGTCCATGATTACTATGCCATTATGAAAACCATTATTATATTTATGTTTATCAATTCCCACAAAATTACGTATCGCGCATAAGGTATTTATGTACTTTTATATACAGAAGTTGCGTAGGGGCTTGATTTAATCATATCTGTATTTCCCTCCATTTAAGACGGAACTGGCATTTCAAAGGTTAAAATCTAAAAGGGAAGTCTCTCTTACCTTTTTTTCACCGTTTCTTTTTAAGTTCACAGGGCTGTGTAAGGGCGGCAGTCTTACAAAAGACTTCTGAATTCTAAGTTGGGTGTTAAAGCTAAAAGGCAAACTGAAATTCTAATTACTTAGACCGTACTGCAGCCCAAGCACGATCAGTGAGAGAACGCTACCTCGCGGTGCGGCATTTTCATTGACATAGATAAGAAAAAAGTTGGAGGTGGAGATAGAAAAAAGTTGGAGGTGGATCACACTGATATTGTGAACTATTAAGACTGCTCGCACGAATTTCAAAGTCGCTCACGTTGGACAGTGAGTTACACTGTCCAACGTGAGCGACAAATGCGACCATTCGACTCGACGCGACGCGACGCGATGGTATGAAACAGTAGCTTTATGTATATCATTTCCTACGGAGTCGCATCGCCGTCACTTTCGTCGCTCAACGAGGACAACAGGTAGGTAAATTATTAGGTATTTTTTATCACGCAAAATCAAACAGTTCCCACGGGATTTTAAAAATCTAACTGAATTTCCACACGGACGAAGTCTCGGACATCTACTAGTATTGAAACAATACTATGTACCTAAGACATATTATACACTCTATCCCGACTACCTCCTTTTCACTGTGCCATTATCAAGCTAAAAGTACTTTCTAACAGAATAGACACGCGAAGATCCTCAGTCACATCGTCTATTCGTCTCACGTAATCGCAATATATTCCGAAGCTTATAAATATTAGAGTCGTCGTCGCTTGCTCTTTTTATCGGTCGAGTTTTTAAATGTATAGTCTTACCAGATACAACATATTCATGACTAGATGATGCCCGCGACTTCGTCTGCGTTAATTGTTTTTTTTTTACTCCCACGGGAACTCTTTAATTTTCCGGGATAAACAGTATTCCAGACTGTAATCTATCTCTGTGGAAAATTTCAGCCAGATCCGTTCAGCCGTTGGGGCGTGGTTGAGTAACAAACATCCATACATCCATACATCCATACATCCATACATCCATACATCCATCCAAACTTTCGCATTTATAATATTAGTAAGATTAGTATAGATTGCAGTACCAATTAAGGCTTTCTGAAAACCTACGCAACTTGAGTAAAGTATCTTTGGTTCGTTTCTAGGGCATCTGAAAATCCGGTCAGAGACATGAAAATATTTTCTTGCACGATTAAAATTTGTAGTTATATAAAATCCTATAGAAATAACAAACTAATATTGAAAAGTTGAAAATAACCGAGTTATTAAAAACAATCGTCTATTTAGGGCAGGCGACCCTAGAAACGGCAATACCTAGGTATTGCCGTTTCAATATAGCCAAGTCTTAAATATATTGCTAGTTACATTAATGGTATGTAGGTAGATGCCCACGCATTCCTTATCCTAAGCTTTGAAAGCCTTCACTGACAAGGGAATTTAATTAACCCGATATCCGTTAGCCTCAAGACCTTGATCAGAGCCAAGCTTTAGTTAAGGTAGCGTAAGAATGTTGGCTTAGGCTTAAGGTGAATTAAATTAACAGCGACCCAAGAACAATCAGTGCGACAACGATGTCTCGGCTTTGCAACGCTTTATAAACCGCGAGAGAGATATATCACACAGATTATGCTTAGACTGTTCCTTGTATTGTTGAGAAAGAAGAAATTTTAAGCAATTTATGATGTTAGTGAGTACCTATTTAAAAAATGTGTCTTAAATTAAAATAATATACCTACTTACTTCAATTACACTCTCCTCTATCTAACGCCATCTTTTCACACTTTTTGTTTTAAATTTTGATGTCTATCCTAAACGTTTGAATGAGTCTCATAATTAATGCAAGAGGCGCATTTTTGACCACTGAAAAAACTATAAACGCGCCATAAAATCTCGTAATCGCCAAAATATGTTGACGTCATCAGCATTCCTACGATGCTATCTATGCAGTCATATCTTTCATACGACATTGAATGTTCATTTTGAAAAATATTTTGACGACCTCCGTGGCGCAGTGGTTCGATCAGTCAATTTGGGAGTTTATAATTTCTGAATTTTCTCTGTTCTGGCCTGGTGGGAGGCTTCGGCCGTGGCTGGTTACCACCCTACCGGCAAAGACGTTCCGGTACGATGCCGTGTAGAAACCGAATAGGGATATGGGTTTAATATAACTGCCACGCCCCTAACAGGTTAGCCCGCTACCATCTTAGACTGCATCTTCACTTGCTATCAGGTGAGATCGCAGTCAAGGGTTAACTTGTAGCGGTTAAAAAAAAATACGCCTTAAACTCAAACACGTGTATGTATCACGATTAACGACGTAGGTAGAAGCAAAGATTGCTTAATAAAGCGCTTTTTCCTGCTTAGAAAAGCGCGTAGCAATATTGTATTATGTACATACGATAAACGATGTTGCGTATCGTATACAGGCATAAAAGTGATCACATACTAACGCACAGGAGATGTGAATGACGCTTACAATATATGTAACGCATTTTTCAAAAGATAATAGCTAATAATGCGTGACCAGGACCGGACAAATCAAAAGATCAGCGCGTCCTTTCATTCGTCGTCATGCGCGGAAGGTCATTTCGTCCTATCCGGCCCCATTCATAGACTTACGCAGACTTTTTGTCCGTCAGACAATTTTTTGTCCATACTGTGCTTGGCTACCTATGTTGTACTCAATCTCAAAATTTAACTTAAATGACAGATCTTGATATAGTGCTATCTCGTTCAATAGGCTTCCGGCAAATATGAACCTATGGACCTACCAATTTGGAAGGTATAGTTTAGAGATTTTAGTAGCCACATTATGACTATTCAGACGCAACGAGCAGATCAAAGGAATTTTGATTGCGTCGGAACTCAGACGGTGTTGATACTCATAATGACTTGATGCTTCGATGTGATTTAAAGTTAGTTTTAAGATTTATGCTACTAACGTTGCGCCTCTTCAGGCTTTTGCGGCTCTTATGACCGTGCGCAATCTCATGGTGTCATGGGTGCACGATTTTGCGTGTCTCGTACAGGCGTAAAACTGTACCGGAGCAAAACTGTGTGAACGGGCGGAGTGAGGAAATCCGGTAATAGAATTATGGATAATGGATTCTCTACATACAAAACGGTGACTGGTAAATAAATGATTCGCAGCTATCTGAGTCATATTTTTTTCTTATTTTATGATTATGATTAGACGCTTATAATATATAGCAAATTAGATAAAAATTACAAGATTGAAGAAGAATTGATTATTTTGAATGGTTTTTATCTAATTATATTCAGAATCAAATCGCTCACATTAGAAAATATCTCTAAAATGATTGATTTACTTTTTGTTTTCGGTTATTCTATTATTTCGGTCACTTGTGTGGTTTAAAAAAAAATCGCAACAGGACTTTGGCATAGTATTCCGAACCAGTGGTAGATTCACAAATAACACACATACAAAACATAAGCACTTACAAAATAGAAAAACACTTGTAAAGTTTATTTAAATAAAAAATATTTGAATTTTAAGTGTTCTCTCTCTTATTTTCCAGAATAAAAAGCGTCTTTTCGAGTATAATAAAAATAGGTTATCAGGGACAGACAGACAATCGATAATTTCAAGGAAGTTCTACCTAAACACGAAATACCTACTAACTATTACTTCGTAACCTAAGCACACCTTAGAATGTAGAGGGATACTTATCTAACTATCGAGTTGTTACGTATAAAACCTTAGAAACTTCGACCTCGTGTAAGAAGCCAATATAAGGAATAAGTCCCACGGCTCAAAAAGTTATGTAGCGGCCAATTTAAATGCGTATTGTTAACGCACCCAACAAAATGAATAGTCAATTAATTGTCTTAAGAGCCCCCGCGCACGGGCAACTAAAAGTTTGAGTTGCCTGGCAACTTATTTTAGGGTGCACGCACGGGCATCTTGTCTGGACATCAACTCCATGGACGTTGCACGCAGGGTTGCCACCCGTACGTTATAATAAAGTATTGTACGTTATTTCTGGTAATTGTACTCTATACTTTATGAGAACAATAAAGTACGCGAAAATACTTTATTTCGCATGATTTGATTTCTCTGGGATTACAAAACGCAAGTAATAAAACTAGGTCTATTGAAGCTAACCTCATATTATGGATAATATGTATATAATAAAACGTGCAAAACGTCTTTATTTGTCGCTGAACAGGAACACTTCCGAGCGTGATCTAGCCTATAATATCTCTATCAATCATTATTTCGGTCTTCAGCATCTTCAGACAATTGCCCTAGAGAGCCAATTGCAAAACTGCTTAACGCTCTATTATTTTGCACCATTTATAAGTATTTTATGGACTGATGACGGCAAAAAGTACTTATGTATGTACTAAGTATTTTTAACATACCTGTGGTTAACATAATAACTACAAAAATGGAGTCACGGGACTATATTTTTACAAATTTACAAGTGAATATTAAATTTAAATTACGTTTATACCAAAAAAATTTAACACAAAATAAAAAGTACTTAATTTTACCAAAAAATTACCTTAATCGACAGAAATAAGAAGAACCGTAATTTTTTGTCATTTTTTTTTCTTCCCTCGTTGGACATTTTTGCTTCTAGATCAAAATGGCACGCCTACCACGCAGATTTTTTTGTTTCCTTGTATAAAGGAAATAGTTAGGAATCTAAAAAAGTGATTAAATTAACACCGGCTGCTTTCAACAACAAAGAAAACTCCAGTTGAAACATAAAATGATGGAAAATTTCCTTGTCACTTAAAAATGTACAAAAATATACACCACAATATTTATTTAAATAAAATCCTAACGTATTTGTAAAGTGAACATTCTAAGCAAACTAATAAAGTATTACACTCAAATACTTTCTTGCAAAATTTTAAAGTAAACTTAAGTTAAACTTTCATTATCGGCTATTTGGTTAGATGTAAATATCGCACGTTCTTTATTATTTATCGCATATGTTTGAGAGTATTTTTATATACCTACCTAGAAGTAAAATATTTGTATTTTTTGACATTATTTACAAAAGTCTTATTATCTGAGAATATTAAACCATGGAAAAAGCTTTGGAATTATTAAATTCGTTAAAATTATTCATCCCATAGTGCGACGGAACAGAAAAATAAACGATTGCAGAAGTATAATCAATAGGAAATCATACATGGTGATCCACAAAACAAAGCAAAGCGTCTCTGAATCTGATAAAAAACTTATTGATTATTTACTTTAACTTAAATATAGACTGTAAAGAGGCTGGCAATTGTTTAGCAGTGCTAATAATCAAATACATATTACTTAATATTATAAATGCCACAGTTTGAATGGATGTATGGATGTTTGTTAATCAATCACGCCCAAACGGCTGAACGGATCTGGATGGAATTTGGTACAGAGATAGATTATAGTCTGGAATAACACATAGGCTACTTTTTATCCCGGAAAACTAAAGAGTTCCCGCGGGAACCAAAAAACGTCAATCCACGCGGACGTAGTCGCGAGCATCAGCTAGTTTGATAAAAGTTGCGAAAAGCAATAAGAAATATATTTTTAAACATAAAGAAAAATAAATTGTACTTTATTTTGACACTATGTACTTTATTTTCTTACGTATAATAACCTCATGTACTTTAATTGCCAAAAAAAAGGTGGCAACCCTAGTTGCACGCCAATATAAAGTTGACAACTTTTAGTTGCCTGTGCGTGCGAGCTTTTATTGAAATTACGTGGGCGAAGTAGCTACAAAAAACCGGCCAAGTGCGAGTCGGACTCGCGCACCGAGGATTCCGTACTCAAGAAGTAGGTATAATTACCTTTGTTAATGAACCGCAAAACTAACTTTGTTTGTAGAGGTTTACTGTCAATATCAAAAAATTACGTTTGTTGTATGGGAGCCCCCCTTTAATATATACTTTATTGATATTTAATTATTTATTTTGAAAGGTAATATACAAGTTAATATTCTGTGAAAATTTGAACCGTCTACCTGTTACCGTTTTTAATATTGAGCAAAAAAATACGAAAAACACACGTTTATTGTATGGGGACCCCCCTTAATATATATATTTTTTTAATTTTTAGTATTTGTTGTTATAGCGGCAACGGAAATACATCATTTGTGAAAATTTCAGCTTTCTAGCTATCACGGTCTATGAGATACAGCCTGGAGACAGACAGACAGACATTCAGACAGACAGACAGACAGACAGACAGACAGACAGCGGAGTCTTAGTAATAGGGTCCCGTTTTTACCCTTTGGGTACGGAACCCTAAAAATGAGTAAGTAAGTAAGAATAAGGAATGAAGTTATTTGCACTTAGGTAAACTATCCAAGTAACACAAAAGTGCTGCATATCAACTGAATCACAGTCCACATTGGAAACTTTAGCTGCAAAACTTGCTATATATTAGCTGAATAAAAGCTGAATAATAGCATCCTCAGCAGATATAACTCTGATTTGGGCACAAATTATACAGCAACTAGCTGATTAACTGCCCACAACTGCGTTATATAAGCATTTAATAAGCATTAACAAAGGTAACGGTCGCCCCAAGAGCTGAACATCGGCTGATACAGAGAGTATTTTTTACCTATTATGTAGCTCAAATTACAAACCAGCACCCTTTTTACGCTTTTATGCAGTTAAAAGAGCACGAGCGGCGAAATTGTGAATAAATATTACTCCATATATTCTTTAATATATCACACTATCTCGATATTCTGCAGCATTGTTTATTTAAGCGCACCATCATACAATGTGACATATATGTCCAATAGTTAAAATTAATAATTCATTTTCGGTAAGTAAAACTTGTATTTGTTTTATTAGTGCCTGTAATTTGATAGGGAAAGCAAGTTTATTGTCAAATATCATATACTTTTAGACCAAAATTTTCACGCGCTCTCGAAATATAACTGTTTAATAGGAAATCCTATTATAAAATGGATTGTAATATTTAAAAAATGCCAGCAATTTCTTAATTATGGAACATTGAATTTGACGAAAAGCTTTTTACATAAAAATTATTAAAAACCTTTTCAAATCCAGTAGATATTTTCGAAGACAAAATAAAAAGAAATAGTAAATATCATAAATATTGTAGTTTAGAACATGGAAAATGGTGGACAAGCAATGTGAACCGTAATAATGCCAAATAAATGCTTTAAGAGCTATATTAAGGTGTTAGGGGTATATTAATCAGCAAAAAGCTGATACGAGTGGTTCTTGTGTCTAACAAGTCAGCCATAGATTGATGTAGAGCTTGATAGTCGGTAACATATACGCAAATGCCCTCCCAATGAACAGCTGTATATAATCTGTCAAGGATTAACTTTTAGGGGTCCGTGGTGGAACGTTTGGGCATGAGCTAATAGGTCGGTACTTATTTTAAAACCTAGTTTTTAGGTAGTGTATAAAGGTTAGGTATAATTTTATTGTGCCTAATATAAAATCGTACATACATAGTACAAGTATTCATGATCTTATATATCTGCATTAGCTAATTAAATGCCTACAGCAGTACAATTATTCAGCCCAAGTAGGGACAAAGAGGTACAAGTGAATAGTTTTATACCAGTTAGCTGTAATTTAACACCATATACGTTCACCCAAAGTGAACATGTGGGCTAGATAAGTGCAGTTATAAGAGTGCATATTACAGCTGATTAAAACTGTGAAAGTTCAACTATATGCAGCATGAAGCGATAATTGAATTCACATAATAACTCATAACATTATAATAACTCACATATGGTCTGTTAAAATGCAAACATTGGAAGGATACACATGTGACCTTTTATTCAGAAAATAGCTTAGTTTAGAGTGCATAAAATACTTTATTGTAGCTGAAAGTACTAAAAATAGCTAAGAGCTGAATAACATGACCTGCGCACCTGATAGTAACGCTCGCAACATTACAGTGGTGCCTTCGTGGTGCTTAATAAAGTCAATGTACAGCAGAAAGTGTAATATTAAGCTTTTAGAGTAACGGTGGACTCTAATAAGTCTTCCTAAACGCTTAAATTACCGATGTGGACCTCATGTGACATCTTTTAATGCAGTTTTGTGTTACTTGAGATATATATATATTATCGTCAATCACGATGAGCCAAGCATGAAAATATAAAAACGAACTTTCATTTATGACGTGATGTGGCGTATTATATATCAGCAGTGATCCTGTTTATATTGAGTCGTTAGGCTATAATTTCATCTCGTGTTTACTACGCCGTTAAAAGTTTGTAGTGCTTCTTATACTGCCGCAGAAAATTACCGCTCATTTGATGCATCAATCGTCGTCGTCGTCGTCTCAACCTATAGACGTCCACTGCTGGACGAAGGTCTCCTGCATGGATCGCCACAGAGCACGGTCTTGTGCCGCTTGTTTCCAGCGGCTCCCAGCTGCCCGCTTGAGATCATCCGTCCACCTAGTAGGGGGTCGTCCAACGCTGCGTTTCCCGGTGCGAGAGAGCATCAATACGGTCGTTTAAATATGTTCAATTCAATATGTTCAATTTAAAATGTGAAGTGTGTCTGTCTATTTGTCTGATACGCTTTCAAGTTTCAAGAGCCATCTGTTCAGCTGATATAAACGAAATTTGGTAGAGTGATAACTGATAGGTTCCATCTTGAGGACTTGGAAAGACAATGTTTTTATATCGAAAATCGCCTTGTTCCCACGGAATCGTGTAAAATCCACGCATACAAAGTCGCAGGCATCATCTAGGTTTAATCAATTAAAATCGAAGTACTTCTACGAGACTTGTAGAATACTTCAATCCACGTGGATGAACTCATATTATACCTGCTTATATTTTATTTTGGATCATGCAATGCCATCATTAGACAACTCTCACAGTTTCATTTTATCCACCGCGAAGACGAAACAATATTTATATTGTGTAATGTAAAAATGGCGTGCCACGAACAAATTACCTACCAACCGAGGAAAATTGCCATTTCCTTGGCCGTTTATTGTATACGGCTTATTAGGTAAAGGGGCGAAAAGTTTCTACTGGTCTCTGCAAACTTAAACAAGACTATGATTTTAGAAACAATGCTACTAAATGCAAACAAGTTCGCAATCAAAGTTGTTATTTTATAACTTATCGTTATAGTAAAAAAAAAAAATCTTTTGCTTATTTTCAACAAATAAATATGACTTTGAACGATCAAGTCACGGAATTTTTTCAACCATGGTTGCGAAAAATTTAACGCTCTAGCGTGTGCTATGTATCTACATATCTATAATCATTACGGTCGCATACACGATACTTACAAGCGTCGACTTTTTTTTAAACGAATGATTCATGGATAATGGAAATTTATATACCTACCTGTATCTTTAGGTCTTTAATGTTTCAAGACCTACCTACTTAAATTAAATTATTATTGTATTAATATTTAATAGTTTCTTCTCAGTCATGAAAAAACATTATGAGATACAGCAAAAATTTGCAACAGGTAATAGTTATGAGCAGACGTATGACTAGGGTTTCAGGAATGCAGTGACGGTGCAACAGACACTTTTGAGAGTAGGCACTATTGAACCTAAATCGAACTTTATCATGGAATTTAATCTTGAGATGGATTCCGTCATACCAAAGGCAACATCAAAGGCTAATAAGTTCCGCTAAAACAGGCTTAGCTGTGTATTTGCTGCATTACTGTATGGAACAAGATTAATGATACTTGGCTAAGATGCAACGGTATTTTCTTTTGAGCCTTGCATCATGAAAATAAAAGAAAAATAGTGTAATTGTCACAATATCTTCTATGGAATTTCAACCAAACTAAAAAAAAGAGACTACGGGTTGTTATATATATAGAAAAATAATCAAGTCAAAATATATTATTATTTAATCAATTTAGGTACACTCTACACATATTGACGTCCAGTTACTTATATAATACTAGCGGACGGCCGCGACTTCGTATCGCGACGCGACTGGTCTGGAATAAAAACAAATAAACTAAATCTTATGGAAGCATTATTAAAAGTTTCACACGCATATAATTATTGTTTTAAAATTTCTAGTATAACATGGAAATGCCGCGCAAAGACCATATTTTACTCCCTGGTACTGATTATTTATTTATCAGGGTTGATTTAATCAGGTCCTTAAAAACCGTTGGACTTTATTTCATAGTTAAAACGAGCGGAAATCTTGAGCTGATTAGCCACTACGAGGTTTGTGATTGAAATTCCAAAAATTTTTAAAATTGTCTGTATACACATTGCTTTTTTAGGGTTCCGTAGCCAAATTTGGCAAAAACGGAACCCTTATAGATTCGTCATGTCTGTCTGTCTGTCTGTCTGTCTGTTTGTCTGTCCGTCCGTATGTCACAGCCACTTTTTTCCGAAACTATAAGAACTATACTGTTGAAACTTGGTAAGTAGATGTATTCTGTGAACCGCATTAAGATTTCTTACAAAAATAGAAAAAAAACAATAAATTTTGGGGGTTCCCCATACTTAGAACTGAAACTCAAAATTTTTTTTTCATCTACCCCATAGATGTGGGGTATCTATGGATAGGTTCTAAACTGAATAGTTTGCGCGAGAGACACTTCCAAAGTGGTAAAATGTGTGTCGTCGTCGTCCCCCCCCCCCCCCCCCCCCGTAACTTCTAAAATAAGAGAATGATAAAACTAAAAAAATATATGATGTACATTACCATGCAAACTTCCACCGAAAATTGGTTTGAACGAGTTCTAGTAAGTAGTTTTTTTTTAATACGTCATAAATCGTAAACCGCAATTTACCTTTCATTCAATCAACTCAAATATTTAAAAAAAACATTTAATTTTAAACTTACTACAAGTTTGTACGGAACCCTCGGTGCGCGAGTCCGACTCGCACTTGGCCGGTTTTTTGTGCTATATATCGCTAAAGCGTCCCCGGGGGGTTGGTCGAGCGCTGGGAATCGCCCAGAAATGAGCTCGAGGACATCGGCTGTTGCAGCTATAGTATACTGAGCTTTAGCTCATTGGCCTTAACTTGTAAAGAAGAAATTTAATATTCACTATGGAAGTTACGGAACGCTCAAACTTCGATTGCTCAGACACCCAAGCCTGATCGATGGAATCTTCAATCTAGTTGCTAAAATTCAAAGTTGCTAACTAGGAGGGATCACTCAGGAGCAGCCAATGGGCTTCTAGCCTAAGCTACCTTTTTGTCAGCGGTTAGCAGCATAATAGCACGACAGATAGGTATAAAGTCAAGGCTATCGAGATTTAAAGAACGCAAATGATTACAAGATTTTGTACTTTACTTCGCTTAAGTAATCTTGACGATTTTAATAAGCCGCGAAACTTCGGAAGTTGGATTTAATTAACGAAATTTTAGGCGTTTATAAAAAGAATTTTCATTTTATTGCTTCGATTATCAATCAAGCACCTATTGTATAAAATTCCTCACCTTATCACCTAGCTTTAATTTTTTTTAGTTTTATTTATTTTCTACTGACAATCTTTCTGTTAATAACTCGGCCAAAGACCACTTTAATAGGTATTCTTAAAAGTCGTCGTGGTCAACCGATGGACATCTACTGCTGGACATAGGTCTCCTGTAAGTTCCTCCACAAGCCACGGTCTTGCGCCGCCTGGATCCACCGATTCCCTGCGACTCTCTTGATGTCGGCAGTCCACCTGCCGACATCAACAGTACGACATATTTTTTTATTTTTAAATACAATAGTAGTTATAAACTCGTATACGAGCTCGGATTAGGAATGCCGATAAAATTATAGTTAATTCCACAAACGATTATTGTCATACCTATATCATCATCATTTACTTATACCAATGCTGGTCTAAAGCAAGAATCATGAGTCTTTCCTGAAAATTAGAAAGGTAGCATCTTACTATATAGTTTTGAAATGATAAGTTCAAACTAGTGTTCATACTCCGCTTGTTAGCGTATACAGACACAATTGGCAAGAAACGCGCTTCATACAAACACTGTTCATTAGGGGGCAACCTTCGGAAGTTGAATACAAAGGAAACTTTAACTAAGCGCTTCCAAACTACCCGTTGAGTTTACGTTCTGCTTGTACGTAGAGACTTAGAGCCTGTTTGAGGTTCGGCAGTGCCAGGTGACTTAAATAGTGTCTTACCTTCTTTAATGAAGTAGGTAATTTGTTTTGATGCAAACGGAAATTTTGCTTATTGAGTATACGTTACTTCCGTACTAACGAGTAACGATAGTCTAAGAAGATCTTTGAAACGAAGTCGCGGGCATCAGCTAGTTGCCTAGATACTTTACATCTCATATTTAAATCGAAATTTATTTCCGGAATTTTAAAAAATCTAAAACAACCCGTCAGCTTGTAAAATATAAACTGTTTTATTTGAATTTCCGTTCTCTCTAAGTTTTTTTACATTTAATACTAAATGAAAAATTTCCGTAGAAAATTTCACCTCTCTAACAAAAAAGTAGTGAAAACCTCACACCTGCTCTCGACTGCAGCAACCGCTGACCGGCGTTCACGGGAACTGCCACGAACAAAAAGTTGCACATTAATTTTATTTTGTTACCTGTAAGAAGTTACTTCAGTTTAATGCCACAAAATTTTGTGTTCGTAGATTATTGCTCTAACTGATTCGATTGATGTATCTATATTTTTTCTTTTCGGAAATACATTGAGTCGATTTTATAGTATAAAATTTGATTAACGCGACTTTTCGCATCCGGTCAAATGCAAGGAGCTGGTACGGTGGTCCTCCGGCCCAAAGGTGAGAAACGTCTATCGCCTTACATTCAAAAATATTATAAATAAATGTTTGAAAAACATAATGGTTTAAATAAACGGTTTTGCAAGTTATAAAACTGTGACGTAATAAAAATGTATGGGGAAAATATTATAATATTATAAAACACGTGAAAATTTTATACACGATTTTGTTTTATGTCATGTACGCCCCGTTTAACAATGCTTCACGCTGCTTTTATATTCCATTAGCGTAGTGGTTCTTGTACCTAATATACTAGTGGAGTTGCCATGTGTTTGTTTGCATTATTTGCATATTGCTTTTGTACACTGTACAGTATAAACCCTAATAGGTATAATATATTTTTTTAAACAAACGAAAGCGTTCGTTATTCGTGTAGCTATGTCAGTTATTTTTCTTTTTACTTCTTCTTTCTGAGGTTCTCTTTATTTCACAAGCTGTAGAAAAAGGAAGTCGGACAGAGACCTATAGGTAAGCCGATCTGTAGAAACGCAGACCACAACGAAGCAGCAGTTTATTCAACCAATATTTTACTGTTAATATGAATATGAATTTTAATTTCTCCTTGACTATACATATTTTATTTACCCATAATAGCTAGGAATAATAATAACTCAAGGAAATAAATGAGGTTTGGTGCAATTTTATAAGTCACGGAATAAATAACCGCTCGAAAATAATAAAATGCTCAAAACAATGTAAATAAAATTAGGGCATAAAAATCAAGTGTCTTATTTATATTGGACGTGACATCATACTTATATTATATATGCGAAAGTGTGTTTGTTTGTTGGTTTGTCCTTCAATCACGCCGCAACGGAGCAACCGATCGCCGTGATTTTTAGCATGGGAATAGTCATAGGCTACTTTTCATCCCGTAACATTAAGGAGTTCCCGCGGGAATCAAAAAAACTTAAACCAGGCAGACGAAGTCGCGAGCATCAGCTGGTTGGTAAAATAAACAGTAAGTAACTCCACGGCGGCACCGAAAATCCATTAACTAAGAAACGAAGACATTTTTTATCATCCATGATATTTTCTCTTTTAAGACAAAAACGTAACGAGATGAAAATACGTGCGAGTATTTTATTTATTGCGTCATTATGCCGATCAATTCTGAGCTATTTCGCCAAAATGTCGACTTTCCCTAAGAGAATACCTATTATTTCTGCTTATCTGAAAAGCCCGTCTAAGTAGATGTCTACGTTTTATAAAGAAAAGCTACATGCCAAGCGTTGAACTTGCCTGACGTCTTTTTTTTAACGGTTTACCTACTACAAATCATACTAATATTATAAATGCGAAATTGTATTTGTTTGTTGATTTGTCATTCAATCACGCCGCAACGGTTCGACGTGATTTTTAACATGAATATAGTTGAGTTCCTAGAGAAAGAAAACCTTTGAAAAAAGGTAAGACAATATAAAAACCAGATCGTATTGTGCATAACGTAAAATGAAATGATTTTTAAAACCTACCGACCACTTTTAAGCTCAGAATCGTTTTATAACATTAAATATATAAAATTAATATCAATCAATGCAAGTACATATTCTGTTTCAAAGCGCAAAGAAACCACGAGAGAAAAACTTATCAAACATCAAAGCTCGTTAAATTAATTAAACGCATTGATTTATCAGTATGCGATAAGTACATATATGCATCCTTTATAATACTATGCTAGATATTTTGCGAGCGTCGTCCGCGTGATTTTTTTTTTAATCTCACTGGAATTCTTTAATATTCCGGAATTAAAGATTATGACCATCCCCGGTATTCGGAATGGAATTTAGTACGGAGATGATATGGATCACCATCTCCGTTATACTAAAGGGACTATGAATATTCTTGTATGGAGCCTGAACTTCTTACCGTCTCGCCATTTTTTTTTTCGAAACTGTATTAATTAAAAGCTGGCATAAATACCAGCATGTAATGAGAAAAATCTTCTAATGCGTCAGAGATATAAACTATCAAAGCTGAACTAGTGATGCCAGCATCGAGTAGATCATAATTTTGATGGATATATCTCTTGTATTAATGCCAGTCATTGATTTTAATACAGATTTTGTGAGTTGCCGCTATTTCACAAAAAAATAATAATGGAACGATAGGTAACAAAAATTCGAACCCCTTTGTCAAAAAGGTAAGTAACAGACAGACAGAAAGACACACTTTCACATAATATTAGTATGGATACATGTCAAACGAGTTTGTTCCTTAAAGGACTTACCTATATAGAAACATAATTTCGTCTACATTCATTATCCCGGTTAGTACCTAGTTCCGTGCGGTCCGCTGGTGTAAGAATGTGACGGCTCCATATCCTCCCAAGGATGTCGACTAAGGGATAAAAGTAGCTATGTGGGTAAGGTTATGGTAAACGATTAAATAAGTGAGATGCGATTGATTACCCACTGTGTGCAATTTTTAAAAGGTTATTTTATATCACCATACCCTGTTGAAACGAAAGGTGGCGGTTCTACCAATTCCACCAACAATACCATTCCCAAAGATGGTAGACGTCAGGCAGGCGGCCGGTTGTAAAACTTACCAAACCATTACCATTTTCAGCACTATGAAACTTCACTAGTATACCTATAGTCCGCGCGCGAGCTCCGAGGAATCCTATAGAATGTTAAAGTAATGACCTAGAGTTGTTTAAAGTACAAAACAATACTGCTATCGCAAAATTACACGCGTCAAGCTCGAAACTAATGCTGGGAGCGAGCTGGATATGGAGCGACGATCGCGGGTGGCGTACAGCCGTCGCTTCTTCAGACCCCGATTCCTCGGAGCTCGTGCGCGGACTGTACATGTACGGCGTGGATGCGTAGCATATTATACCAGAGCAGATAATTCTAATGTGTGCGATCATTATCAAGACATAATGATAGCGCCGGTAGGCTTTTTCGGCATGGCTCTCTCAATGATACGATCAAAAGGGCTCTTGCCACCATAGATATTCCTGCGCTCATTGAGCCGGCAGGGATAAGTCGGGATGATGGCAAGAGACCTGATGGATTGACGCTGGTTCCCTGGGAACGGGGACGGGCGCTAATGTGGGACGCAACATGCGTAGACACATTGGCCCCGTGTCATATCAGGGAGACAGCATCAAGGCCGGGAGCCGCAGCAGAAAAGGCTGAAACCGGCAAGCGGCGGAAGTATGCCTCTCTCATAGAGAGTTACATATTTTTTCCGTTTGCCGTGGAGACCCTGGGGCCATGGAGTCTTAGTGCCAAAAACTTTTTACGAGATATTTCACCGCGGTTAATTGCCTCATCTGGTGACAGAAGGGCTGGCTCATTTTTTGCGCAAAGGATCAGCCTGGCTGTCCAGCGCGGAAATGCAGCCAGCATTCTTGCCACCATTCCACGCGGGCATGATTTATATAGTAATTAGGTTAGGCTAGCTAGCATTAAGTTCTATTGTATTATTTTCAATAATAAAAAAAAAAAAAAAAAAAAAAAAAAAAAAAAAAAAAAAAAAAAAAAGACATAATCATATTGTAGTAAATTATTCTAACAAGTTATATTTATTCCCGTGTAATTTTGTGTAATGGATGTTGGCATACCGGTAATGCGCGGCGTGTTTTGGTTGGTAAGCCTTACGTTGCTAATAAATTGCTTAGCCGTTACTCAGCGGTTGCGAACTAATAAGATCAAAACAATGCTGCCTTGGATGTGATAAGTTACTGAAATATTTTAGCCACAAAGACGTTTTCAGTGGGTTAAATAAAGTTATAAAATATTATAGAAACCATACATGTCATGTAAACGTCCATACTTCAGAGTCAGACTCCATCCTTTAGGTGCTTTTAAGGTGCGGATTAAATCAAATATCAAGGTGGATAGGTAGATCACTGTGTGGCTCATTATACGCAAAACAGATTTAGTTACAACTAGCTGAAGCCCGCGACTTCGTCCGCGTGGATTGAGGTTTTGTTTGGTTCCCGCGGGAACTTTTAATTCTTTTTATACAAACCTTGTCCTGACTATAACGACCCTAACCTAACCTACAAGAAAGAGACAAGAAAACGTAAATACAATGAATATTTCAAAGACTGTCACTAAGAACATTGAACGGTTCACAATCTGTCGACTGTTTACGTCGATCTATCAAGATACAAATGCGTTAGAACTTAGATTGCAATCTGACGGTTTTTTGCAATTTTACGGTGACATATAGATAGATACCTACAATAAAAAGATATAAAGCCGCAGTCAAAATTACTCTAGTAAACCGATTTTTAAATGTAGGGGTAGTATTAACTTTATTAAAACTGACATAATAATTATGATCCATTGCAAAGTTCCATTATGTACAAAAGAGTGACTAGTCTTTGCATAAAATAAGCATAGGATTTACTGTGTGTGCGTGATGTACAATTTATACATAGGTGTAAATAATAAATCCAAATATGCTAATATTTTAAATGCGAAAGTGCAGTGTCTTTCTGTCTGCCTATCCCCGGGGAAGGACATAGGCTCCTTTTTATCCCGGAAAATTTAAGAGGGAATAAGAAAACGTAAATACACGCGGATGAAGTCGCGGGCATCATATTACAACAAAACAATTACATTCCCGCGTGTTTAAAAAAGTTAAATCCACGCGTACAACGACTAGTTATATAATAAAGATTTTACTAAATGTACCTAGTCGGTAGCATGTAACACACTGACGTAGAATCTAGTCACGCTCAACAAAAACACAACTTAAACGAAAATATTGTAATCGCAAACGAAACTGCAATAGGGACTTGCCCGTCCCAGAAATGTTTATTATCCACGCCACGTAATTACGAGAAATATTCAGAAAAGCAAATGAATTTCCCACGAGGCTCTCCTTATTTTAATGACATTAATATTTGGAAAATGTTGTCGAACTACGATACCGTAATGGAGTGAATTATATTTACCGATAGTGCGATGTTTTTAACCGACTTCCAAAAAAGGAGGAGGTTCTCAATTCAGCGCGTTTTTTTTTTAAATGTATGTCGGTGCATCCGTGGTTTCTGAACAAATTTGATTTTTTTTTCTATCAGTCGTTAGAGGAACCTCTTGACGTGTTCCCATAAAAAAAAATCTGACTTTAAATCCTCAACCCTGACACTAAAAAGTTTAAATAAAAATTCTTTCCACAAAACCGACTTCCAACGCCACTGTAAAAGTACCAAATAATTTTGATTTCTACCCACTATGTTGAAGTCGGGCGAAGGATAAGCAAAGTCGACGCATCAGAATCGCCCGACTTCAACATAGTGGGTAGAAATCAAAATTATTTTGTACTTTACAGTGGCCTTGGAAGTCGGTTTTTTGGAAAGAATTTTTATGTGTTACCCATACGAGTGTCTACATAATATTGTGCGTTTAAGTACCTATCACAGTGCAGCTATTTTTGAGTAGGTATAGACAATATTAATTAATTATATGTATAATAGCAATTTTTTTTAAAGATTACGACTAAGATAAAAAAAATCTTAATCTTTGATCATGCTACCTTAAAACTCAGAACCACACTCTCAAATCACGTCTCCCGGATACTCGTGGTGGAGGAAAATTACTCATTCTATTTTTAAATTTTACTTCCGCTCAAAAATTTATCAAGTAAACGTACATACAGCGCTCTTGCGCGCGAAAGGCGACCTTATACTTATTCTTATATGGGCTGACATATAAAACACATATCAATCAGATATACCAGCTCCAGTTGCGACTTCTAAAAACTATTGTACCAAAAAAAATTAAAGAACAACATAGTAACGATTACCACTTATTATTTAAATATTGTAAAGTAATACCCATAGATGTCAAAATCAAATATTTAATATTAGTTGAAAATTACCTAAATTCAAAACTACAAGTAAAGGTTCAGTATAGTAAAAAACTAAGAAGTCCAAAAAACCCAAGACTACATATACCTAAATTTGTGAATAATTACGGCAAAAGAACACTCAAAGTCATCGTTCCAACCCTAATGAACAACCTTCCTAAAATTTTAAAAGAAAACATGAACGGAAAAAATTTCAAACATCAACTTAAAAAACATTTTTTGGAGCAACCTGTATAGTTTATATTTATCACTCACAAACTGCAACCTGGAAACCGGTTTCGCTGGCAGCGACGCGATGTTTCTAGCGCTGAGCTAAACTTTTTGTAGATTACCCACAATATTTTTAAGTTAGTCGTACAGTTTCTTTAGCTATAAGTATTGTTAAGTCTTACCTATATTAACACGGTGCACAGTAAAACCGACTGTGGTTTTTGTGGCACTGTTTGCAACACAATTTCTTGTCCATTTTATAAGATCAATAAATAAAATAAATAAAAAAATAAAAAAATAAAAAAATAAATTTAATGTAGCCGACCAGAGTGTTGAGCTCGCTTCTTTTTTAGATTCAATAAAGTAATTATAGTCAAAGTCAAAGTCAAAGTCAAAGTTAAATAATTTTTATTCAATTTAGGTAGGTATACTACACTTGTTGACGTCGAGTTATTTATAAATAAAATATAATGGTGATAATCAGTAACGGTATCTTAAAACTAAACCTACGAGGGTTCCAAACGCGCCCTGGTCTGAGAAGAGCCCACAAAAACTCTGTCGGGTTTTTTTTTCATTATCACCATTTCACAAATCATCTTAACTAAGGAACTATCCGAGCCACTAGATCAAATCATTGCCAAGCTTCTTTGTCATTTAAGTAATCATTTACATGGTAATACGATTTTTTAATCAGTTTACGTATTACATTAACTTTGAACTTATTCAGAGACATTTTCAACATGTCTTATGGGAGCTTATTGTATAAGCGGACACTGTTTCCAACAAATGAATTGCTAGTTTTACTAAGCGTAGAAGCAGGCATTACAAGTTTATTTTTATTTCTAAATAGTATTGACATTATGACAATCATTTTTCTTCTTCAATTTATCAATGTGTTTATGCACGTATACTAAATTTTCAAATATGTATTGGTTGTGCACTGTCATGATATTAATTTCTTTAAATTTATCTCTTAGTGACTCTCTTGGTCCCATTTTATATAATATATATATAGCTGCTCGTGCTGATTCATTGATTGATCACCTCTCCTGAACAATTTTGTATGAAAAAATTTTTTTCCACTGACCATTTCGTATAGAGGGGAAAAATTCATGAGGAGGAAAAATACGGAGAGAGCTGATGATTGAGGATTTCGAAGACGGGTGAACAGCACAGCCAGGGTATTGAAGATAGGTGGGGGGTGCTCGACCAAATGTCATTTGAAACTTTATCCAATTGACAGTGAGCTGAAAAAATTTTCAAAATGGCGGATTTAAGATGGCCGCCATACAAATTTCGTCAGTGTCTATCTCGGAGAGTATAGAAGATGGAAGAGTGGTTTCTTGGCAAAAGATGATCAGGACATGAAGGTCTACTTGATGAACAGGAAAAAAATTCAAGATGGCGGAATTTATTTTTCCATAGAAAATGTATGGCGAATATTGACATAATTTTTCGGAGAAAAAAATATATGGAGAGCGATGATGATCGAGGGTTTGAAAGATGGGTGAGGAGCACGGCCAAAATTTAATAGGTGTCTATTTCAGAAAGTATACTAGGTGGAAGAGTGGAAGTAAAAAATATGCATGACTTTGATATGGTTTTTTTACAAGATTTGAGAATTGTCGGTTTGCCGTTAGGAAAGCCAAGATGGCGAAATTACATGGCACCCAAAGGTACCCGATCGTCAGCGGTATGATATTGATACTAATCAACTTAGGAAGGTTTCTTTGTGTTTTTACTTCAACGGTCTCTTACAATGCATGCATGTCTGGAAAGTTTTTTTACATTTAAAGGCCCTTTTAGATTTTTAGGGGGGTCTCTGTTTTATGTTTTCTTATGAGAATTTTTTTTACGTCTGTCGGGCGCTTGGCATCGCTGGCGCTTCCACTGTGCTCGCTAGCATAGCAGTGTGTTGTTTACTTCAGAACACGTAAGCAGTACACGTAAGCATAACACTAGGATAGGAGGAGAGGAAGTAAGTAGACAGTGGGCCTCGCGGTCTGCTACGCGGTCTGCTTCAGCGGGCCGCGCATCCACGCGCCATACTAGTATTATATATGGCTCGAACAGCCCTCTTCTGCAGCACAAAAACAGAATTAATATCAGCAGCATTACCCCCATAATAATATGACATAATACTGTGAAAGTAACCAAAATAAACTAATCTCGCCGTTTCTATATCTGTCAACTGGCGAATCTTTTTAACCGCGTAAGCAGCAGAACTAAGCCCGTTCGATAAGTCATTTATGTGATTGCCCCATTGGAGTTTAGTTAACGTTATTCCAAGAAAAACAGCGGTATCCACTAAATCTAATTCCTCATATTCAAGTTGTACATTATAGAACTTTAAAAAAATGCTTCAATTAATGGCGAATGACAGTGATGTTCAAGGTAGTGGCTGTTCTTTCTAAATTTTATCGATCTATTTCCGTATAAAGAGCATGGAGACCGGAGCTTGATTTAGGTTCCACTTTCTAAATTCCTACCATATCCATATATTATGTATTTTTTAACATACTTATTTCACGTTAACGTAGGTAAATTTCAAACTCACGCTTTAGGCGTTTTAAATCTTAAACTAGCTGATGCCCGCGACTTCGTCCGCGTGGAATAAGTTTTTTAATTCCCACGGGAACTCCTTAATTTTCCGGGATAAAAAGTAGCCTAGATATAACACTTTCCAGGTCCTCAACTATACCCATGCAAAAATTCACGTCAATCCGTTGCTCTGTTGCAGCGTGATTGAAAACCAACAAACCAACAAACTTTCGCATTTATAATATTAGTATGATGTTACTTGCAAAGAAATGATTGATTGATTATAAAATTAGGATTTTGTATACACATGTATTAGGATACACGGTGTTGTAGCCAGATTGTACCACTGTCGTAGTCATTACTCATGACTAAATGTTCTAAGTTCACGGCACTGTCATGGAGATTAAGTTCCGCTTGTCCACAGGTGCCACTTGACAGATAAGCATAATTTACGATCGGCGCAGTATTCTAATACCGTTATATTATGTGTATGACGGCCGCGGTCTAATGGCCAGCTTATTCGGCTAGGGATAATGTGGTACCGGAGTCCAGTTTCGCGTCGGACCTACAAGTAAGTTAGGTTTCCTGTAAAAAAATACTCAGTGAAAGCCCGGGTTGGGAAGTTAGTGGTGCCAGCGCTTCGGAGAATACGTCAAACCATCGGTCCTGTCCTGTGCATCTGAAGTCCGGCCTGTCACATTAACGTCTCATCGAACTGAGTCACAGTATTGGTTATAGATACCAATACTGTGACAGAGGATAAGGGCATAGAGTGGACACTCTCTCTTTACGCACACACTTGCGCATTATGACAGGTATATAGTGATTCACTAGCAAAGAAGTATACGCGTCACCTTTGCTAGCGCCCTATCTTGCTAGGTTCTTATTATTACGTACCTGAAATATAACTACTTTAGAACTTAAGTTAGCCTTTGCATACCTAGTTTTTAGTTATTATTACTTTGTATTCTTTCATGTGTGCAATAAACTATTCATCTATCTGTCTATCTATATATCTATCTGTCTTATCGAATAGATTGATAGGAGGTTTTGAGGACGTTGTTTGAAGTGTTTCATAAACATTCATGGACATATGTAGGATAGGGTACTATATTTATGTACAGGAAAATCATAAGGATTTTAGAACCCAAATTCGCGCGAATAAAATCACGATCATCATCAACAGATCTCCAATATTTAATACTAAATTATTACTGTGGTATAAGCCTTACTTTATGAGTGATTCAGTTTGTTTGAACTGTTAACAAGTTAAACATTGTACATCAGCAATTAACCCATTTAAAACGATGGTTTTAATATTATTTAAAATAGGGCTTTTGTAAACAAATAGAACTTAATTTCGGACGTGATGAATGAATAAATTAATTATCAAGTTTAGAATTTCGATTTTAGTGGTTTACGTAGCACCAACATTTAGGCACATTCTGAATTATTTTAATTTTAAATCGAACGAATTCATAATGCTGGTCTTTATTTTGAACTGGAAAATATTAAAATGATGTGATAACAAGTTAAGAAGTACTTACAACACAAAAAAAAACAGACAACCTTTTAGTACAAACACAATATGTAGGTAGTTTAGTCATCATTCCGTCGTATAAATGCACTAGCAATGAATTCAAATATTAAATCTATAATTATTAAATCAATTTTCATCAGAAACAAAATCTCTCTGAGTGCCCTACACATTAATAAGCAAAGCAGGCCGAAATTAATTTGTATGATCTAACGAACCGCAACTTTAAAGGAATTTTCTTGCGAAAAATTCCATAATTCCATCCGCGTTCAATCCGAAATGACGATCGTCGAATTCCAGATAAAATGTTTTAGGACCAAAAACTTCGGGGTTTTAATTGAAATCCTCACCCGGAATCCTCGCCCGGGCATTACAAAATAATATTATTATTCGATTTTCATCCCGCAAGAATACGCCAATCGGAGCGAATATGGCTCGCTCGTCGGGATGGATTATGGCCGCCCTAAATATTAATATACGAGTAAGAGGCTACCCGTATATTAATATCTCCTCTCACTTCTGCCATATGTATTATCCAGTTCATCTATACATCTCGTGTAGATTGTAATACATAGCACTGAGATCGGGATTGTATTGATTCCAAATCAATTGAAGCCCAAGTACCTACATCATGGACGATAGGCAAACACAATTTTATACGAGTACTTATTTGTAATTGTATCTCCGGTATCTTTGCAATAAACATCGTTTGATACCAAACTCTACAGCAAAGCTCTACAGAACGTCTACAGATTAATCGCGATTTTATTCCTTGAAGTATTTTTGCTCGTCATATCCACCGTAGCGGATACGTCATGCAAATGTCAAATATGAAGCCAACACGAAAGGTATGTTCCGAAATACACTGCTTGCACTGTAAGGTGTGACGTCAATTTAGTACACTGCGAAACCGTTCCTTTATAGTTAGCTATACTGGTCACTGTTTAAAACGGAACGCAGTCAGCACTGAGAGCACCTTACCTCGAAAACTCCAGTGCTCACAGTACAAAAATGGCGACGATTTATGACGTCATATATTTCCCTAGGAAACTGCGGCAGTATACTGTCAGTCCATAACGGGACGAATTTCTCCCCAGTAAGAGCACTGAACAGTGCTCTCAGTGTATATCGGAACATACCCGAAATATCGCTTCGTTTGACATGTCATATTTCTATCGTATCCAGATGCAGCATGATACGATAGTAATGTCACCGTAAGATTGTAAAAACCGTAAGATTGTAAGCTAACGCTTTTTTTTCGATAGATTGTAAACAGTCGAAAGATTGTGAACCGTTCAATGTTTTAAGTGTCAATTTTTGAAATATTCATTGTATTTACGTTTTCTTGTCTCTTTCTTGTAAGTTAGGTTGGGGTTCGACATAAATAATCAAGTAGTGCCCGGCCCGGGCACTTAGGTTCTATCGGGTTAATAAACCTAACAGATTACAATCTACCGAAAAATAATCCGTTTATATTGTAATCATTCGACAGTTTACAATTTCGCGAGTTAGATTATAATGAAACGGTTTTTACAATCTTACGGTGACAGTAATATGGTATACCTAATGATAGTAGGTACATAATTACAACACACTAGATGATACCCGCGGCTTCGTCCTCGTGAAATAAGTTTTATAATTCCAGCGGGAACTACTTTATTTCCAGGATACAAGTACCGTAACACTGGCCCGCTCACAGACACGCCGGGTTACGTTTAACCCAGGAATAAATTAGCAGCAGAAGTTTTATACGAATTATGTCAAAGTAGCAGCCAGCACTGACTTCAAAGGATAACTCGGCGTATAGCAAGCGGGCCTTCTCTCTCTCTCTCTCTCTCTCTTTCTCTCTCTCTCTCTCTCTCTCCTACCTACCTATAAATAAACAATTTCTACCGGCAATATTTACCGCAACGCGTCACGTCAAACCGTGCTCGTGACAAGCAATCAAAGCTGCCGGGCTTAAACACCAAGTAAAACAATTTACTCATATTATTAAATACTGTTTAAACTATAAATAACTACCGGTTAAACTCACGTGTTTCACGGCTTTCATGCTACCACGAGATTTGATCAACCACCACTTTGGTTGACTAGTAATTTTGTTTTTTTTTTTCTGTTCGAGTTGGACGAAAAACTCTCTCTATATCCACTGTTATAAGGCTATCTAAAAATAAGAGATTTGACACAAAATAAGGCTTTCTACATAATAGATAAATACTTCCCCAAATTAAGATGAACGCTTGAAAAATAAAAATTTTTGCCTATCAAACCCATCCCTTACTAGATAGTTATCCTTGCTCATCCATAATACGCATAATTTCAATATTTTAATATTATATTATAATATTATATTATATAATAGTGTCTTTCTGTCTGCTACGCTTTCAAGGTCCATCTTTTTAACCAATTTTGACAGAAAAGTCGGTAGGTACAGAGATAGGCTGCATCAGTGAAGGACATAGGCTAGGACATAACAGTTCCCACGGGTCAAAATACCCCAATCCACGCGGACAAAGTCGTGGGTAACATCTAGTCTAAGCATCAAGTGCTACAAACATAAACAATGCTGCATCATTCACATTACAGGGAAACCGCGTCTCAAGATTAATGCTCGCCTAATGAATCAGCTTTAGTGACAAATCAGTTCGCGATAATGGATCTCTTTGTGCGTTCCCGCTCACTGGTTTACTCCCACACAACTTCTTAGCTTCATCCACAGACTCGAAGGGAAAAAGATAGAGCAAACAAGTGAATATAATTAAAATTATTAATAAATACGACTGCTCTGCCGTAGCCCATAACTATCTACTACGTAACGATACCACAGTCATTAATTACCTACTTATGGAATCTTATTCACATTTTTATAAAATGATATTTTTAGGGTTCGGTAGCCAAATTTGGCAAAAACGGAACCCTTATAGATTCGTCATGTCTGTCTGTCTGTCTGTCTGTCTGTCTGTCTGTCTGTCTGTCCGTCCGTATGTCACAGCCACTTTTTTCCGAAACTATAAGAGCTATACTGTTGAAACTTGGTAAGTAGATGTATTCTGTAAACCGCATTAAGATATTCTTACAAAAATAGAAAAAAAATAATAAATTTTTGGGGTTCCCCATACTTAGAACTGAAACTCAAAAATTTTTTTTTCATCTAACCCATAGGTGTGGGGTATTTATGGATAGGTCTTCAAAAATGATATTGAGGTTTGTTATATCATTTTTTTCTAAACTGAATAGTTTGCGCGAGAGACACTTCCAAAGTGGTAAAATGTGTGTCCCCCCCCCCCCCCGTAACTTCTAAAATAAGAGAATGATAAAACTAAAAAAAATATATGTTGTACATTACCATGCAAACTTCCACCGAAAATTGGTTTGAACGAGATCTAGTAAGTAGTTTTTTTTTAATACGTCATAAATCGTAAACCGCAATTTACCTTTCATTCAATCAACTCAAATATTTAAAAAAACATTTAATTTAAAACTTACTACAGGTTTGTACGGAACCCTCGGTGCGCGAGTCCGACTCGCACTTGGCCGGTTTTTTTAGGAATCACTGGATATTGAACTATAGTGTTATATATTTTTGGAATTTACTCATCATTTTCTAGATGATTATTATATAGTTAATCTTATTTTCGAAAAAAAAAACAACTTTAGTCTTTAATGCGGGACCACTAGCCTATGTCACCCGGATTAAGCTAAGGATTCTAACGATACCTCATTTATGAAAATCGTTTCAGGCGTATAGAAGTTATAGTGGAATATACAAACTCACATACATACATACATACATACATGAACCCTGAAAACAATATACCTACTCTTTTTTTCAGGCAGACGTATAAAAATATACTTGTCAATGTTTATATTGTTGTTAATGCTTGTTTGGCTAGGCTGTGACCTCTAAGAGTGAGATCTATAGAGCGAACTTTGACTTTGCTTAGACTTAAGACGTGGTTAAAACGAAAACGAGATGGACTTATGTTACTCACATAAGTCCATCTCGTTTTAACTCTAAGTAAAGTCTGAGCCAAGTCAAAGTACGCTCTATAGATCTCAACATAAGACACGGACTATCCTAGTCAAAGGGTTCCAATGATCTGTACATTGAGTTTTACCATTAAGATTTCTAATTTCTGAAACGGATATTAGTTCGAACGGAAAACTACTGTGCGTGTGTGATAGACCCCTAGATTGGACCTCTATATGAATTTGCTGCGTTCGTAATTCCAATTCGATATTCCGAATCGGAATTTCAAAACAGAATTCCGAATGTATGTGGCGGGCCTTAGCGCTGGAATTTTTTCATTGAACTGCTCGACTCGTCGTCGTCGTCGTCGTCAACCGATGGACGTCCACTGCTGGACATAGGTCTCTTGTAGGGACCTCCACAAGCCACGGTCTTGCGCCGCCTGGATCCAGCGACTCCCTGCGACTCTCTTGATGTCGTCCGTCCACCGTGGGGGGGGTCTTAATGAAGGTACTAACAAAAATAGGTAAGAATAGCCAAAATACTTCTCGAAGGACAATGGGCATGATGACTGATTTTGAAAAATGCTCAGATTATGTTCGGAAGTATCTACTATTTCGAAAAAATATCTTATTTCAGCAGAAAAATAAGGTTTGGAAGATAAAATTGGCATTTGAAATTTAAATTTTAAAATTCACGCCAAAAAGTTCGGCGGTGTCATGGCGTCGTTTGTGACGTCACTATTGTTTTTACCAATGTACTCTGTGCAGTGTGCAGTAAACATAGTGTGATTGTCAAAGCTCGAAAACAAACAATTGTGACGTCATTCGTTTCTTGGTGTTTTATCCAATATGGCGGATTGCTGTATTTTATAGTTTTATATTATCAAAATAAATAGCAATCTCACTCGAAATAGAAAAATAAATACGTTTTTTATAATCCATGAATCCTATTTCGTTAGATAAATTCACAATTTCATTGATTCTTGGTTACTGTCATCATGCCTATTGGCTGAAATTTGCATCTCCAAAAGTTTGTCGCCTATATTTTTTCTCCGGTCTAAGTCTTTATCATAACAAGTCGTTATTATAAGTGTATATTGCCACGTAATCTATTACAATTGATGTTCGCACTCGAGCGAAACGCTACATGCTGGGTAGAGGTCGCGTTTATATTCTCTTTGATAAATTGTTATGTTCTTTACGTAGCAGTCGTAGCACAACTCTACGAAAGATTTAGATCTTTTTTGAACATTGTAAGATATTTTGCATAGAGGTAAGAATAGAAAGTAGGAGTGGAGCATGTTTAAACATTGATGATACATTCTCTATTGAAAACTGATCTTGCTTATTATCTAATTAACTAATTTAAGTAATTTACGATATTTGTGAGATGGTGATAATAAAAAAAACCCCGGCTGAGTTTGTTGTGGGCTCTTCTCAGACCAGGGCGCGTTTGGAACCCTCGTAGCTTTAGTTTTAAGATACTGTGACAGATTATCACCATAATCCATCCATACTAATATTATAAATGCGAAAGTGTGTGTGTCTGTCTGTCTGTCTGTCTGTCTGCTACGCTTTCACGGCCCATCTGTACAACCGATTGTGATGAAATTTGGTACAGGGATAGTTTATATCCCGGGGAAGGACATAGGCTACTTTTTATCCCGGAAAATTCATGAGTTCCCGTGGGAATCAAAAAATTTATCTGTTCAACCGATTTTAATGAAATTCGGTACAGGGGTAGGTTGTATCCCGGGGAAGGACATAGGCTACTTTTTATCCCGGAAAATTTAAGAGTTCCCGCGGGAATCGACGAAATTTGATCTACGCGGACGAAGTCGCGGGAATCATCTATCTAGTATTTTATAAGTAACTGGACAAATAATAATGGAGTGGATAAGTGTACAGTTAAAACCACAGTATACCTAAATTGAATAAATATACTTTGACTTTGACTTATAAATCGTGGAGTTATCTTTCATTGCTTCCGAATCAATTTTAAATTCTAGCATTATCAATTGCAATAGCTAACGAAAGCATGAAATAGATAACTTCCCTAAGATTTTTCTGTTATCATCTCTGAATTCCGGCAAAGATGTGCCCACCAAGCGTTCCTGTTCTACGTCTTGGCACCTAAAATTCGGTACTATGAATAAGAGCACAAACAGTTGCAAAACTTGCGAGCGCTTTATGAAATCACTTCCGTGTTCTCATAAAGCATCAAAATAGTATCAGTAATACATATTTTTGATAAAACAAAACTGATTGCACTTTAACTTCTGCCATTACTGTTTATCACGAAACCTCCAAGCATATCTATAATTTTATCGTTATCTGTGTTCGTGCAACAAAACTGCCAAACTTTCGGTATTGCTGTTCTAATTTATGGAATCTTTTTTTGTTTAGGGAGGGAACGCGTAGAGCCTTTACTACTTTACCTATTGTGTATTCCTAATCCTCCATTTTACTATGAGTACACTTTATTTTTCAGCGCAAACTAGTAGCTACGACTGCCTCGTTGGTCTAGTGGTTAGCATAGTCGACTGCGGATCACGAGGTCCTGGGTTCGATTCCCGGTCGGGCATAAAAGTTAGGTATTGGGTTTTTCAATTAAGAAATTCTTAGTGCCAGCCCGGAGTTGGAAGTTGGCGGTGTTTCACCCCCGTGCCTCGGAGAGCACGTTAAGCCGTCGGTCCCGGTTATTATCACTAACATGATAATAGTCGTTAAAGCGCACCAACCCGCATTGGAGCAGCGTGGTGGGTCTAAGCTCTAATTCCCTCTCTGCTATGAGAGTGTAGGTCTGTGTGGTGGTGGTGGTGGTGGAAATAATAAAAATACCTATATACAGATTTTTTTGTTGTATGGAAATGTCTAAGCGTCACACAGGATAGTATTATCACAGAATAGTATAGTATAATGTCATCAAAAACATAAAATGTACATAAATATCGGTCAACTATAATCATTACCATCGATGGTGTAATCGAACTTTAATATACTCATATCCATAATTAAGGTTAAAGGTAGGATCTTAGTCCAAAGTTAACAAAACCTGACTTGTGCAGCTTGTGAAAGCGACGCAATGCAACGTGATACGACTGCATATGAAATTGTCATAGTTATTTGTGTTATATGGGGCCAAAGAAAATTTTTGTTCCCCGAGGGCGCTTTTTTGAATTCAGAGCGAAGTGAAGGATTCTAAAGTAGAATCCTAAGCGTAGCGAGGAATTCAATATACGCCGCCCGAGAACAAAAAATTTGGCCCCGAGTGACACACACTATTTTTCATCATTACGTAAGAGAAAAAGCTAGGAGTATCAACCTACCTAGTATATGCATCAAAGCAACCTACTATGTATGGACATTACCTATACGTTTAAGCACCAATCGGTGCGCTGCCTGGCGGTGGGCGGCCGCTTCCTCGAGATCGGCAAGCTGGACCTGTCCAACAACACCGCGCTCGGCATGAGCGTGTTCCTCAAGAACACCACGTTCCACGGCATCCTGCTGGACGCGCTGTTCGGCGCGGCGGGCGAGGGCGACGACAAGGCGGCCGCTGCCCGCCACCGTGTTCGGCGAGCGCGAGCTGGAGCCCGCCTTCCGCTACATGGCAGCCGGCAAGCACATCGGCAAGGTGCTGCTGCGCGTGCACGAACGCGGACCAATCAGAACAGAGAAATGAAAAGTCCCATGGGCCTAAAAATTACATTTTGCTCCCGCTATCCTCTGAAGCCAATATTCGTTTTTCGAATAGGTATGATGAAAAAATTATTATCGACACGACAACGTAGCGTTAGCATTGTAACTGTTTATCATTATATCTCATGAATCAGGAAGCATATCTGTCAATTTGACTCGTTTCATGTCATTCGATTTAATCTGCGGATACGTACGCCATATTGAAAATAATTAATATAAATACGAGTGTTTGAACGATGGCAATTCAGCCTCCTGCCGGCAGACTCAGCGATTACTGGATACTTTTGTGTGTAGATGGCATTTTGATTTAGAGCTTAACGATAGCAATCGTGGCCGGATCAAATGAATATTATCTTTAAGTTTAGCCAACTTTTATCTAATTACATTAAATCTCTCGTGGAACCTCTACACGTTTAACCATTTACTCGTGCAAGTTCCAAATGAGAGTACAAATATATTAAAAGTGTCTCATAAATACTACTACTCTGGATTGTCTCTTACAGTAAGCACACTTGAAGGGGAGCAGGGAGGTAACTTTTTGATACAGTCGAATCGCATAGTAAGTATCGAGTAGTTGTCTCTTTTGTACTCACATTGGATAACGCCTAATAGCCAAAACCGTCCGCTGCTGATATCAAACAAAGTTTCAGTTGTGAAAAATGCCTTGTGTTTATATCGTCTTATGGCATGTACCTACGATCACTTTCTATATCAGTATGAATGCACATACTTGATACTTTCGCTGGAATTTTGCTCGTTGGAAATTCCACCCTCGTTCAATTTGAAATCACGCCCATTGAATGAACCTCGTTTAAATATTTTTAGAATTAAAAGGTTCTGGTGTAGGGTAAAGGACCTTTGCTGGACTTGTTCATATTAATCGAATTTTAAATGAAATCCATAAAAATAAATAGGCTTCAGGGTTTTGCTAAAAAAAATTAAAAATAACTCAGCGTTTTAGATAATCCACCAAAAAAACGTTAATGTTAAAAAGAGCGAAGTTGGATACGCTTAAGCGAAAAAAGATTTATGAGATTTACGTCGCGTCTTTGAAAACATCAAGAAAGTTGCGTGGTTTAAAAAAGTGCTTGAAATTGCTTGTGAAACTAGGTAAGTGTAAATATACACAAAAATAACGTCGTGCACTTACTTAACATGACCTATAACTTGATCGGGTTTACTAGCTATGCTTTCATTATTATTAACTTATTACTGAGCAGGTAAACCTTTACTTGTTACCTACGCTTAATTTATTATATTTTGTAAAACTCTGTTGGTGTGCAATGGAAGTATATTCATTCATTCATCCTTTATTGAACCGAAAAACAAATGATGTTAACAAAAAGTAATAAGTATAGTATGCTAAGGAAATTATTGAAATCTCATAAATAAGTAACGTAGTAGTCAATCTGAACAAGAACGAAAATTTTTGGTTGAGCGTGTCTGATTCGACCCGGGCGTGGCACTAAGGTGCTCCGGCTTCCGTGTTTCCTGCCGAGTTTAACTGGAAATGAAATGGCTTCATTGCTTTCCATCGGGATTGTCCAGCACAAATCTATATAATTACTAGCTGATGCCCGCGACTTCGTCCGATAGCGTAGGCTATGTGCTATTCCAGACTCCTTTCAGCCGTTTAGACGTGATTGAGTAACAAACATCCGTCCATCCATACATCTGTCCAAACTTTTGCATTTATAATATTATAGTAATATAAATAGTATAGTATAGATTTTATTATCTAGCTGTTTTTATCTTCAAAGTATTGCAGATGGATAGACTGGCAGCAAAAGACAATGTTTTACCCTTGAATAGTTATAACTTGAGGGAAATATAGTATATGTAGTTTTCTTCGGATTGGTAATTTATTCATTTCTTGGTTCTGACGAAAAAAGTATGAAGTAAGTATTCTCATTTGTCAAACCATTTTATTTCTAGCTTTGCCGAATTTTTATACAAGAACAATCAATCACAAGATATTGAAAGAAGAAAAGTAAGTAAGTAATATTTCAACGTAATCTCAAATCTAGGGTAAAATTGGGGAGACGCGCTAAAGAGACTGGAGCAGTAATTGACAGCTGTTATTTGGGAACCATTTATATCATACTTGTTGATTCCCGCGACTTCGTTTTTGTGGATTTAGATTATTTGAAAATTACGTGCGAATATTTTAGACAGACACACTTTCGCGTTTATAATACTTGTAGGAATGGATTAGAATGATTATGGGTTGATTATTGAGTGTTAACTATAATGCCGAAAACATATTATGAGTGTTATAATGCATAAAAAAATTTAAGCGCTTGTTGGAAAGTGGTGATGCAGCCTAAGATAAGTGCGGTAAGCAATTGCGTAAATAATCACTCTTTATATGAAAGGGGAGAGAAAACGGAACGCCGAAAGGGTATTCTATATCCTGGTTGGTGGCTATATCCTGGTTGGTGGCTATTTAGAAACTGGTTGGTGGCTATATCAAGGTTGGTGGCTATTTAGAAACTGGTTGGTGGCTATATCCTGGTTGGTGGCTATTTAGAAACTGGTTGGTGGCTATATCCTGGTTGGTGGCTATTTAGAAACTGGTTGGTGGCTATATTCTGGTTGGTGGCTATTTAGAAACTGGTTGGTGGCTATATCCTGGTTGGTGGCTATTTAGAAACTGGTTGGTGGCTGTATACTGGTTGGTGGCTATATCCTGGTTGGTGGCTATTTAGAAACAAAGAAGCAAATCGCTTCGCGAAGAAAGCTTCATATTAGCTTTATATTATCCTATCTCAGAGAGAATTTTATTCCCAGTTATAAATATATAGCATTCTTATATATTTTGTCCAAATTGTCAAATCAAGTCGTTTGAGGAAGTTGAGGAAGCCTAAATTTTTATTATTCCAAGTAAAAAATCATAATTGTTAGAGATCAAGACCCTCAATAATGATGAATGCGACGCGGGTAGAGAGAATGGTCCCAATCACAAATTATAGGTACCCATTACGTTTGTTAAAATGTAAGAGCAATTCAAAGATGAAATTCTTTCGATTGTCAAAGCTTCAAAGCTTTTCTCATAAAAGTAATTTCATTTTTTTACCAAAATTAATTACATGGGATTTCGGAGAAAAAATGCGGTGTAATATTTCAATGTGAACCGAAATTAGAAAAAGTGATGAGAAAACGAGTAGGTAAGTACTTGCATAAAGATGACTTAAGTAGTTACTGAATTAAAATTTAATATAATTTTGGATCCAATTTATATTTTTTGGTAAAAATTGTTATCATATGATAATATAGCTACAGTACCTTTTTATTTTTCCTGGTAAGGAAACTTAAGCATCGACTGGAGCAGGTCACCTTGAGGGTTATTCCGGGGTTCAATTCCCAGCTGGATCAATAATTCTAATACACACAAAAATAATTAAATTTCGTTCGGTACAATGCCGCGGAGAAATCAATAAGTAAGCGTAGGTAGGGTTCTATAAACTACTAATACCTACTACCGTCTACCACAGAATAAATAGTAATTATGGTACTACTATCCGCTTCCAACTGGTTGTTTCTTCATTGCTATACCTATGTCTAACTAGTCAATAAGAATAGATATCCACACAGTTAATAATGCTGAAGAGATAATCTCCTTTATCGATTATACCACTTGCAATAAAAGTTACTAGACATAAGATAAAACCGTTCGACGCTTCGTAGTTCGAGGTATTTTGGAAGCGGTTGAAAACTATCATTCACTATCGTTTCCCTGTTATAAACTGCTATGCTACGTAATGACTTTCGAGGCAATACTCGTTTCGTGAAAACACCGTAAGTCAAAGAGATGTAGAGCAGCAACAAAGCGTCCAATGTCTCTACTTCCGTATAGAATGATACAACTGGCATTCAAAACACGATGTCAGTTTTGCCACAAACACTAAACATAATATGACGTGACATAGTTTTGTCAGTTAGTAGATTACCTACTGACTAAATCAATAATTTACGGTGTTTGCATGATATTTTGGTACATGGCTCTATTCTGGCTTGGCGCAAATAGGCCACCGACCACAACCCACCGACACAGACTCCATAACATAAAAACACTATGGCTGCTAGAGAGTCGAGACGCTCAACCGATTAGTCTAAAGGCGATAAGTCATATTATACTATATTGCGTGCCCTTTAAACTATAACTAACGAACGAATTGTGCAGATATTATATTCAACAACACAAATCATGCCTAAATGTCAAAATTCCTCATAATAGTAGGTATAATTAGGTCAGTATTTTAAAACTGGAACATCGTTTGTTAAACGAGTTAAAGTTGTTAAGTTTGCTCCTCTACATATTATATCGTCTCAGTGCCGTAGACCTATATTATTTTGCAGATGCGCATTTTCCCACCTCAGCCTCGGCTAGATATTGCATTTTCAGTGTGCTCCTGACGCATGTTGTGTTGCGGTCAACTCTGCAAATTGCTTTTTCTCGCGATAAATATTTTAATCCGATTGGTGGTTCGTTACCAATTAATTGGGGTTTAAATTTTATTTGAAACAAGCGCCGATTTTTATTATTTCTATGTAATTGCCTTGTTAGGACCAAAATAGTTCAAAGCTGACTAAATAAATCATAAACGAATCATTGAACCTACCTACCTGACAAATTTTATTTCTACTACTAAGTTTTAGATACACTGTTTTAAATGAAATATGTTTAGATATTTTGAGATTATGGTGACTTTTAAAAACACAGACGCAGTAGAATGTTTAATCAACGCTTATTTCTGTGTAAGAAGTAATGGAGTCCGAGTAACGTAATAAACTACGTTTTTAACGTAAAGTACCAAGATATTAAGTGATACGATACGATATTACTTTCGAAGCGATATGAATATTTTAATATTCGATGCAAAGTATTCAATATTTTTTTACTGTTTTCGTTCAGCTGCAAAATATTTGGTCAATATTGAACACATGGCGCATACGGCGAAACCAAATATACGTCGTACGAGCATGTAAATTTGTTTATAGGTACTTTAATGTACTAATGGCGGCTCAACCCGCCTGGCGTTATCGCATGTGCGAGGAATAATTCCCCGTCGCGTCACCAACCTATAAAAATAATAAGTAGATATGTTGCTACGATGCAATACATAATATACCTATGAAAATTTTACAACAGATCAACTGTTTATGGTACTTCCCAATCCAGATGCTATTAAGATAATAAAAATAGGTTTGTCTCTTTACCTCGTCAGATAACAGTCACTCGAGTGAAAAGGATAGAATGCTGTCTTCGTAATAGTATCTGCAGGGCGACCGCGTATCTTTAGCATCAATCATTGTTACATCGCAATCACATCTGATTGGTTAACACTCTTCCACTACTGGACGAAATCCATTGACGCAGCAAGAATACCATAAATTCAGCCAATCGAAGGTGATTGCGATGTATCAATGATTGATGCAAAAGATACGCAGTCGCCCTGCTGAATAATTGAATATGATAGTGCATCGATATAATTTTGAAGTAAAACTTCTTTAGGCGCCACTTGAGAGTACTTCAATCCTTTTGGTTAGAAATGTAACGGTTCAAAAGGCACTCCCGCTAGAAATGCACGCCCAACCGAACATCTGTCGTGAGGCCGGCCTATCGAAAGTGTACCAAGCTGTTACTGCCCTTAGAAAATAAGCTGCAGAAACAGCAGTATATTATATAGTGCTCTCTTGAGGTTTAAAAAAATCTTTTTAAAGCCGAATTATTTTTAAAAGTGTTTTTTATGTTATGAGCCTTGTTTGACAATTCGTGTACCTATAACAATGTGAGCACAGTAAAGCCGACATGACTGGTAGGTATGGCTGACGCCTACCGGCCTCGTTATTCTACGATAGATCCAGACAGTTTTCGCATGACGGGTAGTATGATATTCGTTTTGTTTGGATATTTTTTTTGTGTACACGTTGCAGGGAACGTGCTGCCTAGATTTTAGCAAAAAGCTTTTGGGTATGAAGCGAAAAATCCGATAATTGCATCTAAAAGCTTGAACTACCCACATTTCACTGCTTTTAAACTTGAGTTTTTTAAACGTTACGAGTACGTCGACGGATTTCTTACGATTTAAAGTAACGATTGTGGCTCTCTTTGCGTCGTATTCTTCATTGCTGAGGATCGTGACCCCTTTCACATAATGGAAGGAGTTTTCTTGGGATAATGTGGTGGGTTCCCAGGTCCTTGCGCATATTCAACTCTTAGGTTTCTAACGATTAATATCAGACGACTGAGAAGCCGAAGCTGAGTGCCTCGTTGGTCTAGTGGTTAGCATGTTTGACTGCGGCTGACGAGGTCCCGGGTTCGAGTCCCGGGTCGGGCTATAATAAGTCTTGGGTTTTTCTGACAAGAAATTCTCTGCACTAGCCCGAAGTTAGGAAGTTGGCGGTGTTTCATCCCCGTGCCTCGGAGAGCACGTTAAACCGTCGGTCCCGGTTATTATCTCTAACATGATAATAGTCGTTAAAGCCCGCCAACCCGCATTGGAGCAGCGTGGTGGGTCTAAGCTCTAATTCCCTCTCTCCTGTGAGAGTGGAGGCCTGTGCCCAGCAGTGGGACGTTAATGGGCTGTAGTGGTGATAAGCCGATTACCGATTACCGTTTTGCATGGAAAAAAATCTAGTAGGTAGGTACAATCTCGTAGTACTATACTCGATCCCTATTTCTTTTTATTCGTCAGAGGTCTAGGCTTAGGTAAACTAGCCTTCATTCTGTGTATCCTCAGAACTTTTCTATCTTCAAAACTTACAACAGTTTGGCCGATATAGATCAATGTTCGTCAGTTAGTTGGATATCCGATCGATATCTATTGTCTACTTGAGGGTGTACTATGGATAAGTTATGTAAGTCGTAAGTCAAACTTCAAATCCAACTCGAAAAGTATTCTCATACCCACTTCTAGCTAGAGTTTTATGCTTAGTAGTTGGAAGAGTAGGTACTTGTCGCTTTTTTTATCAACTACAAGTCAGCCCTTGTCTGCAATCTCACCTGATAGTAAGTGATGATGCAGTCTAAGGATGGTAGCGGGCTAACCTGTTAAGGGTATGGCAGTTATATTAAACCCATACTCCTAATCGGTTTCTACACGGTTTCGTACCGGAACGCTAAATCGCTTGGCGGCACGTCTTTGCTGGTAAGGTGGTAACTAGCCACGGCCGAAGCCTCCCACCAGTCAAAACCTGAAAACAGCTTATCATGATGTATGACGGAAAATGCCTAGCAGGACGTGTCATAAAACGCGCGTGTACGCGTACCTACACATTCAACACGCATAACATTTATACACGAATAAATAATAAATTTCGTTCGGCTTTACCTTGAAACAATAACGAAAAAAGGATATTTATGGACATAAACATTTCGCAAACGTTTATTTCCAAGGGTCGTCCTAAATTTTTATTCCCGTAAAGAGGTCATAAAGTTGTGCTTGTAGATAAGATAGTAGATAAGAAGTTATATGTCGGACGGGCTCTTTTGTATTTCGGCGGGTTTTGACCCTATCTATCACAAGTAATTGTTGTTTCTTTCATAGTTCACGAAGGCATGTTGTATAAATAACAGCAAAAGAGAAATATAAATATTTGTATTCCGAATCATCTTTTCATGGAAGTGGTCTTTTTGTTTTCAATGGTTTGAAGTCGGCAACGCGGGTAGTCATAGCAACCAAAGTGTTAGGTAAGTTGATAAAAATAATAGCTTTACCGCGGCAGTCTCCGAGTGCCACACGTCTTTTTTTAGGGTTCCGTACCCAAAGGATAAAAACGGGACCCTATTACTAAGACTCCGCTGTCTGTCTGTCTGTCAGTCTGTCTGTCTCCAGGCTGTATCTCATAGACCGTGATAGCTAGAAAGCTGAAATTTTCACAAATGATGTATTTCCGTTGCCGCTATAACAACAAATACTAAAAATTAAAAATATATATATATTAAGGGGGGTCCCCATACAATAAACGTGTTTTTTTCGTATTTTTTTGCTCAATATTAAAAACGGTAACAGGTAGACGGTTCAAATTTTCACAGAATATTAACTTGTATATTTCAAAATAAATAATTAAATATCAATAAAGTAAATATTAAAGGCTCCCATACAACAAACGTAATTTTTTGATATTAACAGTAAACCTCTACAAACAAAGTTAGATTTGCGGTTCATTAACAAAGGTAATTATACCTACTTCTCGAGTACGGAACCCTCGGTGCGCGAGTCCGACTCGCACTTGGCCGGTTTTTTATTAATAATATACAATATACAATATTAACTAAGTACTTTCTTTTTCCACCTTTACTATTCTGCCTTTTAATAGTTTATATTATATACAAAATAGTGACGTTCGCTAAAAGGCGGCCACTAAAAATCAGCGTTGGGGCACCTGGTACCACAGATATGCGCCACTATAGTGGCATCGTGTCTGAGAGGCCCGGAGTCCCAACACAAGCTGAGTGGCTTACCTGTTTGTTGCACTGCTGTACAATACAGTGTTGATATCGTATGTACCTAAGTGTTTTAGTTTAAGTTTGTTTATTTTTAATATTTCTATTGTAACATACAGGAGTGCTCAAATAAAGATTTAACTTTCTTTCTTTCTTTCTAAATATTTTACCTTTTACTAGCTGTTCGATCTATCACCGTTAAATTATAGATAGTTATATAATTTATGTTTGTAATAATTA